>JAUMHQ010000071.1:1349139-1431501 GCA_032361165.1 Enteromius paludinosus
TATTATGTTGTGAATTCAAACCAATTTTAACATGCTGTGACATTTGAAAACTGGTATATTTGAACGTTAGTGTCACATATCAGCTTCATATGCATGAGTTTTCAATAGGATTGCTCTGTAGCTCACACGATATGGAGCTCCAGTTCAAACAAAACAGCTAAAATCCTCATAAGAAAGTTAAAATAGCACGGCTGCATCAACAAATGTCTTTTTAAATCAGTTTTGCATTTGTTAACACTATCGATTAGGTTTAGGGTTGGGTTTGGTGTAGAGGATATTTCCAACACAATAGAGCATTAACTTTTAGTGACTCTACTGAAATATTTGAAGTATGAACTACCACAATACATACCTGAAGCAATGTAATCCAAACACAGCAACGTAACAAATGTGCCAGGGTTCATATATTGAAACCTCGTTTTAGCACCACTCGCTGGACATTTGACTTTGAAACTGCTGTGAAACACTCAGTAAGGTATGTAATATCGTATTTAGAGGCACGTATTTACAATGAGCCTGGCTTGCATGAATGAGCTTGTGCCATCAATGAAACAGCATGGACCCCAGAAGACGAAGGATTGGGCTTGTTAATGAAAAGGATCAGGTTCCGCTTACAGTCATAATTGTGGCTCCAGGAGGACCGGATTGAATCACACAGTGGTCGCCAATAGTCTTGGTCCAAGGTAAGGATAGTGTCCCAATCCTGATGCCCAATCCGAACTGCACTATGCCAGATGATATGGCTCATTTGTCAGCCATTTGTATCCAGGCCCAAGCGAAAAGAGACAGGGCTCTTTTAGCCAAGTGACAGACAGCCCAGTATATTACTCATCAGCTTGGGGATTCATTACTGGGCTGTAAGGGTCCTAATTTGTGCAGAGCCTTATTTAACCAGCACGGCTATGGCGTCATGGCCCCATGCTGCCCTCAGACCCAAAGAGGAGAAAACTGGATTTAGAAAAGCACCAAATAAACAAGGTGCCGGGGCCAGCACATCTGCTGCATAATCAAAGTACGGTCGCCTCTGTGATAATTTACCATCTCCTCTTTACTGCTGAGCTCTAATTCCTGTGATTTATTGAGGTTTAAGACTGTATGACCAACGGTGCTTCTTCATTTTGAGCAGCCAGGATTTAGATGGGAGTGAGCCAGAAATATTAGCTTCAAATTTGCCACGCAAATAACTAAGGATGACTCAGGTGGAGTGTGAGGTGGGAGCTAAGCGAGGAGGGAAAAGATCGCCTCTGTTCAAAGGGTGCATCAGAGGAAGCGCGGGCCTGCGTCACAGGAGTGCTTCTGGGGTGTGAGCCCGTCTCCATATGAAGCCCAGCCAATTACTCCATACACGCCCATCCACCCACCCACCGCTACCTCTGCATGCACGACACGAAATGTGCATTTGTTGTGTAAGAGCACGAAGAGATTGTTGAGAAGCAGAGGCAAGGGATTTGTTTTGTGTTTACACTGGCCAATTACCATGGTGCAAAAGGGGACTGCTGTTTTGGAGATCAGTCGTGACATTTCCGACAACTGTCAGGCAAACTTGATTTAGTGTAAGCTTGGAGTATTATTAGAGCGGTAACGATGGTGAAATGGCCTGTCATTACCACATCAGTGTGCCAGGTGGGTTGTGCCATGATGTTTAGGAGGTTTAAGCCTTCACGCAGCATGATTAAGAAGCTCTCTCAGCAAGAGCTCAGCCACTCGGTATGACATGGATAGAGCCAGCAGAGACGCTAATGGTAGTTCCCATCAACAGCAAGCAGCTACGAGCTTCCACTAGCTAAAAATAAACTGTCAACTGCCCTTGATGCTTCTGTTGAAATGTTCAGATTTTTGCTGTAACACTAGAGTAAAGACACCCAAGGGAACATTCTATTGCTTGGAGGTTGCTCTGGAGAATTCATGAGACCGTTCTGACTCTGTGTCTATCACTTTCCTCTGGTGTCTTTTAGTCCCATCCAAATTGTAAATGATTGCTAGACTGGATGTCACTTAGTCAATCTGTGAGTGCCACATCATAAAGTCTGAGATTCAAGGCAGAAAAACATGGCATAATTCTATTACATTCTATCCCAGAAGTACGTGAATAATATTCTGATGGCTTTCAATTTCAAGGATTAAATCATTTTGTGTTTGATGTCCATGTTGTAATGTCATTTTTACATTTTTATTATACTTATTATACTGAATACTCGGTTCTGAATGGCTGGCAGGTATGGATTAAAACCCTTCAATCCACAAGTAGTCCAAAGCTTTATCACAGTTTTATAATAACGCACTGCTTTAATTGATGCACACAAACTTACGCATATCACTCACACAAACACACACAGAGGAGGGAGATCGCAGAATATGCTACACACACAGAAATGACAGTTGTGTTACAGTATTACCAAAGCATTTTAGATGTGGAGAATACAGAATATAATAACACCACCAAAGTAACAAAGGAGACAATAAATGAGTAATGAAAATCTCTCTCGATCAATAATTCAGTCAGATAAATTTGATCTTACCACAGTATTTCATCTCTGTGTCTAATTTGAAGCAGCCAGAATGCTAGCTCTAACAAGCCATAAATGACAAAAATAACCATAATTTTTAGAAATAATAGACATAAATAAGACATGCAATAGGAGTATGAAGATACTCCATAATATAAGCGGGGATGCCAGTTTCCAGTTTGGTTTTGAAAGGTTTTTGAGATGTCTTCTGATAGAAGTGAAAGCTTTTCTCTTATGCTCTATTTAATCTAAATGGTGTTGCGGAGACTTAACTGAGACATTGAGGAGATCTTATTCGTGATTTTTCTTTCCTCTGGGCAGCAGAAGTGGTTTAGGGGGATGGAAAGGTTGGCTCTCTTCATTATCTGGACGTCTGCTTGTCCTGAAGCTTGAGTTAAGACTTCAAAGGAGATCCAAGGCCCATTGTTGAAAGGATACTGCACTATTAGGATTAGCGAATCATAATGCTAGTATAAGACTTCTCTGGGGAGAGGGAAAGAGGGTGTCTTTGAAGTCCCTACATGATAGGAATAAACTTACATCTCATTCTTAGGTTCTGCATTAGTAATAGTGATCAGAGAGTCGCTTGGGAGACTATGGGGATGAAATTAATGGGAAAGGGCGTAAGTTGACTGTAAGTAAGGGGAGAAAAACAGCTCTGTTCAAAAAAGCAGATAAGGGAGTGGACCCCATGTCTTCTTATCTACATCTCTGTTCCTTCCACTCTAAGTCTGAGTTTATTTTTATTATTTGATTTATTTTTTATTTCTATATATAATCTCCAGCCTTGCTCCAAAAGGAATCAGAATGATGGGATCCATCCAACCTTTAATCCAACACGCGGAGATTTGTACGGTTTAGAGGGAAAGAAACAAGGAGATTGCAGCAACCTATGTCTTTTCTAGGCATGACCCCAAAAAAGGAACAAGAACAAGAAGATTATTTAAAATCTTTCTCTGTCGTTGGTCAGAAAAGAACTGCAAATAAGGAATCCAAAAAGTCATCACTTTGGTGAGGAGGTTTAGGTTTCGCGTTCTATTGTCTGCTTTAAATGCTGATGAATGCAAATCCGTACAGTTCCCCAATGCTAATATTAGAAATCTTTGTGTGAGTTTTGAATTTTGAGTCAATCTCAACAAACAAACATGTGCCATAACTTCATCAGACACCTGCAGATTACCAGGAAACCCATTTATCAGTCTGCACCATGTGTCTCTGACTTCCTGCAAGTGCTACAGGCTGGTTGAGGGTATCAACAGAAATGTGCTGAGTTGAGCTCACGTCTTTGCTTTCTCCTCACATTGCATAGACTTTCATCAATAAAACTACTAGCTTGTAGTAGTTGTTGATGATTATTGATGATTATTTTCGCTCTCTCTCTTTAAAAGCAATCCATTCTTAACCATCCACTTAAGCCAAACCTTTGATACCTGGCTCATCCTCCACTGCCACTTGATTTCAAGGGACATTATTCCACAGAAACAGGAAGACACAGACTGAGAGAGAAAGGAAAAGATGAAATTTTAATTTCTGTGACACACTGCTGGGAGTGTGGGCTAATTTATTTCCTCATTTCTCCAAAGATATTGCAAAGACAGATAATAAAGTGAGGGCATTATGTGATCTGTGAGATATGAGCCGGATTTAAGGATGTCCTTTAATGCATGTCTGGTCAAATCTGACATGTTTCAATCAGAGATTCATATTACTCAACGGAAAGAAGTGGAGCGGTGTCTGGGCTGCAGTGTGACACAGAGAACAAGTAGAGTTTCCCATAGAAAGAAAAGGCGGAAAAAAATTTAATCGTATATGCAAGTTCTGCACTAATCTACTCTAAAATTCTGATATCTATCCTCTTTGTATTCAAAAATTCAAGAAAGATCTCATATATATCAATATGTGTAAGCCAAAACCTTGAATACATTTGACTGTAAATATTTGTTTGTTCATTCATTTAAAAAAATCATAAATTAACAATTGATTTGAACATACCTATATTCCATTGGAGTCACATTTTACAACCTGCATTTTTTAGCATTTTATTTTATTTTATTTATTTATTTATTTATTTATTGTAAATCTCCTGTGAGGTGAATGCAACTGCTGAACTTTTACCTCTCAAAAGTATTCTCTCTTACACATATCACATGCGCTTGTTTCCAAGGTAACTGATATTAATTCAGTTCAACATTGATCCAAAGTCATATTTATTTATTTACCTCTTTCACAGAGTATCTCTGGTGAGCAATATTAAACGCGCAAGAACGAAATTAGTCGATCGATCCAGAAGCATTGTTATCCTTTTCAAATCAAGGCACTGTTGTAAGGCAGTGAACTCCCATGTTGGGCTCTGTGGTTTCTGTTACATACTAAGACAAGTGAAATTCCTCTCAGATCTACAGATTTGGTCCTCAATGGAATAAACAATCAAACCATCAGACAGCCTTTGCTGAAAAGTGCCAGGTGTACAATAATACTACCCAGTAGCTTGTATAAGGCACCATGCATTTCCTTTAAAGTTTTGGCCAGTATTTTAACCATTCATCACTCAACAATTGCCCCAAAATACACAGCATGATCAAACTTAAATTCCATTTTTTTTTCTTTTTTTTAGGTTAAAATAAAAAATCCTCCAATTTAAAAGAATTTTTTTTTTCCTCCAACAAGAGTCGTCTAAGAGGAGAGTTCACCCTATTTAACAAAACATGAAAGTCAGGCCCTGAATGAATGTCTGGAAAAATCCTCATTGGAGCACAACCATAAATAATTCTTCATGTTAAAAGAAGCCTTTTTATCATGTAGATTAAAACAGAAGTCAATATTTTAATTTTCTAAAATGAAAATCACTGTGTGATGGTATGCTGAGGAAACCTCTTTCTCTCTCTCTCTCTCTCTCTACAGTACTAGCAGCTAACGGTCATTAGAGTATTAGTAGACTGTCTGCTTAACATCTCCTAACACTTTATTAAGTACACAACATACTATGAAAATATTTAAGTATATGTCAGCTTATTCTACTAACTCTAAACCATAACAGTCTACACTGAGAGTTAGTAGACATGTAGTTGCAAATTAATAAGAATTAGTTCACATATAGTAGATGTTTAGTTACTTTTGGTTAGAAGAATGTCTAAAGTGAACTATCAAAATAAAGTGTAACCCATACTGCAATTCAAAAGTTCACCTGCCCATCTGGTATTGCAATCTGAGTCCAGACAACAAATCAAGTCAGAGTCCAAGACCATAATTTCGTTGACTAATCAAGATCAGCTCATTATGAGTTCAGCATGAGTCCAAATGTTGTCATAGACTTGGATCGAGTTTCTAGCTAAGCACCTGGACTACAAGAATGAGGTATCTAGAACAGAGGAGGAGAGAGGTGATGGAGGGATGACGAAACTGAATTGTCAAGACTCTTTCCGTACTTACATTTAGTGCTTCATTTATGTGCAGCACTGTCAGCATTGCCACAAGGGATGCTCTACTCTATTAAACAACCGTCTACGTCTTAGGTCAGTTTTTTCAGAAGGTTCAATCAAGAAGTCAGGTTGGTTAGCATGGCTGTTATGTCTTGTGTCGTAAATATTCCAGCAGAGCTTTACTGGCATCAAAAATAAATTTTTCCAAATATAGTCTTTAATGTTCCACAGAATAAATAAAGTCATGCAAGTTTGGAGCAACATGAGGTCTCCAAAATAATGAAGGTCCCTTCATGATATATTCTCAAAAACGTATAATGAGACTGCACTCTTATAATGCATTTCATACTTACATAAAGTGTGCATCTGGCCATAAACATACTGTTCCCACTTGCTCTCAGTCATTGTATTTATTTATTTATTTCTTTGTTTAGGTGTCTGTGCATCAAAGGAACCATGGTAACCAGTCAGCAAACATGAGCTGGAATGTTTTAAATGTAATAGAAAGATGAAAAGGAGATTATACAAGTGCCAAAATGCATGGTCACTTAAACCCCGAAAGTTCATTAATGTGTCCACCAACTATGCACATCAGTCTGCAGATCAGCTGTCCTTTTGTTATCTTAGGGTCATCTCCTGCCAATTCATGGAGCTCCGGAAATGAAAACATTTCAAGAATCATGCGGTTTGCTCTGTCCTTGGTGGTGCGCTGTGCTCCTTAATGAGAGGTAATAACACGCTAAAAGTAATGTACTGCATTGTCCAGCTCCACAGTGTTTATTGGAATTCCGTTCAGCTTTTAATGAAAACCCCATTGAGCAGGCTGCCAACTGGGTTCATTACGGAAGCAAACCTTTCATATCCCAATCCCCAAGCGACCGTGTATGTATACCTTCCTCATTAACTGAAACGGTACTCTATTTAGACATATTTCAGCATTCTCATGAGGAAGACAAAATATTGATCCACATTATCCATATTGAAGCCATGCTGAAGATGGCGAAATGATGTGATCCTGTTCCCATTGGTTTGACTCTCTCTGAGTAGGTGATAAAGAGAGGAAGATCAGGCTGTAATGTGGGTTTTCTGAGAGGCTGACTCTTCTACCTGTCATTTAAAAGGAGAGACAGAGCATCATCTACTGGAGAGACCATAAAAGACAGACAGACTCTGAACTGAAGCACTGACACTCCATTTACAGCACACCGAAGTTTGCTGGTTAAAGCCCCGTTACACCTAGGATTAAAGGATTACTTCACCAACGATTTTGCTCATCCTCATTATGTTCCAAACCTGAGTGAGTGGAACACAAAAGAGGATATTTAGCCAAATATTAATGCGGATCCTTTTCAATGAAGGCATACGCGAACTGTCAAGCTGTCCAGGAATCTTGGGGAACAAGTGGCTTGTGCAAAATATATTTTTTTACATATTTTTCTTTTTTTTGCGATCCAATCATTCAAAATGCATTTTAACGTAATCATAAAGCCACACATTGGATTTGCATTTGCATTCTATTGTAGGCTGCATGCTTCGTGCTTTCAGAATAAACTGTCCAAAGAGTGGCACTAAACGTGTTTTATTACACTGGATACTGTTTGTATCACGGACCTTTGAAATTGAAATGTGCTGTGAGTGGTGATAAAAGTTTAATGCTCTGTTGGGTTTAAAATTAATGTACCACACACACTAAACCCAACATACAATGTTAACAAAATCAAATGTGAGATAAAAACACATTTGCTTTGCACATTTGCACAAAACGCACTGGATGAGCTACAAGGCTGCTTTTTTATGTCAGAAATGTCTGCTTATTATGTGATGCATGTCTAAAAAGTAATAGTTTACCAAAAAAAAAAAAAAAATAAAATGCTCTAAGCTCATAACATACTGTAGCATGTGCAAAGAAACATGTCAAAATAAGTTCTTAATCTCTCATCTTCGTGAAATGTACACAGGTTTTGCTAAATATCTTCACCTTCCAGATAATTACAGTACGAAGCATGCAATTTCTTGTAAAAACTTGACTGAACTATAATCTTCTGCTACAGTTCAAATATATTTTTAGAGATGGATGTTAATGCCAGGTGAAAATAGAGTCTAGAATGGAGATGTTCTTGTTTTGTCTTGTTGCATCACTCACTTTCAGTCCCGACGATGTGATTTCAGAAAGTGTTTTGCTGATTAAATAGTATTTTTGACTTAACATATGCACGGCTTTCTGGTGTCATGGTCACACACACATTTAATCTTGATAGTTCTAACATAAAAAAAAACAACGACATTAATTTAAATCTTCTGTTTTTATGATTTAATTAACAGCTTTTGATCAACTCACAAAGCCCCTGCAGTCCCTGAAAAAGGTCTAACTGAAACTTTAATCCTGTATATACTGCAGGCAGCCATGCCAGTTTTCAACAGCCACTTTGTCTTGAACTGAAAGCCTCCCAGAATAAGAGGAATGGGAAGGAAATTAAGGTATGTCACTGATGCATTAAGATCGGAGAGAAGATAGATGTAATTTCACATTTGGAGAATCCTTGCGCAGAAGCAATTATCAAATGACATTAGGATGTGACAGACTGTGGGGGTTATCAAGAGGTCCTTAAGCCCTGCAAGACTGTTATAACTTCGCTCAGTTCATCTGAGGACTCAGAGTTGTACCCTCAGCACCTACATCAGCCAGCTTTCACACACACGCACAACTCTTTATGACTGAGAGATAAGAGAAGAAAAACTTTGTGGGTCAGTCGAAGACTAAACAGTCTGAAGGTTAAGATAAGGGAGTCATTTTAGAAGCTCTTGTTATGCCTTAAGCGTGAATTATTGCTGTATTTACAGAGTTTATGCATTATGAGGTTTGTGAGAAATGTCAATGCGGGTAAGAAAGGTAAGAATCCGCATGTTAGATTGATTTCTGCAGGATTATGTGACACTGAAGTCTAGAAAATTCAGCTTTGCCATCACAGGAGTAAATTCGATTTTAAAATCTATTCAAATAATATTTTGAGTGCTCTCAAATGATTAAACGTGATTAATAAAAGTTTGTGTTTAAATTCTATATGTATGTGTGTATAATTATTATGTATATAGGATAAATACACACATGCAGTATATACATTGAAAATGTTAAGAAATGTATATATTCATATTTAATATATATACAACATATTTTTATTGAACATATACATGCATGTGTTTGTATTTATATATAATTTATATAGACAAAAAAGTTGAGCTGTTGAGCCCTTAGACAACAGTAGTGCATATCAATTATTATATGCACTATATATTTTGGTCATTTGAAAAATGTAGAACTACTAAATACACAGATAATGAAGAAGAGGAGTGCTAAAATGTTTTTTACTGTAAACCATGTTGCTATACTGTGTGTTTGAGGATCAATCATAATCAGTTTCTTTCTTTTTTTCTTTCTTTTTATTATTTGTAAGTGTAAACTATGATCTGCTAAATAATCTCCATGCCTATCTCAGTGTCTGTCTCATAAAATACTGTGCATATCCTGTCATCGCTCATTAAGACAAGCCATCATCACTCTCTGAAAGCAGAAGTGAAGACAGCAGCTCCTGTAAGAGGAATAGAGGCACTGGAAGACCACACCAGATGACTAGTCCTGTGCTGATGTAAATATTTAAATAAAGCTATATATTCATGTATTGATATTTATGTCCATATAAGATCATTTCCTCATCACAGAAGTACTTTTATCTGCTTAGGCATTTTAGAAAAATTTTCAATAAAACATTTTTACGGCCTGCTTCATATGCACACAGAAACACCACATATTTAAGACGAGCTTACGATATTCACGCTGCCCATTCAAGCGGAGCAGTGCTGCAGTTCAGAAGATGCAGACTTGCATAATAGCAAATAAATCATAGTGCAGTTATGCAGCAGAAATGGTCACTGTGTGTGAGCCTGCTGTTGCAGTTACAGTGTTGCTTCCAACCTGGCCTCATAAAAAACATGTACCTTGGTGCACTTTTTGTGCAACACAGGTTTTATTACGCTGAGGTAAGTATTACTGTTTTTTTTTTATTACGTTGTTTCAGTTACATAGTGAAACGGGTCAGAATTCAAATATCCAGGACTGTTGCCAGCAGTTAATGTTCTATCATGTTGGAAATGTGCCCTACACCAAATCTTTGTCTGCTTTATTAATCAAAACTCTGTATATTTGTGTGAAATGGAATAAAATGTGTCAGAGTCTTTTGGAAACTGCAGTGATATGTACTCAAAATTACACCAAGGTATGTTAATGCCATGAGATGATAGGTTGTTTGGCAAATGCACTTCTTTGAGCATGCCGTGTGAAACAGACCATAGTCTTGAACTCTCGCTGTTGTTATATATAGGACTTAAAGTTGCAATGCATTTTTCCACATTAACAAATACTTCTCTGATTTGAGGATCTCACTTCAGGATTATTTGTAGTTTAGTTTTTTGCAAAACAAGAACTTCAAATAGCACTGCATAATTAGTGGCAACACTACTAGAATAGGGAACAGTTATTTACTATCAACTACGACTTGTCCCTCAATAAATTCCTAATTTGCTGCTTATTAGTATTTTAGTAATATATAGTTAATAGTTAGTAAGGTAGTTGTTAAATTTAGGGATTGGGTATGATAAGGGATGTAGAATATAAGTCTTAGTTACTACAGATAAATGGCTAATATATTGTAGAAACATGCATGCCAATAAGTAATTAGTCAAGAGACCGTAAAATTAATTGTTACTTCATAATTGATCGATTGATTTTTATAAGCATTGGGTTGTTGCTATACAGGTCAATGAATATGGTCCAAAGTCTATAGCTCTGGCAACTATGGGCCATTTTTAGTCCTCTATCCTAATAAAATGAAACTCCTCTATAACACTGTTCAGACTCACTAGTTTATTTAATTTGTCTAGTTCTGCTCCTGAAGGTGCTGTAATTCTGAAGACCTTGATTAACTTGTGCTGGCGTGTGATTACTATAGCACTCCAGGAGAAAAACCCCGCTCTACTAAAATCACCCAGCAGTGTACTGTAAATGAACCAGTCACTGAAGAATTATGCTCTTTTAGAAGAATATATACATTTTACATCAAGGTCCCATTAGTTAATGCTAATTAATTCAATGCTTAACCTATGAAAAACGAGCAATGTGTTTGTTACAGTTAGTATCCATTAATCTTTGTTAACATCAGGAAATAAAAAACTGTTCATTTAATAGTGTGTGCATTGCTTTAGAAGGTTTTGTTGGTGTTGTTTGGTTTTCATCGCTAATTTGTACTTTTATTTTGAGCAAATCTAAAGATACCGTTATGTGGTGCAGATGACAAGCGCTTTTTAGAATAAAAAAGCCAACTGTTTCATTTTGATTAGACTAATTTTTCCCAACTTTGTTGTATTATTTTCCACAATTATAGCATTTTGGCAATCATTACACAATAACTGAAAGTCAGGCTTTGTGGTAAAACAATAATAAAAAATAACATTTAAAAGGCACTTTTAATGTGTTTATCATATCAGGAATATATATAGGTTCGGCATAAAAGTGGTCCAAGCTGAAATAAGTGAAAGTATCTGAATGTTACTAAGAACTGATTTTTCTTTTCTTCTGTGTATACAGAAATACAACCCCGTGTCTGTCTGTCTATAACTGAAAAAACAGAGCTGAAAACATAGAGTGGATAAAAGAGACTATGGTCTGATAGAGGTAAACACAAATACCGCAGACGCAGAGTTACTGCATGATGCATAGACACACATCTCATATAACACACTGATCTCTGGGCAAACACAAATAACTGCGGACCCGTGTGAGGGAGACAGGCCTGTGTGTGATAGCATCACAGACTCAGCTCAGCCGAGCAGGAGGGCTGAGCAAATACAATCACTGGTGCTCAATCAGACCCTCGGCCCAGCCCCTTCACTTCACAGGGACCGCAAGACACACACAAAGTCTAGAGTGCTGTGCTGAGCCGCATGTGGGCGGACGGCAGATGAGGACATCATGACAGATGATGAGTTATTCTCATTCAGCCACATGTGCAAGAGCAAAACAATAATGACCTGCGCACTTACTCATAGTCATGAGAGCTGATACGCTGATTGCTGATCTTTAGTGTTTTTGTGTGTAATAATAGCTGAAAGATGACTTTTTGCAACTGTGCAGTATACAACATTATGATGGAAGGAACTGTAGAACCCTTAATATGGATCTTGCTTGCTGGTCTTTTTCTTATTTTCTTTTCTTCTTCTGGTGGTCCATGCTGATGCTAACCAGGGATTGAAATGTACTTTTTCACTCACTAGCCAATTTGCCTACCTAATTTTAAGTTACCAGCCACTCATAACTTCTAAAATAAAACTAAACATAAAAATAAACCATGAACAGCTGACTCCTAATGTTTTCAAATAAGTTTACATTTATTTTAAGCTTTTATGGGCCATTTTTTTCTAAAATAAAGCATTCTTTTCTCAAATTCTAGAGTCAAACATTTAATCAGTAATATTCGTATGATATGTTCCGGCTGTGACTAAACAAATGAACTCATTATTAAGAAAACTAATCTTTGTAGAAGTATGAAGTGGCATTTAGATTTACACGTGTTAATTCAACTCAGAGAGATATAAAAATAATAATAATAAAAATAATCTATTCAAGTATTTTTAAGATATCGCCAGTAGGGGGCAGCACGTCAGTGTTAATAAGTGAGTCATTGCGATTGAACTGATTCATTTAGAGTTGATTCATTCAGGAACAAAAAACATGTTGCTTAGAGACACAAAACAGTGATGGGTGTGTGTTTGGAATATTGTTTGTTTGTTTGTTGTTGTTGTTGATGGCGAAATAGAGCAAAAACAGACAATATGGGGTCTAAAACTTAGTCTCTTGATATTGACTTATTGTTTATCGAACTGTTACATAAAATCAATAATCAATGAGTGCCAAACATGCCAGATTGGTCAGTGATTAGACAGAGTTACCTTTCATCACTGCAGAAAAAACAGCTAAAACCAGCCTAGGCTAGTTGGCTGATTTTAGCTGGGAGACCAACCTGGTTTTAGCAAGTTTAATCTTGTCAGGCTGGTTTTCGAGGGATTTTGGCCACATTTTCAGCTTGCCAGGCTGGTCTAAACTGGTTTAAGTTGGGAGACCAGCTGGATCGACCAGATAAAACCAGACTGAAAAGCCTGGCCAGGTTGGGAGACCAGCCATAATCAGCTATTTCCAGTTTAAACCTCCGGCCTAAGCTGGTTTTAGCCGTTTTTTCAGCAGGGATAGCTGGTTTTACCCAAATTTGATGAGTTGGCAGGTGTTCATGTCAAACCCTGATGGTAACACTATTTTAAGATGTCCTTGATACATGTATTTACTATTCTACCCACAATAAATTATACAAAATTACCCTATATACAGTAAAGTCCATATATTTTTGGACACTGACACAATTTTCCTACTTTCGACTCCAGAATATAATTAAAATAGAACAATTAGGATGAAACTGAAGTGCAGACCTTAAGCTATCAAGAGATATTCTCCCACCCCAAAGTGAATATGTAAAAAAAAAAGGAAAACTTTCCTTTTATGTGAGGTTTCCAATTTAAATAGTGTCACTTTGTATCGGTTTACTCATTAGGAGCAATTAGAAGAAACCTATTATAACACACATACATGCATCTTATCACATCTCTAGCTGTGATGTAAATGATTTCTTCTCTCCCTCACTGAATTACGTGAGGTTATTAAAGATGGCGCACAGCTACACCTAGTGGTGACAGACGGCGCTGTGGAGAAGCACAAGATTAATGATCTGCCCCTTCTACAGAGCCTTTGAGCGCTTTTTCTCTCCTTGATTCATTCCTTATTTATGTCAGGTATTGTTAACTTGACCTCAGAGCTAAAAGGTGAAGGAAAAGACCTGGAAAGGTAACAACACCATTTAAGTTCTGTGGACACTGACGAATCATCCTTTTGCTCGGTTTACAAGTAAACAGCACGAGGTCAAATGTTTTACCCATTTTCCTTGATCTGTCCTTTTTTAGATCCTGTATGCAGAGGGTCAAATACTCCACTACTAACAAAAAACTCTCCTAGTTCACAAAGCGTTGGGAACAAATGGGTCATGACCCCCAAAAGGTGGCAGTTCTGTTATAAAAATGAACATGCAAAATTGCTAAAATGCAACTACTCATGTTAGGATAACAAAACAAATATGATAATTAGTTTTGACACGTGGGGGTGATTAATTTATCCTGCCAGCAAAAGTATCTGGTAAATATGGTGGTTTTCGAGAGCGCAAGTGAAGTATTTGGCTTGTCATGTGATCTCTCCATGAGACCACCTGCTTCAGCTTTTACTGGGTTCTACTGATCCTTGATTCTTCATCCAGTATGAGTGTACAACATTTTCAATAGATATTTGTTCATGGATAACATGTTGAATAAGTGCACCATTAAACGTGATAACCCTTTTCAGCAAAGATAAATGTGGTTTTACTGGCCACAGTGAATAACTGGCTGTCAGGCATACTGTAAAACCATTCAGATTCAAGAGACATTTCTAAAGCAAACCCTTAAACTATAAAGAGATGTCTGTTGAGATTTTCAAAAGAGAGCAACAAGATCCAAACATATCATAACAAGTTATTAAAAAATGTGTGTGCTACTGAAACACTCACCAGACCGCAGAGCTCAAAAAATAACACTCAACTCCATAAACCGCATTGTTTGATTTATTATACATACTGTAGACAGAAAGAGGTTTACTGTTACCAAACATATACAGATGGTCTGCAATGACAGACTTTCAGCCCAGGGTTTTCCATCTCTACTCTATGTCCACTGCAATTAATGGCCAGCCAATATAAGCATTTTAAGTTTAAGCATTTTCATTATTTTATTTTTATAATAATAAATAAACTAACAATCAATCAAACTGAAAGGTACTTTGGGGGAACCTCCTTTCAGAAACACACTGAATGTGCCTAAATATGATATCAGCATATATGTTTTGGTAGATGATAGACCTTCAATGCCATTTCCGTTTTATAAGATGATACGAAACTAATAAGGAGAGAAATGAGAATAAAATATCATGACCTCATATGTGATGGCTGCCCTGATATTTAAATGAGATATTTTTTTTTTTTTGCATGCCGGCCTTAGAAACAAAATATTTTGTAGAAACAAAACGTAGAGGAAAATGTAAAATTGGATACATCCCAATCTTGTGAGTATTTGTAATTGTGTTGGTATATTTGTTAAACTGGTCACAATGTATACAATATGATTCATATGAAAACTTTTAGAAACAAGTATAAAGATCCAAATTTCAGTTTGATAAAGCACATTGTAAACATAAAAATAAAATGTCAAATAGATATAAATTGCATTTAGACTGTGTTGGTGTAACACTCCTCCCTGTAAGAAATGATAAACACTGTAAAAATTCTACGGTAAAAACCTGTTAAATGGTTAATGGTAAAACTGACCTTCCCAGAATCCCCTGCATTGCATATCAAATCTTGTTTGAATCTGATGTTTTTTTCAGTGAAATCTTTTCTTAGTTTTTTCAGTAATGTCTATTAGAGTTTGTGACATGTAATGTTGTTAAATGAATGTTTATTGCATGTGTTAGTTTAATGAGTGTTCAGTGTTTGTGTGAATGACTCTGAGCTCCTTCTTTATATGATGATATTTAAAAGCGGCTTTGGTTCATCATGTGACTCTCTCATCCTCACCTGTATTTGATGCTTATCAGTGTATTTTAAAGCTACAAAACAGATTTCAGTACTTTAAGAGGTTGGTATATTAACATGATATCAGTTAATGAACTGACGGTATTTAACTGTAAATTTGACTTAAAACCGTAAAACCTAAAATGTTGTTGCCATTTTTTAAGGTCAAATTATTTCAGCAACCACAGCTGCCGTTTTCTACCATACATTTTACCGAATTCTTTTGCAGTGATACTTTCAGCCCCAGTTGCTGCAATCACCCTGCATTCTGGCAGAGAGGAAATAGTGAGACCTTTCTGAACTCTTGAGAGACGTACTTGAACTGTTTGCGTGGAAGCTTGAATATAACCCATCGCTGTTGCTCCCCCGCAGCATCTGCACTCTTCATCACATGGAGAGTCTTGTGTGTGACCTGATATCTCATCTCTCTACCTCTGACCTGCTGCTCTGATGGGTTGTAACTAGAGCCTGCTTTCCTCTTTGGAGGAAGGCAGACTAATTTACTGTGGAGGTCCCACACTGTGGCCTACATTTCAAACTGAGATCTCCTCCATGGCTGTAGCCTGGGGATACCCGAAAGAAGCAAAATGAAGCACAGAGAAGCAATTCCATAGCAATGAGCTCTGCTAACCCTGCTAAAACTAGTTACTTTAACCAGTGTTTGATCTCTTAATATCTCAAGGGAGATATTATAGAAACATAAAGAGCTCCTGCAGTTGACGTCAAGCAGTCTAAACCTTGCGTAAAGTCTTGAGCGCAAGAGTGGCCATAGCCTTTGTACAAACCTTACATTATTTAAACAAGGTGGCCAGTTTCTCACCCCTCACACAGTATTGGTTAAGTAAAACCTGCCGGCTGGTCATTCACGCTTCACTATAAGCGGCGCTCACGCTAATCGCAATTCCATGCATTTTGACTTCAGTAAATTTCTATTTTGGCAAATACAAACAACGTGATTATTTCGAACATCCAGCCGCACAAGAAACGCAATCTAGCCACAACATGACCCTAAAGGGAAGCCTCTTTCACTCTTGCAACATAGAGGAAAAAAAGTTTACATTTAAGTAAGATTGTTACATTATTTGTACACACACAAATAAGTGTCGAGCACCAAAAGCAGCCTATATTAAATCCATCTTTAATTGAAAATATCCCTATTCCTATACAGACGCACACACTCGAATGTCTCATAAAGCAAAAGGGAAATGATTTTATCTTATTCCTAAGGATCCCGATAGACGACTAAATGGTTCACTGCAATAACACATGCTAAGAAACACAACATTTGTTGATGAGGCAGTTTTAGATATCAGGATACTGCAGGTCAGGAAATCTGTCCGATTCTTTATAGATAAACGTTAAAAAGCACCCCAGGGGCATTACAGGCATAAATAGTTATGTTTTGCTACATACAGAGGTATGCCTTTTGAATTAAAGTGTGGTCGTTTGCTTTAAAACTCATGCTGGCACTGTTCATTTCATTTATGCTCTCGGCTGTTCTTGCCTGCCAGCATGGAGGAGTAAACAGAATGGGTCACATGACTGCAGGAGCTCTATAGGCCATACTGATACAAAAGGGTAGCAGATTTAAACTCTCTGTTAGCCATGCCACACATGAGCTGTTAATGTCTGCAAGAGAGTATGTTTACAGCTGGTTAATCTACTGTTCTTCTGAAACTCACGCAGACCAAATCTGATCATATTTAGTTAGGGGTCAAGTATGTAAGTCTGCATACTTGCATAGTCAGACATTTGACTTTTGGCTGATCCACCGTAAAGTCTATTCTGGCTAATGCGTTCCATTCATCTCAGAAACTCTGAGATTTCTTTCTGTACATTGTAAAGAAGGGTGCTAAGTGTTTACTGTTAATGGAAACGATCTAACGGTCAATGACTGGCAGAAGCAGCTGCCAAACAAAAACTTTAAAATGAAGACAAATATCCTTATTTATGTCATACTGTTACTATAATGCATATAGTAGATATCTTTTGGATTGTTATTGTAAAACATTCTCAGTAAAACGTAAATCTTCTTCATTTTTATGTGTTGAATTTAATTAAAATATTGCTTGTAATGTGATGACACAATGTAAATATATTTAATATTGTTTTTACTGTGTAACTGAGGTTTAGATGTTGTTTTATTGAGTTGGGCTCTTGACCCTTGACTTTATAACATTAGCTTTTCTCTGGAGGCAGATCAAAGGTACAAATTGCTAAAGAAAATCTGATTGGATGATCAGATTTAATTATTATATAGTGACCTGGTTCATTGATCTCATTCAGTACTCAATATGTGCATATTTTACTTAAACTGATAAATATCAGATTATAGGCACTACATAAAATCCTACCCTGCTTTGAGGTTTTGAATTTTTTTAAGACATTATTTGCATTTGATCATCATGTAGACTCTAGAGTCAAAATATTGATTTTCATGTGCTGCTGCTGCTTCTTGGTGTTTGTGTGAGTGGAGAAGACACGGCTCAAAACCTTTCCTAAATAATAAATTAACAGAATATTGAAAGAAATAACTAATCTTATTAATGCAAAACTCACAGCTAACATATTCCGATATCAGACTCCTGATGAGATCAATCATTCAGACCACTGTATAATGACTGAATCAACTCCGTCTGATCAGATTTTATGGTTTCTGAACCCAAATTCCAAAATTGTGTTGGGATTTTTTGCCTGATATGGGTTTCCAGCTGCTGAGGAGTTTGTGGTCATCTTTGAAATATTCTTTGTTTAATGAGGCACTAAATATTGTTTATAGGTGAAAGATCTGGACTGCAGCAGGTCAGTTCAGCTCTTGACTCTTCTACTACGAAGCCATGCTGCAGTATGTGTTTTGCATTGTCCTGCTGAAATACACAAGTCCTTCCCTGAAATAGACGTCATCTGGAGGGGAGCATATGTTGCTCTAAAACCTTTCAGCAATCATATGGCGCTTTTCCACTGCATAGTACGGCACGGCACAGTTCAGTACAGCTCACTTTTGGGGGGTTTTCCACTGGGAACAGTACCTGGCCCTTTTTATATAGTACCACCTCAGCCGAGGTTCCAAGCAAGCCTAACCGTTATCAAAACGTGACGTGTAAACTCTGCTGGTCACTGACTGGCCGGAGAAAATTGTCATTACTGTAACACTGAACTTGCAACACGAGACATAACAGACCTAGATTTAAATCAGCACATCCAGGATCCGATGAAGGATCGGACGCAACTTTTTTGTTTGAAGAAACGCACCTTTTTGTATCTTCTTTAGCTGTGTTTTCTTTGGCTCCCATCAGCCTCTTTTGAAACAAGCTCCTTCGTCTTGCTGTTAAAAACATCCACATGCTGAAAATGAAGAACACCATTCCGTCGATATGCGAGACTTTAGTTGTCATCTGCAGATGTCTCGGAGGATTGTGTTTACCGACAGTGGTTTCTGGAAGTATTCCTGAGCCCATTTAGTAATGTCAATGACAGAATCATGTGATGAGTGTCGTCTGAGGACCTGAAGACCACGAGCATCCAACAAAGATCTTCAGCCTTGTCCCTTACACACAGAGATTTCTCCGGTTTCTCTGAATCGTTTATAAATGATTTGCAACTCAATGTTGAGGAAAAAAGTATATTTTCCCGTATCACAGATTGATGAGACTTCTGAGAGACTCGGCCCCTTTTATAGTTACAGTCCCAATATAAGTTATCCTACATGTTCTCCTAGCTGAATCTATCCAAAATGTCTTGCTTTTTCAGCCCTTTGTTGCCCCCGTACCAACTCTTTTGAGACCTGTAGCAGGCATTGAATTTAAAATGAGTTAATTTACTGGATAAAAGAGCAAAATTCCTCAATTTAAACATGTGTTATGTGCTCTGTATTCTACTGAACATAACATTTTAAATCAAGTGATTTGAAATTATTTTAGTTTTCATTTTATTAAAATGTAAAAAATGTCCCAACATGTCTAGAATACGAGATGTATTGAAAGTCATGATTTTTTTTTTTTTGTCATTCATAATCAGTCAAGTTGAGTATTGATAGAGGACTCAATTCCGGTTGAGGAGTGTAATTCGTGAGTAATCTTTGTCCAGAGTGCTGACTTTTAAACCAAAATGTGTGAAACAAAGTGCACAAACGAGTCCTAAAGCCCTAAGTTGTAACACTGACGTGCCAAGCACCAGTTTGTCTTCAAAAACATGACCTAAGATTCCTCACAAGCCCCAAGCTACCCTTACAATAATGCTTTCACTGATGCTCCGTCATAGGCGATGTTAACTCAGATGTGCCGAACGCATGAACTAGCATGTCCGTCAGCTTACACTGGAATGCACGCAGCATTGTGCCGGCTTGCCTCTGAGGAGTAATTATTTTCTGCGTCCTCTCCAACTTCACAGATATGAGCATCTATCACTTGTGAAATGTTAGTTTGGATAACATTCACTTCACTAAAGAGGGTGCGTGTTTCTAAAGACATGAACGATGTCCTGTTTCCTTTAGATTCCTTGAAATAACTGACTGTGGAGCCATGAGTGACACAGAGCCTTGTTGCTCTTTTCCATATTTATAGAAACATACATCTCGCATTTCGTGCACGTTCTTGCCAAGGGCAAAGTTATGTGCAGCTAAGCAGCTGTCTGCATGCGTTTGCATGAGAGACACGCCTTGACGTGAGCTATGTTGAGACGTAAAACATCGCTGACCAGAAAAACATTATTTTGTACATATCACACACCCTTCAATGAAGCAGTGTCACAGCCTCTCAACATCTGC
Organism: Enteromius paludinosus; assembly: GCA_032361165.1. Taxonomy (NCBI): domain Eukaryota; kingdom Metazoa; phylum Chordata; class Actinopteri; order Cypriniformes; family Cyprinidae; genus Enteromius; species Enteromius paludinosus. The sequence goes on from JAUMHQ010000071.1 coordinate 1,369,583, forward strand.
TGGGCTCCGCTAAGATGCAGAAATAAATTGGAATAGCTTCGGGTTCTGCTGAGAGCCAGCACGGAGGACGGTGGATGTGAAAACTGATGAATATTTAATTTACGCCCTTGCATCTGGGAATTAAACGATCCTGTGCATCTGATTAAAATGTGGGGCGTCTAACATCAACAGTTGCATTTGTGTTTGTTATTCACAGTTTACCACACAACGGAAAAGATTTGCAGTTATCTAGAAAATTAAACACAAGGGAGTAACATTTAATAGGGGCTGAGAGAAACAGGAGGCGAGATGTGGTGGTGTTGTTGCTGTTGAGTCCAGATTACACAGGCCTGGTCCCCCATCTGCCACAGTCATAAGCATGAGTGCTGCACATCTAGCCTAGGGGCCTCCATATGTAAATGCTTCCTCTAAGTCTGTAAAATGAGCCTCGCTACCTAACACTGATTACAGACTAAACAAACACACACAAGTACAATGACTGCAATGCTAAATGCATTTTGCCCTTTTTGTGTACCTTACTGCACGTTTTAAAGACAAATGTCCACTGAGTGGCGCTAAAACACTGGTTCAATACGTGACCCTGGCACATTTTTATTACATTGACATAGGTAAGCATTGCTTTATTACGTTGCTTCAGTCACATTTAGCGACGGTTCAGAATTCAAATATCTGGGCACTGTTGCTAAACGTTATTACTCTATCATGTTGGAAATATGTCCTACACCAAATCCAACCCTAAACCTACCTGATAGGTAGACAAGTGGTTGCGAATTAATGAGAGCTGTAGTTACAAAGTTACTTGTCTAAAGTGTAACCGATCATTCCAATATGATTAAGCAACATGTAAATATTCATGAAACATGAAACAAGTATCACAGTTGCAAGTTGTGCTGGGTAATATTTTATTTGACCAATTTTGACCCTCTTTGCTGAATGAAAGTCATTATTTCTTACAAAACTTTGATGGACAGACAAAGAATTCCTGAGACAGCAGAAACAGAATCATAGCAGATAGTATACTGTCAATCTCACATACTGGTTCCTGTAAAAGCGATCAGACTCACATGAGCGTGGAAAGCACTCTGCAGCAGTGGAGAATATGGCTGGTGCTGGGGGACCCCGGTGCCTGTTTATACTACCTATAAGAAGGATGGTGTACATGTGTGCTCTGAGGGTTTTACATCAGATGGTTTCCACATCAACTCTCACTGGACCATCCGGTGAACAGCCATCCTGACAGGAAGATACTGTAGTGCTCTTTGGAGATATTGAGGATGACCGAGGTGAACTGTGGGTAATAACACGCACTCCGAATGAGCATCTGGAAAGTGTAGATAAGATACACAAGAAAAAAAGTGTTCTCTGTATCTGATTTTTACCTTGGGCAACTACATTCTCTAATGTTGTTGGTTTTTTTCTGTTCACAGACAGTTTGGATATTTTTTATATGCAGCCTAGTTAATAAATCAATGAAAATCACATGAATTGATCATTAAACATAAACCATATTAATATTTATATATATATTACGTGGCGGTTAAATGCTTGAGTCTGATTGGCTGATAAACATTCTAAGGCGTGCAATATTATTTTCAGGGAGCTGTATGGTGAACTGCATTACAGTTCCATATCACTTCTCCAAATGGTTTCTATTATTTCACCAAAGATATATATACATGTCTATGTTTACAACAGCAAAATAACCAAAAACCACAACAACACTGGCCAAACAAATAAACATAGTAACCAATATGATAAAAACGACAGCTCATTTCCATGTTTTGCCACAAAATTACATTTTGTTATTCAGAGCGAGCACATATTCTATCTCTCCTGCTCTCTCTCCCTCATAGACGCTCACACATTCACATACGCTTTAATGTTGTTAGCTCTATTCTAACAACTTTATCTGTGATGTCAACTTGAAAACAACTTAATTTCTCACAAGCAAGGTAACAACGGTGCTGTTAGTAAAGAAAATGAACTTAAAAGTTTCACGATTAGACAAACACTTTTGAGAGATAAACAGACTTGGAGGTAATTCACAAACACACACACACACTCTCTCTCTTTCTCTCTCACACACACACACACACACACACACACAGTCAAAACGTAGTTATTAACTGCATTAGTCTGCTATTAACGGCTCAAGCCTCCATGACTAGGTCTAAAATTATGTTTTGGAATGTTTTGGCATTGGATGAGATGCAGAAAAAATAAACGTATAACAATAATATAAAGAATAAAGTACAAAAACCAGACAAATACCTTGAAATATATCATGTGATCAATGTATTGAGGTGTGGCAACCGTAGTATAAGCAGAAAACTTGATTCCAGGCCATTGAATTAAAATAAAAAATCAAAACCTTTCATTGAGGTTGAAAATATATGCTTTTACGGACATTGAGAGTGCAAGGGTAGTTCTCAGGATGAAATGAAACAGGAAAAAAAGGTCAGACTGATTGCTTAGAAAAGAAATGGCACACACCTAATGAGCTGCACAACTTGAGCAACACTAAAAGTGTTCAAGTAAAAGAAATAATGAGTCAGTCAAAAAAAAGTGCACCTACACTTTAGCAAAATCTCCCGCTGAAGAAGGTATCAATGCAGCATTTAGACATGGGCCAGAAGCCCTTTCCTGCTCCTGTGTTCTCCCTACACTGCACAGTTCATCCATCAGAATCCTTTTTGTGGTGCACGTTCATCTATCTGGACGGCTGCCAAAACACAGCGCTGGCCAGCCACTGAAGAATGCCAGGTAGGCCGAAAGAATCATAGTTCCTGATGGAGGCTTGTCAAATGTTTGATGTCCTCCCAGTGTTGGTATTGTCTGTTGACAGCAGATCTCAGAAAGAGTTGATTACACAGATTCCAAAGCCTCTGAGATCCATCTTCATGTTGTAATGAAGCGTATACTTTAGCTGGAATCTTGGCTTGTCTCTGAAGACTAACAGCCTGCCCTTTCGGCAACTCATTATATAGAAGCAAGACTCATTCATCCACCAAACCCAAAATGACTATGAGACTAAATATACTGGACGGTGCAAAATTGTTAACTAGATTGTAACATTTTAAGAAAATATTAGAATGTGTTGCAATGTGGTTGCTGCTTGCAATACATTTTTCTAATTAAGGAAAAAAGTAAAAGAAAGAATTGCCTTCATTCTGAACATTCTTGCATAACATCTTTCCTAAGAACGTTTCATAAGAACACTTTCTAGAATTCAGAGCCCTTGTCTCTATGGCTCATGTGACTCTTTCATGTAAAGTCTAGGTATCATTTGGCATGGTAAGAATGTTTTCCCTATTACTGTATGAAATGAGAGTCTGATTACTTAAAATTAATGGACATCTCTACTAAACAAGCAAACAAAAGTCATATTGGAATGGCATTGGCAATACTTCAAACCTTGGTAACACTTTATTTTGATGGTCCCTTTTGAACAATCCATGGACAACAATCCGCTTTGCACCTACATGTCAACTAACTCTCATTATAATATTAGTACACTCTGTATATAATATCTGCTGACTCTTTATTGTGATGGTCTCCCAAAAGACGCTATACTGACTATAAGTAACTTTGCAAGTACATATCAACTTATTCTAACCCTCACCCTACCAGTCTACTAATACTCTGCTAGCACTCTGTTGAGAGTTAGTAGATATGTAGGTGCAAAATTACTTATTATCAACAGAATATGTTAAAGGACTATCAAAATAAAGTGAAACCCAAACCTTTTATAAAGCACCGCTAATGACAAAGAAATCTCAGTTTTCTTGGTCTTAGGAATGTTGCTTGCATTGATCCAAGACATTAATCCACAGCCAAGTCTACAATTTCTTTCGAGCCTGCAGGTTGTTAATTAAATTGGGTAATTCAGCCCATAAAAACAACATACTTTGCTATTTATGAGTTTTGCATTTTAAAGGAGAATCGTGGTCTTATCTGAGAAATGTTCCAGTACTCCACATGTGCCCTGTGCTAAGCCCAGAACCCTGCTTAGTTCAGTTGTCCTCTGACAGCAGCCATAAAACCCCACCTAAAGCAGCGCTATGTCATTTAGCATGTGCGCTATCAATGTTATCATGGGACTATTATCTATAGTCTGCTGCTCAACCCAATAAACAGTAGAGGCTCGTAAAAGCTGATGGGACAGTTCTTTAGAGACATCCAAGCACATCCAAGAGTCTTCATCATCTTCAAGACACCGATAACCTCAAGATCACCTTTTGTGAGATATTCCACAGCATTTCCCATCTCTCTTGACTCTCCTCTCTTATGGAAGCAATTATACTGGTTCTTCTCCTCAGCTCCTCTTGCACTACACACAAAACAGTTTCCAGCCAAGGACAATCACGCTCAGTAGAGGTGCTCAGGCGGTAATACAAGGGGTCTTGCCCCTGTGAGGCAGGTGGAAGTTATTAAAAGTGTGCAGTTGCCAAATCCTTTCACAGTTTTCATCTTGAAGTGATGAAGTGTCGTATGCAGGGCAACACCTGTTGGCACACCTACTGAGGCATGGGAACAAGGCGAGGGTTTTCTTCCCTCAGGAACTGGAGGCCTTGGCATAAGACATGCTGAAATGTGATGAGAGGTTTTTGGGTTTTATATTATCATGCATGAGTATTGATCAATTGCACGACACAAAAGTAACAATTCATGTCACTTCATGTCAAGTCTTGTTGTTGGCACTGTTTTTACTTTTTGAAAAATGTATATGTGCTTTGAATAATTCTTTATAAAAATGTCCCTGGATTTAATTTCTATGCAAGTAACTCCATCTGTCCTTGATCCTTCGCTCTCTGCAATAAAGCTGTGGAAACAATGCACAGCTGATGAATGAGCTATCAAAACCGACAGATGGAAAGCTGTTTTTATTCAGCAAAAATATTTGCATTTAAGTGAACTTGGCTGGCTTTTTTTGCCATTTTCTTAACTAAGGACTCAAATTTAGAGTATACCGAAAGTCTGAGTATGTATACATGCAAGCCTGAGTTAAAGAACCCAGACCCCAGAGAGATTTACAGGCAATAATGATGGGTAGAGCATGACAGCCCAGCAGCCTCATCAGACCATGGATTATGTTCTTCTGGAAATGCTCGACAGATCACCCCAGCTGTCCAAACTTATCATGCCAAGAGCTGTCCTCCTGGCTGGGGTCCATTGGCCAGGAGAGAAGAACCAGCAGCTGGCCTTTGTTATACATATTTCCATTTCCACAGTTCTTCAAGAGAGGAACCAAACCACCTTGTTGAATCTAGGCTAATGTAAGTTGAAGCAAATTTGATTTTTGAGTTGTGAGGCCCCATGATTGTCAATCTTTGATCTGGACGCATTTAAGACATTTTCTCTTTGCTAATAAGTCAAAACCTTGATGTCTTGTACAGCTTAGTGGTTGTTAATCCAAGAGTATCATTTGCTACATTGACCTAGGCATTTGTTGCATCCACTGGAGACATAATTACTGATTCTCATGACTTTTTACTGTCTTTTTATGCATTGTGTTGCATCTTAAACCTGACAACATGTCTGCATTCGCGATTTGAAAAACAACACTCCCCTTCACAGGTCAAAACTCAAGTTTGAATAATAAGCAGCAACTAACTTAAAGGTTGTGAGTCAGAAGCTGTGCACAGCCAGCATTGACTGCTCTGTCAGCTTCAGGAATCAGTCCTCCGTAAATGTGCTGAACACACTCCAATATTTGTGTTAGCTGTTCTGGAACAGTGTTAGAAACACAACTTAACACTGATTTCTAGTCGTGTCCTCTTTTGAAAGTAGTTTGACTTCCACAACGACACACAGCATCTCCAGAACATGGCGCCTGCAGCAACACTACAGACCAAATAATAGCTCTGCCTTCTTTCTTTGTGGAAACCTTTGGTTTACACAAACAAAACCATTCCACAGCACTGTTTTACATCTGGGCAACACAACTGTGTTTGTCCTGAATGAATCACCTGCTCAAATTATTTGTTTTAATCGCAATGACTCAATTAACAGTGACTTACTGCCACCTACGGGTAATTTTCATTTTATATTTAAAGCATCTTTTCAGTTTAAATAATTTTAAATATCAGTATTCAACATTGTTCAATATAAAAACATTATTTATTATTTTAAATGGTTTATAACCATGTTTTGTTTTGTTGTTGTTTTGGCTAGTAGAAGTTATGAATGGCTTAAAAATTTTGTAGCCAAATTGGCTAATTTCAATCCCTGAATACCAGTACTGTAACGCTCGAAGCCAAGACTGGAGACGCCAGTTCAACAACAAAGGAGTTTTTATTCATAAACTGAAGAACAGGCTCAACAGGAAACTCAGGCACATGGCAGGTAATATATAAAATCAAAACATTATTCTTGAAGCAGCGATCTCCTGACCGCTGCTGATGAGAGCCTCGGGAATAGCGATCCCCTGATCGCTTATCAACTCCTTTACGGACAGTGCGGTGAATATAACAAAGGTAAGCAAACAGAGGTGAGTCAAAGCACTGTCTCATAACACTTAAAGACAATCTCCTGATCATCTGCTCTTTTCTCTTTTAGGTGCGGTGTGACAAGGTGACAGCAGGTGAGTGTGCAAGGTGAGTATAGTTTTAGGCTTACGCTGGTTGAGCGATCTCCAGATCGCTTCCTGGTTAATGCTGTAGCTGCGGACTCAGGTAAGTGCAACAGGTTAGTTGTGGTTAGTGTGGGTTTCTTTCAGGCTGTAGACACGAGTCGCTCTGTGAATATCACAGTCAGCTTACTGGTATCAGTGAATGTGAGGAGCAGGTAAACATGAGAGGCAAGGCAGGTGAGTAGCTCTGTTACCTCGAGCTCAGCCGTCGACTGAATGGAGAGCGTGGCTTTTAAGCTGGAGCCGGTGATTAGATCAGGTGTGTCTCATTAGTACTCCGGTGACTGAGAGCGATCGTAGCTGGCTGATCTCGGATCAGCTGACTGTGCTGGCATGACAAGTACATTTATTTAAAGCAGATATGCAAAATGTAAAAAAAAAAAAAATTAATTAAAATACCAACTCTAAAGAAATGAGGCCTTAGTTTACCGCACACAAAAATTTAGTTTGACCTTGTTTACTTATCAGTTCCCTTGTTTTCCTGCTCTTACCAATTAACTTCAATAAATTAGTTTTTATATTTCTTCATCATTACACATAAATTAACTTTTGTCAATCATTTTCCAGACTATAATTAATGTGTCATTTTTAGTAGCCTATAGGCCACAGCCCCTCCAAAAAAATTTTATTTTGTATTTTATTTTGCACTCGCTTTGGTAATCATTGTTCTACATATTAGACTGAGATTCTGAGACTGAGCATCTAAAGGTGATACATCACTTGTCATAAGTAATGACTGCATTATAATACATGAAAAACCTGCTAATGTAGATCAATAAAGATAAGCTACGGGTAAAAAAAAGTTGCTTGGGATTTATTGAAAACAAAGTAAATCTGTAAGAAGGGGTAAAAGATGGAGAGAAATGAAGCACAGTAAAACACAGAAGCATTCATTCTGAAGTCTTCATGTGTCTTCTGCAAAACAAATATTAACCAAAGCATTCAAGCAATTTGGCCTCCCCTCAGGACGTTCTTCCATCTTTTTTATCGCACAGGATTGCTCACAACATTGCCATTAATCCCTCTTCCCTTTGTTTGGATAGCTATAAATACCACTTGCTGTTTCCATCAACCCCTTGCAGAAGTTTCCTCTTCCACACTTCTACAGGTTGTAAATGAACTTGCCACACACTTGAGAGAAGACAGAATTGATGATGCATCTCTTCTATGGAAATTAATGAGCGTCTGGTAGGAGTGTAATGGATGGTCCTCAGTGAGAAGCTAGTGAATTATCGGTGCTTATTGCCCAGAGCTAAGCCATCAACCCTAGAGTCCTGACAAACCTCGGAGTCTGTCTCTTCCAATAATGTTGTCCAGCAATCTCCAGTCTAATTTGTTGATTAAACTCTTGATTCTCTACTGGTGCTGATAAGTGAGACCTCAGACAAAAATGAAAGGTGTCTTATGCGAACAGGCCTTGGAGGTCTTTTCAGTGCCTCTGGGTGGTGACTAAGGTTTTTCAAATCACCATCTGACGCAAGTCCTCACACTTTCATTAGAGCTAATTATAATGGCAGAGTGAAAGGTAAATAAATAGGAATATTAGAAGCTGTGGAATGCTTTATTGAATCCATTTGGTTAATTTGGCACAAAGATGAAATAATCGGCTGCCGTTAATACAGGACCCAACAAGCTGTATTATTAGTTTTATTATTAGTATTATCACCAAAACAGCCGGTAGATATGAAAATGATTCAAGTCATCTCAAAGTAGTCTGTTGTTTTTATTGCAGTAATAAAGGTCGTGGCTCTGAGGAAATCACACATCTGGTCGCAATTTCAAGTTATTAGCAGTGTGTGACTAAATACTGTTTATCAAGGGGGAGCCACTTAACATTAACTTAACTTGCAGCCAAACAAACAGGAAATAATTGCATTCTGCCAAGGGTCTCCTCACTTTTATTCAAAACAGGACCATTATTTCTACATCTTCGGCTAGCCCACAGCAACCTGGTCTCTTGTGTCTTTAGGAACCTTTAATAGATGCATTTGATGATGATGTTCATTCATCATCATCATTCATTCATTCATTTTAATAACGAGACATTACATCTAAAACAGTGCGATTGTACCAATTATAATAATCAGGGATGGCAGTAGATATATCTGTAGACAAGGTGGCATGGCATAGAGTAAAAACAAGGACTCTTAGTCTGATAGTTTAGTCTTAACTTCCCAAATCTATTAATAATGAGATCAATTATTGATATAAGAACAATATCACAATTATAGTCGTGTGTATCGTGGGTGTGATTCGGCCGTATAGCTGTGCTGATATATTACACTTAATCTGAGCGCAATATGGTTTTTATACAACCGGTTTAATGCCACAAGTGTGTAAATAAATGAGAAACAACAACGGAGCATCTTTAAAGAAGACACTTATGTGAGTTGAAGCACTTACTTCTGCCACAGATTCAATTCTCAAGCTGACAGTTTAACACATGAGCCCAAGCTTCCGTCACTAATTGGAAAATGTCACTTTAAAACTAGTAACAATCACTGAGTTGCATCATTAAAGTTAAAAGCTTCATTTATTATGTAGAGTAATGCATTATGAACGATGGACTGAGCGAGTGATTACCTGCGTCTATCACAGCTTTCATTCTTCAGCTCAGTCTCACATGTATAATAAAACATTAGTTAAAATGTCCACCCACATCTCCAAAAACAATAAAGCTCATATTTAAACAGGCGCTTTCCTTGCAAACAATGCATGTTTGAAGCTTAAACAACTACACAGCTTTTGTCAACAAAAAAACATTTGGTCAGACAACAACAGTAGTATTTGTAGAATTATAATATATGATATATTTTATTTTTAGTACTATATCTTTATCGTTACCTTTGTCGTTATCATGCTTGGTGTGAACAGGGCTTTATTTCTCAGTGCACACGCATCTGCTTTAAAATCTTGAGCTCGTGACAACAGGACGGATTCTGATTGGCTGTCAATGTTTATATCGTTCATCTGCTGGTAAAAATCGTTCTGAAAATTATTCCAACTATATTGTTTCTCTGTCCTTTATTGTTATTGATTCATATGAAAAACTTATTTTTGCTTAAAGGAGTCATACAAAGCAAATTTTCCAGTAGATAATATGATTTTTTAGGGTCTTAATGGAAAGTTTGTAATATAGTTTGTTTTAAAATTTCTCGCTCATTTTCATTTTCAAAAACCGCTCTTTAGAAATCACTCTGCTCTGTGTACTTCCCCTTTAAATCTTCACGAGCTCCGCTGACCCCGCCACTTTTTTCCGAAGCGCTCTCTGAGGATCTCTTTTTATCCGCATTCATAGTGAAACTTGCTAGTTAGCACATTATTAGGAAAGGTGATTTGCAAAGATTCATTAAAAGACATATACTCACTTCTTCTGTAGGTGAGGCTGGATCATGAATGATTCGCACGAACATAAACGCATTTTTCGGTTGATCAAGGGTGCGTTTCCCTTCAGAACCAAACGTAACGTTAATCTTCCGCGTCTTCAGTCACTCAGATGTCGAGAGTAAATCACTACTGCTATGTCCATTAAAACATTCAACAACATAACACCTCAATCTCGTCTTGCTTGTCTCTGTGTCTCGGTCTGATGACGGCTCACTCAGGGCGGGTCTGGGGTAAGACAACAGTTCAGTCTGTGTGACACGCTGCTGTCAATCAACTATTGTGGGAGTGGCCTCTGTCGATGTGACGCCACACCGACATGCATTTGAGAATGGCTGGATTTCAGAAGGGGCGACTTATTTTTATTAAATTAAAAGAAAATTACTGGTGGATCTTTATCATTGTAGGGCGGTTGTGTACACACACTCCCAACACACATCTCAGTCCAAACAGCTTGTAAAAGTGCATGTGGCACCGGATGACACCTTTTAAGACTTTTTTGTTTTTGTTATGATTCCATCCAGACACTTCTATGAAACCGTATTAAATCAAGTAACATCAATTCCGACTCAAAGGGCTTTAAACAACAGAAGATCCATATAACTGATTGGTTCTGTAACACAAAGTCAGTTGCAGCACTAATAACAGCATATGAGAGAGCAGAGACAGAGAGACCCTTGATTACACACAGCACATTACAAAGCCTTCAGCACAAATACAGTCAACTTCCTCAGGGAAATAATACATATATATATGATCTGTTAAGCCATATTTTAGTGGTCTGTTAGAATTTCAGACACGTGATACCATGCTAGATCAGCACTCATTGGTATTATGTTCAGCCCAGTTAATGAGCTGAGAAGCTCAGAGACGTCTGAGTTCTGTGTTTGGTGGCAGCCAGAGGCTACTTGGCTGAATGCCTGCTGCCCACGCTGTCCGCCTACACCACAAATCACAAACTGAAATCTCAAAGTTATCTTGGCGCTAACCTCTCAATGTCCCTTATTAGCTACAGCGACCATGTTAACATCTGCTTACCCGTACTTATAAACCTATGCAATGATCAATGATGCAGGATCACAAGGTAATCATGCTGACATATGTCCATAACTGTTGGCAACACTATGCAACAGCTCAAAAGACAAAATAAAGGAGGAATAAACCCCCTCTGTGTACCTATTTATTTTGTGCGTACCTACTTTCTTATCTGCCATTTCTAGTTTTTATCTTAAAGTTGTGATTAATGACTAAGAAGTTTGAAATACAAAACAGAAAGCTTGCTTTTATAAAGCTTTCATTTATGTTGCGGTTTCTGAATGATTCAAAATCGCATATTTTCCCAACTCCAGCACAGCTACGTTGACACAGCCAGTGTTTATGTCTGACTCTCAAATCTGTCTGTATGAGTGAATAATGTCAAGCTCCTACTCTCGTCAGTCATATGATTTCAGATCCTTCGTGTCTGTAGCGTAAACATCGCTGAATTAATGCCAAGCCATTGCATATTCAAGGGCCCTTTTGTCACAGATTTGACACATTATAAAATCTCGACCCAAAAATAGTTAAGCAAGATGATTTAGACTATAATTTCTGTAAATAAAAGAAAACAATGTTTCTGAAACCTTTTGTCACTGAAAATCGAAAATGTATAGAATATATATGAAAAAAACAGCCACCGATCAAGCATTTGCGCTCAAAATAGTATGTTTTCAGGCTGTTGACTAAGCTGTGATTGAATTTCTCAGTGCTCTTTGCCTCTATTCTGGCGTATAATGTGTTGTATAAAGAGATATTATGCAAAGCCCCTTCTCCAGCCACCAACACAGCGCTTCAAGCTGTTCTTATTAAAATAAAAAATAACACACATTTACCATTGCATTGTTTTATGTAACCCCTTTCCACAATGCTTTTTAATTTCACTTGAGATTAATACAAACTTCTAAAGTTAATTTCAGGGCCTGCACTAAATTTCCTTTTTCTTATGTAAGGCCCCCTCTCCAGACCCGCTAAGCAGATCTATGCCATAGAAGAACTTAGTGGGCCCCACTTGGCACAGCAGTGATCACTCTTGAAGTATTTTAGCAGTATTAATATTGCGGCTTAAAGCTATTTGCCAGTGCTGACAAGAATGCCGTGGGAAATGCAACACAAGCTTATTTTTGTAAGGTGAGAGTCCTCACAGACCACATGCTTTACTGAGTGCTTGCTTTCACCCCCTAAGCTTGATAATTGACATTTCTTTGGTGTGTTTAACATTATTTCAAGTGCCAAAACGAGCCCATTTAACAATTGTGAATGTCAATTATAGTATTAAGCAATGCTTTATCACAACTGAAAGCATAATAACTCACCGGGCTAAAGACCAACTTGTTCCATGTGTGCTACGCTTTATGTTGTGACTCTTTTTTTCTGTTTGGAGAGAGGAGGCCCTTTGTGATTCTGGGGCATCTCATTAGCCTACCTATTCAGGAGGTAGACAGTGTGTTCAAATGCTCTGCGTGTCCTCAGGTAAAGGTTTCTCAAGGTTTTCCCTCGGCTATCTGATTGTTTTGGCTCCATGCTCTGCGTTCAAATGCGACTCTGAGCTGCAGTGTAGAAAGCACCTAAATTAATTTGCCAGCTGTGGCTTAGAGACAAGGCTGGAATGATGAAAAGCATGCGTTTCCTCCCGCTGTTGGAGGACAGCAGAGAGAGAGATGGAGGGGGGGATCGTGAAAAGCAAGCAAAATGAAGGATCCATATGCACCTCACAGGGTGCGAGCCTTATTGACGGGCACAAACTGAAAGGATGCCAACAATGTATTGTTTATGCACTGCTAGCCCAGGTTTATTAGACAGATGGATTAATCTGAGAAGATGATCTAAATACCTGATCTTCTTGTTTTGTCTGGGATATGGGGTTTCAGTGAAGGTATGCTTGCTCTAGCAGTTTGGGCTGTTTAATAGCACCCGTGAGATAACTGCTACCTGTCATTTTGTGGGGTAATTTATTGGTATGGCTTGACAAGAAATTGTTCCATGTTCAGTACAAGTTAAACTATGATTGCGAAGCAAATCTGACCTGCCCCTCAGTTTGTAAAAACAAGCAAAGTTTCACTTTATTTTGATCTCTTTAACACATTCTGTTGACTGTAAGTAACATCACATTAGAGTGTATTTGTAGACTGGAAGGGTTAGGGTTACAATAAGTTGGCGTGTACTTGCAAAGTTAGTTATAGTCAGTAGAATGTGTGCTGGGACACAGTAATAATAAACAGTTACCAGATATTATTCAGACGTTGTGCTAATATTCCAATAAGATTGTAGGTGGAAAGTTGCTTATTATAAACAGACTGTTCACAAGGGCCCATCAAAATAAAGTAAAAATACACTGAAATAAACTTGAATATGTTGAATATAAGATTATAAAATTAAACAATACTAATTGGTTGATTGTCGCACACCTCTCTGGAAATGTAACTTTTGGTTGGATTTTCTTTAGTACTTTTCATTTGTGCGTATTTATTAATTTGTTGCCATGGTTACGATCGCCTGTTCAGTTTCTTGTTATCCTGTGTGCATTTCAGCCCTCTGTCAAAGTTTTCTGCTATGCCTTATTTTGGATATTTGCTAGATTACCTTTGTTTAGCTAATCAGCGGCTTCGGACGTTATCACTCGATTAAATGGGCCGTTATCAGTTGTTATCAGCCCATTCATATGGGTCAGAAGGGACCTGCTGCACCTACTGGTAAAACAAAAAATGAAATTAATTATTCTAGCGATTAGATTGTGTTTAATTAACGTCTACACCTACCCCAACCCCAAACCTACCCTTTACTATGATAGAAAAACAGTATTATTGTGTAAAAAAAAAAAAACGTTCGATTTATGTGCGCATGCCCAGTAGTCCTATGAATGATAACAGCCCCTCTGGTGGAAATGAATGGGCTGATAACGACTGATAACGGCCCATTCAATGATAACATCCGAAGCGGGTGTGTTTATAATAATTATTAAATAGCTGCTAATAGTATCCACATCTGCTCTTTCTTCTCAGCATAGCAGCAATACTTGATACTAGTCAATCAGTGTATTCACGGTTTCTTAACAGTCTCTGTTATCAGTGGCAATGGCAATACTGAGTTCACTCGTCCTTGTTACTGAAACCACTTTTACATCCCTCATACTATACTCGATCTGAATCCAGAATCTCCCCTAAAACCAACACAATCTCATTTTGGCACATTGGAAGTTAATTTGTATGAATTCACAGCTTCATACAGAACTGTTTATGCCCCACACTCTCAGATATAAAGGTACAAAAGCTGTCACTGGGTGGTACCTTTTTTAAAGGTGCACTTTTGTACCTATTAGCCTCAAATACACTTTAAGTACTAATATGTGCCTTTAAGGTACCAAAATGGACCCATTAGGAACCAACATGAACCTCAGTGACAGCTTTTGAGCGTGCATTGAGAGTTTTGTTTAAGGTGGGTTCAAATGTTTGCTGCATCTCTTTTATTTTATAGAACTGCAGCTGGCACCATCTTGTGTCTCACACAGTTATCAGCTGTAGTGAAAACGACCTTCAATGCATTACTGTAATATTGTTGCAGTGTTCATCTTGTTGCTAGGCAGACTGTTTAGTGCATTGTAGTGGGCTATTTTTAAAAAGTGCTCTTGAAACACTATTTAACGGTTTTGTTTATTTTAATTGCTGAGTTGCACAGTATATGCACAGTCAGATAGTGTTGCATTATTGACCTGTACATAAATCATCCCTTATTTTCTAACCTTATCTGCTGCCATAATAATGTAAAACCAGCAACTTTCACTTTTTAGAGTAATACGTGAAATAAAAACTCCAGTTAGGTGCAATAGATCATGCATCTAAATCAGAAGCCACTTTTTCAAAAACTGACTAAAGACCATTTTTTGTAGCAAATAAATAATAGCCCTTAATATAGCACTTGGCTTGAGGGACAAGTGTGATAACATGCCACAGGTGCTGTTGACAACCGAAGAAAAAACAATTGGATTTGTCCTTCATTTTGCAAAAACAAAAATCTTACTAGTTTTGAAACAACAACCTTTAATTCCTTTAATAGAGAAACATAGTGTACGAGCATTCTTTTTTTAATGGTTTTAATTAATATTTGATTAATGTTTGGCAAACAATAGTTTTGTTACTGGCAATAAGTCTCTCATGCATTAATTATGCTTTAGAAAAATAAGCTTTTGCGGCCTTTTAAAAGTTCAAGGAACAGCAGCTGGAGACAGAGAAGAAGAGGAAATGATAAACAGAACGTGAATGTCTGAAACAGAATAGCAGTGTGAGTGAGAGGTGAGCGTGTGTGTGTGCATATGCATGAACCCATTCATGTGCTTCAAAATGAGAAAACACAACAGTGAGTAAGAGATGAGCGGTCTTAGAGGAGAGCAAAGGGCAGGCGGAGAAATTTAAAAAAGAGATACATCATGTAAGAAACAGCTATGGCGCAGGTAATGTAGGAAGAGAGGGGATGGATGTAAGCCAAGTCTCTCAGCATTCCCTCCCCCTGAACAGGCCAGCTCAGAGGAGGAGCGTAGGTGGGAGTTAAGCACTTCTCCAGATGTAGTCGACTGCTGCTCCTGGAGTCTGACTTTAAGCCTCCATCACTCGGAGTTCCCAACACTTCTTGCTCAGTCAAGTACAAGGATAAACTAAATTACGGGACTTTTTGCGAGTCGTCTGCTAACAGTTACACAGTTAGTCTTCACCTGTAACGTTTTCCCAACAGGAATCTTGAGGTAAGACGCGATATTAGTTCCAAGACACTCAAGTTGAGATCTGTCTCAGCATCTAATTACCAGAAATAGCATGCCGTTTTTTTTGTTTTTTTTTTCTACTGAACTCTTCTTGGTCATAAATATTCCAGTGCATGTTGAAAAGTTCACTGTAGTTCCCCTTGGATGTTAAAACCTGAGGTGATCTGACACATATCCTATTCAAATAAATTCACATAAATTTTGACTTATGACCTGGCATATTAAACAAAACTGAACCCTGAGCAGAAGTTAACTTCAAAAGAAGCGTTGAGGCTCGATGATCTTAAAATATCTTTGATATATAATTATGTATGAATTCAGATCATATTTTTAAAAGTGTGGTAATCAGCCAGTATTCTACAGTAATTCAAGCCACCGCAGATCAATTTCAGTTAATTTTGACATAACTTGATGAATTAAAAATTGGATACCACTAGAGACCCTTTCTTTTCCAAGATATATTTATTGCATGAGCTACCACTAGAACTTTCCAACAGGAAAGAGAAATATTAATGTATAACATGAGCTTATAGAGGTGGAGTGTAAGTAGTTTTCTGATAAATGTTTGGTTAATCATAATGGATTTAAATATCAAGCCGGAAAATACTGCATGTAAATTGCTTGGTTTATTTACAGGCCGAAAGAGACTGGAATGCAGTGGGAATAAAATTGTCCAAAGTGTTCTCAGTCATCATGGGTCATTATCGGGCCTCTGTCGGATGAATAAATCATCCCTGATGTTTCACCTGTTGGCCGGCCTGCACTAAACAACAGATTTGAGCGACCTAAGCTGGCAGAAAAGAGAAAAGTAATAAAAATGCAAAACAGGGGCCTCACCATCTTTCTGCGCCTTAGAATCCAAATTTTCTTGTATTTAGGAAGTGCAGCAATTGTCTTCTTCCTCTTAAATGCGGTTTGTCTAATTAAGCTGTGGATGAGTTGCCAGCTTGTGGTAGGAAACCCATGAAATGCTCTTCCTGAGACAAACACTTGAGCAATGATTTATGCTCAGCAGCTCTGTGGGGGAGGACAGATACTACACTTCAAATAACAATATATAGTTGCTGTGTACACGAAACGCGAAACATTCGTAAATATGTGCAGTGTCTAATGAATCTGAAAGTATTCGGGTACTTTGAAAGTATTTCAAAACCATGTGCTTGCATCACTTAAATTGATATGTAATACATAGCACTTCCTGATTTTGCCAAGTTGGATGTGTCCCCAGGTCAGCATATTTTGACCCTGGAACAAGATTTTAATGCAAAAATATAGTCTCCACCTAACCCATGAGTAATGCCTAAAATCAGAGGAAATGATAGATGACTGACACTGATGTACAAGCAACAAACACTTATTGTAAGCTTAAACTTCACAAAAGTTTCTTCAAATCTGATTGTTTTATCACAATCTTGTCATGAATTATCCTCTCAAATAGACATCAGTGGTTTAAAGACTCATGACAGACTAGCAATATGTTGCAATATGTTATATGTGCGTGTCAGGCATGGGCACAACTTGCAGAGGTTGATGAGTCATCATACTTTAGTATTGTCACATGACATCTTAAAGAAAGCTTACACAAGACATTCAACATCAGGTTAAATGTTCAGCGATGTGCTGTAACGCTAAACAGTAATTTGCAAGTAAGCTAATGCAAGTAATTATGCAGGCTGCATTGTATGATGTGATGTAAATTTCTGCTTTGCAGTCACACTGTTCCTGAGTCAGATAATGGCATGAGAGGGAAATGGCTCCAGTGGCTGCTCTCTTAATGTTGGCATCCTGCCTGCTGTTCATCTTGCCCTCGTGCCTCTATGCGTGCCCGAGGTCTTGCAGTTGCCCCAGCCCTAAAGAGGTGCACTGTACCTTCCGCCACCTACCCTCCGCCCCAAGAAACCTACCCAAGGACACGGAGAGACTCAACCTAGGGTAGGATATTGCATTGTTTTTCTTCTGCTTCTATTTTGGCCATATAATTGACGTCAGTAATAACCAGAAGTGTATATAGCATACATACATTGAGTAAATGATACCCACAATTGGTGCTGATTACTCTGCAAGGGTTAATTGATGTGGTATTTTAACCTAACGTTTTTTTCCCAAACTATCTTTGCTTGCTGTGAAGCTATAACAGTATTGGCACAGTTGGGTCTTCAGATTTTGCAAACCTGCGGCAATTGGAAATGCTCATGCTCCATGGAAACGAAATCTCCTCTGTCTCCCCCGGATCCTTTTACCACCTCCGTTCCCTCCAGGTATAAGCTCAAATGAGACGCACATCAAACACATCACACTAGTCTACTGTACTGTGCATCTTTATGTCTCTAATGTTCTATAAATTGTTAAGATACATCACTTTGAAATTACATTGGGGTGTAATTCCTGTTCTTTATTGGCACAGATACTCAAGCTGAGCTACAACAAACTCAAAAGAGTTGACCCCAGTCTGTTCGAGGGCTTGACCAGCCTTGTACGGCTTCATTTAGACCACAACCTCATTGACTTCATTGAGCCTTTTTCATTTAATGGACTCGCATCATTAAAGCTATTGCAACTGGAGGGGAACCAACTGCGGGACCTACACTCTCACACATTTATTACTGTCTCAGTCCTGGGTACATTTTGGAGCTCAGGACTGCGGCATCTGCACCTGGCAGACAACCAGCTAGAATACCTGCTGCCTGGGACTCTGCAGCACTTAGACAGGCTAGAAGTGCTCTCTCTACATGGAAACCCCTGGGCCTGTGACTGCCAGTTACACTGGTTGTTGGAGTGGGACAAAAATCATGAGGGTGAAACTAATTTGATTGTATTTTCCAACCTTTGCACCACTCACTCTGAATTATTTCTGACAACACTTTCTATGAAGCCTGTATTTTTAATACATTATAAGGGTATTCTTAA
Source organism: Enteromius paludinosus (assembly GCA_032361165.1). NCBI lineage: Eukaryota > Metazoa > Chordata > Actinopteri > Cypriniformes > Cyprinidae > Enteromius > Enteromius paludinosus. The sequence continues at coordinate 1,388,293 of JAUMHQ010000071.1, forward strand.
GGCATTGTAATGAATGCATAATGTATTATAAATAACATAATAATATGTTGTATCATCTAATGAATATTCATAATATTCATGTTATAATATTTACTTATTCGTGGTCATAGCTTTTAAGAATATGATCATTTATAACACAACGTACACGATTCATCCACTTACAATGGATTACTATAATAAGTCCCATTTTATTTATGTTACTTTGCTTTAAGCAGACAAATACTACTTACAAGTAATCATATTTTCTTTCTCAAACAGCCATAAGATCAGATTTTAGATAAGATGAATTTGTAATATGACACATTTGCTTTCTTTCTTTTTTCTCCCCCCTATAATATCAGTTTGATTATTTGGTACCCTTCAGACAGTTGTCGATAAGTAACTCTGCAACTACATGTCAACTAGTCTTCAGTAGAGAATTAGTAGTGTTTCTGCTAAATATAAGCTAACACTTTATTTTGATGGTTTCTCAGATAAGATTGAATTAGTGCAACTGACTCCACTGACTGTAATTTTTTTTTTAAGTTTAAGAAATTATTATTATTTACATTCTCTATCCCTTTCTTTACAGGAGTTATTAAGTGCAAAAAGGACCGTGACTCTGGAGATGTTGGCAACTGCGCTGCATGTGCCTCACCAAATCCTTTGAACAACAGCCAGATCTTGCAGCTTTCAACCAGCCAGCTCACCTGTGACCAGCCCTCCCTTCAATCCCCGCTTAAAATTGGGGACAGTAGCATGTGGGAAAATCAGGAGCCAGATGCCCCCTACATCAAGGACCTGGAGCGTCCTCTCGGCCATCTGACATTTATTCTCTCTGACAGTCATGGGAATCGGGCACACGTGGCTTGTAATGTGACACGTCCTGTAGAAGACACCTCCATGGGGTGGGAGCCAGTGAGGAGAACAGATGAGATTGCTGTAAATGTGACTCTACGGACACTTCTTGAGTGTGAGATCGATAGAGATGCTCTTCAGAATCTGTGGAGGCTGGTGGCCTACTATTACGAGAGTCCAGCTGTTTTGGAACGGGGAACCAGACTTGGGAATTCTTCAAAGGTGACTTTTCAGTACTCTCAAGCCTCAAACGAGGAATCGCCATATTTTACAGAGCTCAAAGGACATTTAATGGCTGAACCAGCCTGGCTTTTACAACCAAGAGTCACCCTCCAGCTAAACCGGCGCAAAACAACAACAAAAAAACTGGTGCTGAACTTCTCTGCTTTTATATCAAAGCACATTACTGGAAGAGGGAATGAGGAGGATGTAGTGTCCTCCTGGGCTATGATCCAAAGAGGAGTCCCGGGGAGAATCCAGTCAGTGTTAGAACACACTGAGGTCAGTCTGGATTGTGACGTGCTAAGCTCGGGGCATCAAACTGTGGAGTGGATGCTTCCTGACCTAACAACAGTGGATCAAATTGATTCCCACAAATTAAGGCTAGAGCATTACAGGCTAGTTATCAAAAATACAAGTATTGCAGACTCTGGACTGTATTATTGCTTTGTGAGGACTGACACTAATGTGGAAATTGTTGCCTTTAGGCTCACAGTCAGGATGCGTCTCTTGAGTCCCAGTGATTTAAACGGAAAGAAGATATCTGTGGAGAACGGGGACACTCTTAGTCTTCCCTGTTTAGTAACTTCTACTCATCCAATTGAGACAAGATGGTTCCTCCCAAACAATCATATTCTTAAAGAGTCAGACATGAAAGGAAGGGTGTATGTATCACATAACAACACTTTGATCATCCAAAAAGTGACTTACGAGGATGCCGGAGAGTATAGTTGTTTAGCAGCTAACCTCTATGGGGCTGATATGTTGTCTCATCTAATTGTGGTAAGTGGTGAAAAGGAAGACGCACAAAGAGGCGTTACGGTATCAATGGGTGAGTTACTGCTTTTTGGAAATGAGAGCGGTGAAGGGTCAGGATACGAAGAAATCAAAAGACCAGCTGCTAAGCACACACCCCAAAGGGTCGATGGGAAGCACAGAGGTGGCATCATCCGACAAAATGCAAAAGGGAAGAAAATCAAAGAGAGTGTGAGAAAACCTAACAACTCTGTCAAAGAGCTTGATCCCAGCCGCTGGGAGCAGATTCTTGCAAAAGCTAACGCTAAACTCTCAACCGTCTCGCCAGTTACGGTACATGCAAAAATGACAAAAACGCTGAAGACAGTGACTGAGTCTTCACTGATTGCAACCACCAAAACATTGTTGGCTGATACCTTTAAAACGACTAAAACAGATGTTACAGCTAGTAGTATCAGCGCAAGTTCAAGCGTCCAACATTTCAATGTGAAACAGCTGGAACCACCACCACATGAGCGCGTACAAGAAACTGCAGAGAAAGAAAAATCAAAACACAAGACCAGTGATTTAGAACAAATAAACTCAACAACAGTGCCTGAACATGAGACTCAGCTGGTAAAACAAGTAGACAGGCAGACAATAGAAGAGAAAATAAGGGCTAACAATAATTCCATCTGGAACCAAAGACGAAGATTCCCGTATAGGCAGCGCAGGCCTCCTTCACGCAGACCACGTCCAAAGAGACCAAATTTCACCCAAGCTCCCTCTACAACAGTGCCATTTACTCGATCTCCAGTCAAGACACTGACACCTAAAAGCAGCGTAGCAATGACCACTAACTCTTATACTCAAGCCCCAATCATAGAAGTCACATCATCAATGAGTTCAGAGGTTTCTACTGCACATTACCCAGTAACCGAAAGCCTTGCCATTACCGTCACAGAGGACCCTCTTAAAGTGCCTACAACAGCATTCAGAACAGATGAGAACTTGAATGAACTTGAAGGCAAAACAAAACAGTCAGTTCAGCTTGTAAATACAACATCTCTGAAAGAAAATGAAGCAGTTCCTGCTTCACGTGCTACACCCAGACAGATCAACAGGTATGGACATGAAACCAGAGAGATTATTTTGAGAACTAATAGCCAGGCAAATGAGGATAAGACAAGGCAGATTTCGTCAACAGTCATCCCTAATCTTCAGATCAGCTACATAAATCCTCCAGAAACAAAAAGAGCACATGTGACTGAGAAACCAACCTTCACTGATGTGGACCGGCGGAGAGTTTACAACTGGGCAATGCATCCTGAGGGAGTACCTATCCACCCCTGGTTAGTCCAAAAGTCTACACCGAACAAACAAATCCCAATTACACCCCATCCCTACAACCAGTCTCCCTTCAGGCCCACAGTTCAAAGCTCAAAGCACCACTACTCCCAAGACAAAACATGGTATTTCCTGCAAACAGGAGGCAGGGGTGCAGGGGTCACCAATCGGCCTGAAATCACTGCTCAAACAGCAAAGCCCACAGCTTATATTTCGGGGTCAGCGACTGCTTCTGTTGTGAGGACCATAGCTCCACATGTCAGCTCATCTCGAGTACGTGACCACTTACTTTTCAACAGGCTCAGAAACAGATATAGACAGTCACAGCTTGATGCATATCGACTGGCCCAGATGGGGAAGCTTGTCACTTCGAAGCCAAGGATATATCGTCCCACCCCGCAGCCTCACCAAGCTCCAAATATCCAAAGCATCTACAAGCCTGTGACTCCCCCATCCATCCTAGCATATACAAACAAACCAACCTTCACAGCTAGCATACCATATGGTAGTCGCTGGCACTACAGTCAGTTTGGAGCGAAGAAACTGAGCACTGCCATTCCCTTTCCAAACCTGATGGGCAATGGCGTCAAACCCAGGATTACAGCAACTGAATCTGCTACAGTCTCTGCTTTAGCAGAGACAGATGTGATCTTGTCCTGTAGATCATCTGGGGACCCTAAACCTATTGTTTCATGGACCAAAGTTTCAACAGGTTAGATGATTCTTTATTACATAACTTTTATGTATCTGGATGATACCCTTTTATGCTACTCCTAGCTTACTTACTTACTCATGATTATTGCAACCTGTCCTCCAACTAATACACCCGTATAGTTCGTTTGTCCAAATCCCCCAAAATACAACCCGTCAGTGTGTATGCTACAATGGCGCCCCCTATTGACAACAGAATATTTTCGCTTAATGTTTGGTACTCTTTTATCTGCATCGTAATTCTTAGCTTAGTTGGTAACGTGTCGCGTTGTACAATTTGTATGAATTACATCAAATTACTCACATTGCGTTTAAATAAACATGTATTTTGATTGGTGATGACAGACACAACAAGGCACTGTCATTATTTTACACACACCAGAGGGCACTTCACTTTTAAGCACAAATATAGTAGGGTGACGATACGTTTCCATTTTTCTATACGGGTATAGGTTTTGGCTTGGTTTGCGTGTGCGTGTGCAGACCGATTGGTATGACATGCCAAAAATGGCATGTATGGTCACCCTAAAATGTAGGTAAGGCGCTTGCTCAAACAACCTATGAGGCAGTTTTTTTTGGTTGTTGTTGTTGTTGGAGGACAGGCATGATTATTGCATTATTCTCTTTATGAAGGCCTGCATGCAATTTTCTATTTTCTGAGTGTCTCTGGAGTGCAACAGAAGCCATTTTATCAGCTCGTGGTATTTATCATAACAGCTGAAGCTATTTGAGGACTGAAATATTTCTAATCACGAATAAAAGGAAAAGGCAATTCTGTGTTTGAATTAGTGGTTGAAAGGCTGCAATCAGTGATACGCTTAATGAGAAAATCTATGTACAACACTTATATACATTGGATGAAGTCATACAGGTGCATTTTGTTCAAACTATAACAGATATAGTTGGTATTGTCCTCGAGGTAAGGGTTAGGGCTTTGAAAGTCCTCTAACAGCTACAAAAAACATACACAATGGGACATACCCCGACAGTGAACAGTCAAACAATCAATCAATGTTTTTACATAATATGATTAGTCTCTTGATGTTTTTACAGGTGCAACAATTCAGACCAACACAAAACTTGGACAACGATTTGAGGTCCTTTCAAATGGTACGTTTGCAATTAAGAACATCCAGCTGCAAGACAGAGGGCAGTACCTTTGCACAGCTCAAAACAAGTTTGGTTCAGACCGCATGGTAGTCACCCTCATCGTCCAGACTCAGCCTCCAAAAATAATGAGTTCAAGGGCCAGAGATGTTTCAGTGTTTTTGGGAAACTCAGTCAGCTTGGACTGTACTGCGGTGGGTAAACCAGAAGCCCAGATTTCATGGATACTTCCTGACAGGACATTTTTACGTGACATTGGTACCCTTGACCGAAGAGTATCTCTTTTTCCAAACGGTACTCTGAGCATTCGTTCAGCAAACTTTTCTAATAAAGGTGAGTATAAGTGTATTGCCAGCAATGCAGCAGGAGCTGATACACTCACATACCACATTCGTGTTGCTGCTCTACCTCCAATAATTGTGGAGGTTTCACATGAGACTATATTTATGAATGCTGGAAGAAACGTATATGTGGATTGCACTGCTAAAGGAGAGCCATTCCCTCTAATTAAGTGGGTTCTCCCTGATGGTTCACAAATGAAGCCCACACAGTTTATTGGAAGCCGGATATTTATTTTCCCGAATGGAACGCTTTATATAAAGAACGTCAATCCTAGTGATTCAGGGAGGTATGAGTGCTCAGCAACCAATCCAGTGGGCTTTGCTAAACGAACAGTGCAGATGGATGTTAGGCAAGCGGCTCCAGGCCCCTGGAAAGGCCTATATCAGCAACACAGTGTCACAGCAACATATGGATCCACCGTTTTTCTGCATTGTCCAGAGTCTGTAGGTTCCAGCAGAGGTACAGTCTGGAGACTACCATCTAAGATCATTCTGGAACATCAGCACAGGTACATATTTAATACTTTTGAAGACAAGCTAAACTTCTAAGCAGTTATGACATTAAAAAAATAATCATTTATTATTTTAACATATTTATATTGGGGACATCCAAATTATTTGCCATATTTGAATAGTTAACTACTTTCCCTGGTAATTTGTTACTTTTAAAATGATGTAATTTAGTTACTGAGTTACTAACTATTAACTGTAACTAATTATAATTATATACTAATTACTGCTTATAAGTGCTCTATCTAGCAAGAATTTGACAATTTCTTTTAAATAAAATAATAAAGAGTTTTCTGCTTATTAATGTGGGAGCTTGTTTCCTCTTTGAAGCATCCCCAAACAGAGGCTTTATTTAAGTCGAACCGTAGCAACTTTATTGTCATTTTTCCTTAATAAGATAAGCTTAACTTTTCTCTTTCGGGCAATTATTGGTTCTCACTGTTCACACCATGCCGTCTGACATACACTCTCAAATTCACAGCAAGCTAACTTCATCACTTGTGTAATTCAAATAATATATGGTGTAGATTAAACAAGCAGTCTGTCTCAGACTGGAAAGCCCAAACAACCCCTGCTGATCCAGACAATACAGTAACTGAGCGAGACGCAAGGGCAATTTGTCTACTTTAGATGCTTAGTCATCTTTACAACAGGCGACATTTAACATTAGGCACTCATTATTATGTCGAGAACTAAAATTTATTACAATTAAATTATATCCAAAAATGTAAATATTTGTTTATAATCCTACAGTATGATTTCAACTACAACTATAAATTTATGGAGAAGCAACACAGTCGATGATGATGATGTTATCTGATTCACGAGGGCATCAATTTATACTGATATAGAAACATAAATATATTGTGTGTGTGTGTGTGTGTGTGTGTGTGTGTGTGTGTGTATGTGTGTGTGTGTGTGTGTGTGTGAAAAAGATGTTAAAACCTGTGTAAACTACTTTGTCTATACAGCTCTAAACTATGACTATTCCACTATTTTTAATTTTTTATGGACTATAAGAGGTCGACTAAGATGTAAAGTATCTCTTTCAGAACAAAAATATATGGCAATATGCAGCAAAATATAATGCAGTAAATTACATAATACATTTACACATATGGGAAACTACCCTTAGGAAACAAAAATATATGTTAATATACAGTGAAATACAACATAATATGCAGTATTACATAAAAAATATCTATAAATAGGAAACCAGTGCTTATATTTTTTTATATATTGCAACAAATAAAAAGGATGGCGATTGGCCGAACACCTAAGACTAAATATGTTACTTAACATAAAACGTAATGGCTGTGCAGTCTTCAGCACAGAGACTCTTTCTCAAATACATGTAGGTGTTTTGCGCTATTAGTAACTAGCTACATATGAAATATATAATGTTTATTTTACAAATTATTTTGGTTATGGGCCTTAAATTGAAATATCAAGTTCTAATACGGTACGGGGCGCTGTTGGGCTACTTCGACTTAAATTAAAAGTAAAATACCCTTCAGAAATAACATTTAGGTTGTGTTTCTGGTTAAATAAAGCAGTAATTGAAGTCATAAAATAATGAATATGTTTTGATTTAAAGGTCAGAAGCTATAGCTTCCATGAAATATAATTACAAACACGACTATTATTATATACTGGTTTATTCATTAATGTACATGTTTTAATTTTTTAAACAAGTCATAAGTGCTGAAAGATCTTGTTTGTGCACATCTAGGTAAACCTTAAAATAAAATGTTAGGGTTAACACTATCTTTCTGAAGGAAAATGTAGCGATTGATATATAGTTTATTCAGAGTTATTTTTTAAAGCTTCAAAGTACTGTCAGAAAACCTTCACTGTTGTTTATTTAACTCTAACAAATAAGTTAAAAACTAACCAAAAAAGAATCAAATCCTTACCATTTCTGCACAGGAGAAACTTGGTGTTGTTTCTAAATAAAATTTCATATTTCACATCGGCCAAAATAAGTTGTTAAATAAGTAAGTCAATTTTACAGGAATTTACTGTTAACCCTTTAACAGTTTATTCCCCATAGCACAAATCACAGCCATTTTTTACAGTGTACCACACAGTCTGCTTTTTTTTTTGAAAGGTCTCACTTGTCTCTTATTATACAATCGGACAAGCAACATTTAAAAGAACATGGAAAATAAATTGCATAGTGTGCAGCTAACTGAAGACGAATTGCATGAGCTCTTTTATCCTATCATATTAATTAGCTACTATGAAGTAGCACAGCTGTCATAAAAAGATCTGAACAGTTTCTTTCTTTTTGTTTCCAGTCCCCAAAGACACATCACTGCTTTCCCCAATGGCACTCTGAGAATTCTGAGACTGACTGAGAAAGATGGAGGCAACTATCTGTGCATGTATCAAAGACCAAATGGTGAGGACATGGAGCTGTTCCAAGTAGAGGTTCTCATGAGGCCACCAAAGATAGAAAACACTGGGGCACAACATAAAAGAGTTGCTAATGGAGACAACTTCCTGGTGGACTGTGTAGCTTCTGGCCTTCCAGACCCCGAGGTTTCATGGAGTCTCCCAGATGGCACCATGATCAACAACGCCCTCCAGTCGGATGACAGCGGAACCCGTACCCGGCGCTATATCATCTTCGGGAATGGGACGCTTTTGTTGCAACAAATGGGCAAGAAGGATGAAGGCAATTATACATGCTATGCTAAGAACACCCTGGGGGAGGATGCAATGAAAGTTAGTGTCCAAGTGGTGCTAAACTCACCCCAAATAACTTCTAAAGAGCAGGTATCCATGTGGGCACCTTTCGGACAATCAGCACAAATGAAGTGTGATGCTACAGGTGTGCTACCACATACGATCATCTGGATCTCACCAAGGAATGAGATAATACCCTCATCTACGGTCAAATACCAAATCCTAAACGATGGGACTCTGATCGTTAATAAACTGACTTTGGCTGACCAGGGAAAGTATGCCTGTGTTGCACGGAACCCAGCCGGAGATAACATCAAGAACGTGAACCTCCTGGTGGAAATTAAAGGCCCGCAGATCGGTGGACACAGCGGCCGATCGGAGAACCGAGTTTTAGCCGTGTATTACCAGACCTTGCAGCTGCACTGCAAAGCGGAAGGTAAGCCTGAACCCCAGATCACCTGGACCACGCCTTATGGCATGTCTCTGCCCACTCCTTATTTAGGAGGTAGGTTCCAAGTCCACAGGAACGGCACTCTTGAATTGAGGGGCATACGAAAGACCGATGAAGGTCGGTTTCTGTGCATAGCCAAGAATTACTTAGGAGAAGCCAGTCTGGCAGTTGACCTCGAAGTTGCATCACTTGCTGAAAAGCCGAGCTTTCCGGTGCCGAACATAGAGGTTCTTCCTCTCAAAGCGGACGGTGAGGACATATCTCTGGAGTGTCGCGCAACAGGAAAACCAAAGCCAGAGTTTCTATGGATTCTACCCAATGGCACGGCACTGAATCCAGGCGTGAAACTACAGCGGTTCGTTCACAGCCTGGGAAACGGAACTTTGCGCATTGCGCAGCCAGGTGTCGTCGACAAAGGTGTGTATCGGTGCCTGGCTAAAAATGTAGCCGGGCAAGCAGAAAAGCGCTATGCTTTAGAACTTGGACAGAAGCCTCAAATTAGAAGCACAGCTTCGACAATGAAGATTTCATTTGGACAGACGTTAAATATGCCATGCAATGCTGATGGTTGGCCTCAGGCAACAATTACCTGGACTCTTCCGAATGGCCTGGTCTTAGACAAGCCTCAGGTTATTGGAAGAGTAACGTATTTATCGAACGGCACGCTTCAGATAAAAGAAGCATCCAAATTTGATAGAGGTACCTATACCTGCAAAGCCACAAACACCTTTGGATCCTCAACATTGTCATATCCTGTTAGTATTATGGTGTTTCCACCTCAAATCACTCATGCTCCACCGTCAATTACCAGAGTTAACAGGGGCTCACCTGTGATTCTCAACTGTATAGCTGCCGGCATACCCAAACCTGACATTTCTTGGACTCTGCCTGGGCGCACCACGCTTGTACCCAATAGTCGCTTCACAGCACAGGGTGGAATTCACATGACAGAGGAGGGAAATTTGGTCATTCAGGAGCCAAGCCTCATGAACTCAGGGATTTACAAATGTAATGCTAGAAATGCCTTGGGAACGGACTTCAAAGCTACATACCTTCAAGTGTTCTGAGCAAGAGACAGTACGTCAGGTCATTAGGAAAACTTAATGGGAAACCTTCTTTAAAAACATCAATCGTACTTTAAATGTGCACCAAAGCATTTAAAATATCACCAATCGTGTTGTTAAAGGAAAATTTGACCCTTTTTTGTTTTTAGTCACTCTCAATTAGTTCCAAATGTCTTTGTTCTGCTGAACACAAAGTTGTGTTTTGGGCCACCATTGACTTCCATACAAAAAAAAATACCAAGGAAGTCAATGGTGGCCCAAAACAGCCTGGATACAAACAAACTACTCGAGGATGAGTAAATTAAAGTAGAATTTTAATTTTTGGGTGAACTATTCCTTTAAATGGAGTTTTTATGTTTTTTGTGAATAGCCATGGATCTGCCCATTAACTGACTCAAGAATAGGATTTCTTTAGTATTCTGTATTTAATTTATGAAATCATTGGTTTGTACATATTCATGTATAACACAGATTAGACAGAATAATTTTTACCAACTTTTTTTAACATAAACTGTACATAAAACATTCCAGAATGTCTGTGATTTGTCTGATATGTGCTGTCTGTTGAATTTCTTGCATTCTTCAGTGCATTGGAACAAAATAGCCTTGTCAGAGCAGAGCGGGGCCTTGTGTGGTACAAATGTTGGCATTGTGGTAGTTGTCACAGTATGTAAGACACTGCCACACTGGGCAAATAAATAATAGTATTTGATTTCTGGTCTTTAGACTTTAATATCAAGTCAAATTACATTTATTTGTACAGTGCTTTATACAATACAACTGTTCAAGCAGCTTTACAATAACGGGAACATATCAAAAACAGGAAAATATTAAAGTCGTGAAATGCATTAATTATGGAAGGACTTATCATTAATTATGAAACAACATTAATTATGAAAGCAGCTTTATAGACACAAAATAGCCTCATTATAAAGCTCAGTTAAGTGCAATGTTGTTGTTTTTATTCAGTTCATTGACTGTGGTAGTTGCAAAGGGCATCATTTGAGAAACAAACTCAATTCAGATGTAAATCAGCTCCACAGAAAGCCATAGTATTATTATCAAGCTCAAGACATTTCAGTGTTGATTCAGTTTAGTTCAATAACACTGCTGATAGTGCAAAGTTAGTGTCAGTTTCCATCTCAATTTCTAATTTTTGTTTTCATCCTATAGTGTATGATATATAATATTACTGAACAAAACTGCTAGACAAACAAAAGGCCATAAATTGGAAATTGGGGAGCATTTCATTGTAAATACAAGATATAGGATAATTAAGCAATATGCATAATAGGAATATATATATATATTGGTAATTCCTACTATAGATAGATAGATAGATAGATAGATAGATAGATAGATAGATAGATAGATAGATAGATAGATAGATAGATAGATAGATAAAAAACAATCACAACATAAGTGTACCCTGCAACAAAAAATATATATATTTATTAAAAGTAAACGTAGGCTATGTATATGTATATGGGGGGGTTCCCTTCGTATTTCTAGCAAGCAAGTCAACGTTACAGTAAATAAAGACAGTTTTCATTTTGGGGTGAACTATCCCTTTAAATTTAACCAGTGCAACCATATTGTCCCAGTTATTCGACACAAAAGTAAAGTAGGATTTATTTTTCAGCTATTATTTGTAACTAGCCTACTTTTAATTGCGTTAAAAGTCGCGCATCAGTCGGCATGCACTTGTCAGTCTACTACGTAAACTCCCTGCATCTGCAAAGGGAGTGGATCTGCCATCCCTTCCCCCATCACCACCACCATCATCTCCGCCGGACCAGAGAACACCAGGCTCGGTGCATCCCTTCACCGTTATGGCACATGAATTCCCAGAAAGAGAAGGAACTGCCAACTCACGCCATGCCAACCTCACGTCGTCTCTAGACCTGAGCACGTCTCTAGATCACAGTGTGCAGACGCGGATTTTTAAAATCATTGTCATCGGGGACTCAAATGTGGGCAAGACCTGTTTAACCTTCCGCTTCACCGGCGGAGCCTTCCCCTGTAAGACCGAAGCCACCATCGGCGTGGATTTCAGGGAGAAAGCCGTGGAGATCGAGGGCGAGAAAATAAAGGTGGGATTTATTGTTGGGGTTGGTCTCGTCACGAACAGGCCGATATCTCGGTGTGTCACGACTGTATTGTGTGTGTTTCAGTGCAAGTGTGTGACAGAGGAAGCTCAGTGTTTACATCAGCGATCGCATCAGAGGCGCACTTTCTTTTAAGACCAGTCAAAAACGTGTCATATGTGGACAGTTTAATGTTCACGTGGTCAGAGATGTCCATTACCTGGTCCAAGCTGGTTTTCAAAAGCCATCTAGAAACTAGTAATCCAAACCAATAGTCTTATATGTAATTTATTATTATTTATTCAACACAATATGATAGACTGGTGAAAAGTGCATCATATAATAATATATAGATAACACATTATCAATTTGTGTGTATATATGGATGATTCTATAATTGCAGGTAGCTATGTTTGGTGTCCGAAGACATTATTTTTATTTATTTATTTTTTTTTTTTAAATGCTTATATTTTTTTCTTATTTTAATTTATTTATTATTATTATTCTTTACTAATTTTTATGAGTTACAAGCTGTTACAGTCCGATACAATATAATTTATTTTAAAAGTGTCTTAAATAGATAAAAATCATGATTTCGTCTTGTCTGAATTAGTCAGTGTATTTTTTCCATCATGTATCAATGAGCAATTAAAATATTTTATAATACTTTTCTTTTGGGAACATTTTATTTATAAAAGCCGTAAACAGTTACTTAATTAATTCTACAACATAAAATTATTTAAAATAATTTTTTTTCTTAGAAAAATGTGTGTCCATAAAACTCGTGTCCGCTCTGTTAACAGACCATATTTTGCCTTTAATGGTGGAATTATCTCTCAGAATTGAGTCAGTGACAGGAAATGATGTCACTTTCTCTCACTGATAAGATCTGAAGGACTGAAACGTATCTGTGCTCTTTGAGAAAAAAAAAATAATTAAAAAACTTCTTACATCAAGAGTTATTTTGTTTAACGTCAACTCTGTTACCACAATATCAAAAGGAAAGCAGAGTTTATTTCTGATCTCACATCGAGTTATTTAAAGCTCTTTTAATCATGTGTTAGTCGTGTTTTCTTAGCATTTATGCCGGCAAGTGGAGTTTTAGAATCACACATTTAAATCTGTGTGTATATCTTTAATATATAATCGGTTAAATCAAAAACTCTTAATTTTTCTTTATACATAAAAAAGCGGTGGCACATGTTTGGATTTACCATCACAGCCTGATTTTTTTTAAAAATTGGTCCAAAGCAGATTTATTAATTGTCGTTCTAATCCATTTCATTTCCGATGCTTTCTCATTTTAACTTCTCTGAAAACTGAAATGTGTCGTTTGTCTTGTTTCAGGTGCAAGTATGGGACACAGCGGGGCAGGAGCGCTTTCGGAAGAGCATGGTGGAGCACTACTACCGCAACGTGCATGCTGTTGTATTTGTATACGACGTCACAAAAATGGCTTCATTCCAGAACCTAAAGACCTGGATTCAGGAGTGTAACGGGCACGGGGTGTCATCCTCGGTGCCTCGTGTTCTGGTGGGTAACAAATGCGACCTAGTTGACCAGATCCAGGTCCCTTCCAACACTGCCCTCAAGTTTGCAGATGCCCATAACATGCTACTGTTTGAAACATCAGCCAAAGATCCCAAGGAGAGCCAGAACGTGGACTCCATTTTCATGTGCCTGGCGTGTCGCCTAAAAGCCCAGAGGTCCCTGATCTACAGAGACGTGGCGAGAGAAGACGGCAGAGTGAGGCTGACACAGCAGCCCGACCCTAAGAGTAACTGCCCTTGTTGAGGACCCTAAACTGTGAAATTATTAACACTGATCATTCACAATGCAAGAATGTGCCTGCAACTAATTTTAGTTCGTTTATGACAGCTGCTCCATGAACTCTGTTTTGTGTGTGTGTTTTTCTTCAGTTACACCTTTACTAAAAAAACAAGTCCCACAGATGCTGTCAAGACCATGTTCAAGTTCTGACGTCTCATAATCAGAAGAAAGGAATTAGAAATGACATTAATTATGCCTGTTTTTTTCATTGTGGCATTATTTTTATGACAATTAAGCACACTCGCCCTATTACTGTAATGCAAAAATAGTAATATATTATGTACTTCCTTTATATTATGCTGATTTAAAAAAAGAAACATCCAAAATCATCTATTAAAAGTAAAACATCCAAATCATTGAGATCTCTGGTGAGGACCTTTCCAGTGAAAATAATGTCAAAGTGCAAAAAATTACTATATTCTGTTTCATTTTGCAAATGCAACCTGGACATGTTTTCTAACAGGTATATTGTTGATCCCTCGTGCTCAGCCTAATTGAGGGCACACTTGACCACTCAAGCAAAACGTGACATTAGTTGGATTTTGTTTGGAGTCATCCATCAGCATACAATCAATCCGGATATAGCTTAACATAATGGGATACAGCATAACATTTCCAGCATAATTGGCTGATGATCTTAATGTTGTGGCCATCAGGAGCGGCACACAGAATCTAAACCTTCCAGCGCTGCATGAGCAGTTTCACACGAGTTTCTACGATGATCATTTCAAATGTGTACTGCCTTAAAACCTATTCATTTGCCACCATTGCGAGTTGGTTTTTCATAGCCTACACTGTTACAATATTTCTAATATCTCTCTCTCACTAACTGCGTTTGGAACCTGTTTAGATTACGAAACCATATTTGATGAACAGTGACCCATATGTTAATGTTATAGCACTCACCACATGCACCTTGGGGGGGAAGTCAATGCGTGTGGGAAGTTTTATGTAGCATCACAGTACTTCACCAGCTTAAGGTGGTTCTTCCAAATGCATAAACACTTACGTACAAAAGCAAGGTTCAGACAGGCCAGTGATTGTTACGTTTTTGTTTAAAAAGACTCGACTCGTGTTTCTGTGAAAGGGGTTGCTGAGAATGTGTTGATTGTGGAATGAGCGAGTGCAATTTGGTGCACCTTTGATTGTTATCCTTTTTGTTTTGATTTTGTGTGACCTCTATCCTCTGCTTATTCAGTACTTTTGGTTCTACAGGAGAAGTTGCAGTTTTCGGTGTGGTTTCAAATGCTTTCAGATTCGTAAGAGAATTCTCTGGTTTCAACAGTGTTAGCCTTATATGTACTGAAGAGATTGAAGCCTTATGATTTGTCTTGTTTTGTGCCCTTGTATGCTGTGTTACAGTATGTTTGATTTTGAGCACCAAAATAAATCTCAAACATCCCAATGCATTGAATCTTTTATTTGCAGACAAGTGCTTTAAAACACAAGCTGTTTTTGGAGATCGTGTTTTGGAGGAAAAACACGCATAGTGCTTTTAATTAGCTCCTCAAAAGAGTTGCATGCAGCAGAAATTATTTATTGATTAATTAAGGACAGTATCAACAATACTAAGAGCATGCAAAATAATACTGACATTTTCAAAGAATAAAGAGGAGTTGGACATGGATTTCTTGAATTGTTCCCTGTGCTAAATATAAACCAGTGCAAAAATAAATAATAAATCTTATGCTGAGTGCTTCAGTAATCAGTTTCATGTTCAAACAAATACGGGCTGCATAATATTAGACTGGTACATTCACAGGCCATAAATTTAAAAGTAAAATTGTACTTTAGTCAAAAGTGCCTAGGGTTAAGATATAGCCTGCTCTCTGATGGAAATAACAAAACAGTTCATATTTATTGCATTTCAGAAGCAAAGTTTAAGATATTTGCATACCTATTAAATAATGTGTTCCGGTTTAGAAAGTCATATTTTAAAGTTAAACTTGCATTTGCTGCCTTTACTTGCTTAGTCATATCAAGTACAATATACAAAAAAAAAAAAATCACAGACAAAAATATAATTAACAGAATTAATATTGGCTACACATTCACATACAAGGTCCATGAGGCCGAGGTGGGCTATAAAAATCACAGTTTTTATAATAACAAAAAATGAATCAAAAATGAATCAAATGATTGGCCAAACGCCTTTTGATATTATGTTCTGAATCAATTGATTCGCGATAAGTGAACCGATTTAAGCGCTTCGAATCATTTTGGTTTAACTGACTCAAAAAGCTCTGCTGATATGTTATCCGTCGTATTAAAACATTTAGGGCAGGTTTCACAAACGGGACTCAGCTTAAGCCAGGCCTAGGCATTAGTTAAATTGAGATATTTAAGCAACTTCTACAAAAATGCCGTATAAGAAAATATTACAGGTGTGCATCTTAACACAGAACAATGACACTGGCCTGTGTTAAAATATTTTCATCTGAGACAACTCAAACATGCAATGGTTAAGTTGTCTCAGATGAAAATATTTTAACACGCTGGTGACGCGTGCCCATGATAAATGACCGCTTCGAATGTTATCATTCGATTTGAATGGGCTGATATCAGTCGTTATCAGCCTATTCATATGGGTCAGTAGGGGCCTGCTGCACCTACTGGTTAAACTTAAAATTAAACTAATTATTCTAGCAATTAGATTTTGTTTATTTAATGTCTACACCTACCCCAACCCTAACACCTACCCTTTACCATGATAGAAAAACAGTATTATTGAGGTAAAGTGTTAGAAAAAAAAATGTTTGATTGATGTGCGCATGCCCAGTAGTCCTATTGATGATAACAGCATTCTAAGCCTACCAGTACAGCAGGCCCCTACTGACCCATATGAATGGGCTGATAACGACTGATATCAGCCCATTCAAATCGAGAGATAACATCCGAAGCGGGTGCAGCAAACTGGGGGTCAATGACTTGATACTTGCCTAAAAAGACGGATTTATCAAGAGATCATTTATCATGGGCACGCGTCACCAGCAGATGTCGCTGTTTTCCACGTTCTCCATCATGACTCAGCGTGGGAGACTTTTATTTTGAAACGTGTTTGGTTAGTTAACCCTGTTTTGCGTGGGTCGTGTCAGTTCGGCGGCGGCGGTAACGGCTGCGGGAGCAGGGCTGTGAGTGCGGTTCTGTCGCCGGAGATGGCGGAGTACAGTCAGACGGGAATATTAACGGCCCTGCTGCTGTTTAGTGTGGTAACCGTGAAGGATATATATGTGGGCCGCAGCAGCATGACTCAACAGGACAGCGCTGGACCCGATACTCACACACAGAGACCGAACAAACACACCATCTACACGGGTCCGGTTCTCAAGTTCCAGTTCTGGTGAGAAAGTCCACAGACCTTACTGTTATTCAGTGTTTTTAGTGTCCGTTTAAAGCCCACAGGTGATGCTAAGCTAATACGGCTAACGGAATATTACGTATCAAAACGTGCAAGTTGACACATTCGTTATAACCAGTATAATACATTTATTTATTATTTGTCTTGAGTAATGTAACGTATTATTTATACATTTATTATTTGTCATGAGATGAATGTCAAAAACCGCCCCGATTTACCCCAATGGACCTTGTTAGTATTCATAAGTCGTCTGTTTTCAAAGCATTATTTTTTTATGTACATAATAAATATCTGCTCCGGTTTTCTTGCAGTCGTGTGTGTGTAATTGAGCAGATTATTATAAACCTGCTTAAAGCTCCTGTGAGATTATATGGCTCTGTCGCAACACATCTGAAGACAATAGGAAAGAGCGGCTTTTTATATTTTACATTTCTTATTTTCTGAATTGATCAATCGAAGTGTGTTTTAATGTTATCTAAGAGAGAGTAAACATATAATCACATGCCAACAACGTATTTCAAGCAACTCTTTTCTGTTTTCATATGATCTCTATGATCCAATTGAACAATCTGTTATTTCTACTGTACCTTTAAGACTTCTGTATGTAAATAGCTTGATTTCTGATTACCCGTATTTACTATTTTGTTCATTCTACCTGTTGAACACTTACCTAAATATAAACACAGACTTACTATGCGATTGGATTGGTGATTAAAATGATTTTTTAACAACGTTAAGTGTGTTTGTTTGTTCTTTAAGTATATCCTGAGGGTACAGTAAGGTGTTCCAGGAGTACTCCCGGTCCATCAGCCAGCTGTACCCGGACATCCGACTCGAGGGAGAGAATTACCCTCCCAAACCCATCAACAAGTGAGTGTGTTACTACAGATCAGCCCTCTGTGAGACGGCGAAGTAGTCCTGACTTTAACTTGTCACGTGTCTTCCTTTACAGATACATTGGAAATTTCATCTCCTACTTCAAACTGCTTGCCATCGCCTTGATTGTAACCGGACAAAACCCTTTTCAAATGTTTGGTGTAAACACTCCAAGAATATGGTCCTGGGGACAGGAGAATAAGGTTCATCTGATTTTATAGCGGACGATAAGCTTGCAGGGTCATAATTGAACTGACTGAAGTCCTGTTTTGAGGAATGAGCAGCATTTCAGAGTCATAACCACGTCACCGAGTGTGAAGGCCATGCCCGGAATTGCTGGAATCTGTGTGATGACGAAGCGATTTCTAACACGTGTGAAAGACGTAAAATTAAGGTTGACTTGATTAGCAATTTTAAGGAGGCCCTGGTAGTGGCAGAATTAGATTGGCATCAGATGTAGCCACTCTTATGAATGTTTTATAGACAGTAACAGGTGTCAGACAAGCGTTAATGACATGTATAGTAGATTTTTGGAAGGGGCAAGTGAAGGAAGAGAATTTAAACTTTTTTCCAACATAATATTAAGAATTTGTAATGAAAGATTATGCATGCATTTAATATGGTAATGGGAAAATGCCCTTTAAATAGGTCCAGTGACTTAACACCTGTAGTATTTGGAGAATTAATCAAATACACAAGACATAAAATGTTCATTCATGTTTATTTTCGCATTTAAAACCAGTAGTGAAGAGGAAGGGGTGCCCTTCGAACAGCAATCTGTCACATCGCATTAAAAGAGCATCAAAACGGCTCTTATTGTTTGAATTTCCTGATAAAATGTAATGATTTATTTTCGTTGCTCATGCATACTGAAAAAAACGACCCTTAACGTAAATGTTTCGTATGAATGAATGCATTAAAAACCGCCTTTGTGTCTGTATATGTTTCTCACGTTTGATGGGTCTGTTTTGCAGATTTTCTCCTGCCTCATGGCGTTCTTCATCAGTAACATGTTGGAGACTCATTTCCTCTCGACGGGAGCTTTTGAGGTTTCGTTAAATGGTAACGTTATTTGGATGACTGCTGCACTTGGGAAAAATGTCCTGACGTTATGTGAAGAATGTACGTGTATCAAAACGGCATCGCTGTTTCTTTCTGCTGTAGATGTACCGATTTGGTCCAAGTTGCAGTCAGGATACGTGCCCAACATTCAGGAGCTTTTCCAGATCTTGGATAACCACCTTAAGATGAATCAGGTCGACAAGATGAACTTTCCCTCACCGTAGCGCTGCTGTTCCTGCCGAGAGACAGGTGAGTGGTAAAACCTGTACGCTGACGTCAAGCGTGTATGTCACAGCATGTACAAACGTAGCAGGTCTTGAACAATAGCTTTGTTGTTGTTTTCAGCACAGCCTTAGAGGTTGGTTCTGTTGGTTTATGCTGCTTTTCAAAATGGTTTTCTTTTTGTGTTCTTGTATTACAGTATTATAAGTGTCTTAATCAACTTATTGCATCCTTATACCTTATCTACTCTTCATGACCTCAAACTTTTGACACAGTTGAACACAAAAGAAGTTACTTTGTGGTCCTCACTAACCCCTGTATTAGTCTGGTGTCTCCAATGTGTGTTCTTCATTAGAACCCATTGAAAATGAGCTTTTCAATCAACAACATGATTATGCAATACTGAGTGTGGTGATGTCCTCTGCAGGTCTCCGGAGCGGTTTCTCTGGTCAGCGGGACTGTGGACTGTGGCATAATGAAGGCCTGTGCTGCAAACAGCATGCTGTTAGCGCAGGCTCGATGCTCGGCCACCACACACACTCTTTCTGGCCAGCGACACACATCTTTGGATCGACTGGATCTCTTCAGAGCGTCAGACTTCGTGCGTTCACTGCAGTTAATTTTGATGCTTTTTTCGATCAGGGTTCTGCTTGTAACCAATGCTTCGAACGGGATGGTCCATCTTTCTCAAGGGCAACTGTGATGTTTTCTTAATGTAGATCTTTAACATGATAACTCGTTTGCACTGGTGTAGACTGTACTGTACTGGGGGGTATTGGACTTTAAGTAGTGGGAATGTCTGTGTACTGCAGTTTCGTTAGAGTATGCTAGATGATTTTTTTTTTGTTTTTAATGCTTGAGATTGTATATTATGCGTCCTGTTTGTCACAGGTTGGCTGGTTAAGACTCATAACTACAGCATGTGCTTGTGGAGAGAATCAAGGCCAGATCTTCCTCTCTTCTGCTTAAATTTTAACCGTGTACATTAGCACTGCCAGAGTGGTCTGTGGAATCAGCGTGACTCGCTGCAGTCGTCTTATTGCTGTGATTGAGTGTTGCATATCAGAAGATGTGAATGGTATTTCCAAAGACTCCCTCTATTTTTCCAGCTCTCTCCATATAGATGTGGCGGTAAGCAGTGTACCCCTTATATTTTAGTGTACCTCTCTGTGAATTTGTAACAAAAGTGATATTAATAGGTGGGATTGAGTTGCATCGCGAGAAGAAATGTTACTGTTTCACAGTGATGTCAAATAAAGATTAAAATGATTGTGAATTGTCTGTTTTTATGTCACTGCGATCAATACGGTTGTTAATGTACTTTGTGCTTGATTGTAACTTTTCCAGGTTTTGTTGTCTGCAGTGATGGGAGTAGCAGCATTATAATTTTTTTTTCCCCAGTAACGAATTACTGTTTCCCCGTTACAACGCCGTTACCGTTACTGACATTAAACTGCGGCGTTACTGTAATTTATTATAGGCTCTGTTTATCTTAACGCATGCGCAGTGTACTGTACCTGTACCTATAATGAATGGCGATGAGTTATATTTGCACGTTGTAATCTATGAATAGGTAAAACTAATTAAAACCGGCGAAAAACAGTTTTTTTTTTATTTCACTTAACTTCAGCGGGAAATAAAGCCCACTATCTGTAATAGTATAAACATATATATTTTGACTATATTTATTAAATATACGCAATTGTACATTTATTTTAAACGTGTTTAAATTTATCTGCATGACCCTGCCGTTGATTTTCCTTGATGACGTTGCTGAGCGTTCCAAATGAGCGATTAATGTCAGCGAAGTGCACTTGATGAGATGTACCGTGCTTAGGGAGTATGGGGCAGTGAACACTGCACAGGGACCCTATCAATCGGAACGCACCTCCGGTTTCTCTGGTAGTGGGCGGGGCTAATGCGCTAACGACAATCTCATTGGCTGATGCTCACTTACTGTCGTCCCTGTTTTGATTTCAGCAAATCTGTTCATCGAACGAAGACGACGTGATTAATATTCATGAACCCAGCAGCTTATTATTCCTATTGCATTTTATATTATTATTAGTAGTAGGCTAGTAGAACTCGTAGTATCACAATTATTCTTCGTTTTTCCCTTTTTATAGAAACGCTAAATATCTTAAACACTACCAGTCCTAGGTTCAGTCAACTAATATACATTCATGGATATTCCAGTTACTAAAGCTCTGTCATCTTATAAAGCTAAATTAGCAAAATAATGCTTTAAATAATATCCTATGGCGATTCTATTCCCAAGGTGTCCATAGAGAGTTGATCATATTTACAATAATATACTGAATTTGATAACTTTCTCTCACGTTGTCCTACAGAAACAGTAAAATAGTGTAGATTAGTGTACAATGTTTTATAACAACAGCTTATTTTATTTAGTGTCCTTTTTATTCAACATATTTTTATTGAGGACATTCAAGTTATTTGACATATTTGAATAGTTAGCTACTTTCCCTACCTCAGTTATTATTTATAAGTAACTATAGCTAATGACTTTTTTTGTTTCATTAATGTGCCCAACACTGGTTGTCTGTTGTCATACTTGTGCATGAGTTACTGGTTTATTCTGTTTACTGCTCTTTTCTATTTATATTTCTTCATTGTATTATGTTATGACTTTAGATCTCATTTCTGATTCAGTACGGGGTATGTCAGCACAGCAGTATCATGACACTGAACCTTAGATAATCTAATAAGAGTCATTTTCATTCATCATGTCTTGAGTAAAGTATTTAAACGAAAGGAGCGTGGTGTGACCGTCCAGTGCCTCACAACAAAACATATTGTGGTTGGGTTTTTGAGTTGCTCTTTGTGTGTTTGCTTTAAAAACCGAACATTCCTTTATAATCACTTCACAACTGACTGTAAGACTATTTATAGAAAAACAGGAACATGCTACATATATTAACTGATGTTTTGAAGACATCTTTCAGCTTTGAATTGGGTTCTTGTCTGATTTCATCCTACGAGTCACATGACTTCGGGCCCATATAAGTGGGCTATTATTCATGAAAGAAGAATACAGAATACTGTATACGATACGTAGTAAAGTGTCTCTGCTTGATTGTTGTTTGCTTCACATTTTCCCAAATATTACCGATCTCGTCCAACAAGAGTGATAGAGCTTCTTAAACAGTAGTACTGTGAATCTTTTCTGTCTTTGACACTGTCCAGCTGTGGTCAAAAAGACTACCTAATGTCTTGATTATGTGCACCTTCACTGCGTATAAAGCTTGTAGATCAGGGTTTTTCAATCTTATAGACACCATGGACCCCCACATACGATAATCATTGTGTGGACCCCAACCTAAAATGTAAAAGACATAGACCACGTTTAGAATGTGACAAAAAAAAATCTAAATATAAAAAGTAACAAAAAGAGTCGGGTACATTATTATGTTTGGTAACACTTTATTTCGAGTCTACTTTAGACATTCTACTAATTGCATCAACTATTAGAATATTAGACTGCTTAATATCTTCTAACACTTCATTTTGATGAGTCCACAGCATACAACATTGACTATGAGAAACTAGAATATGTCGACTTACTCTACTAACTCTAAACGTACCCTAACAGCCACTCTGAGAGTCAGACATTTAGTTGTGAAGTCTAAAGTGGACTCTCTAAACCTGCAGTGCAACCTGCTTTTTTTTTTCTTTTTCTTTTCTACACAGTACTGTTAGATGCACTCATGTGTTTGTGTTTTATTATTGTCCCAGGACCCGTGTGAAAATCCCTGATATAAAGGATGCTTTTAAAACACCCGGTTCATATTTAATATTTAATGATAGAAAATATTACATAATAATAAAATACTGAGACAAATGTTTGTTTGTTTGTTTTTTCCGTCTTCTCTTGTTTATTGCAAAATGTTCTTACTATGATATAAAGAAATGTAATTTAGTTTTTTTGTGTTATTATGCTGTATCTGTATTGTTCTCCTTTATTTGCTGTCCATCTTAAGGCCAATTCACACCGGACAGACAAACGCCAACAAACCAGTGCTGCCCCGGTCAGGCCTTGGTTGGAGTTTGTTTTCATTCAAATGACAGCAACCACAGCTTCACCCACAGCCTCTTTTATTTATAAATATATTTATGACATATTTTGAAATGTATTTTAGCACATGTATCTTTGGGCCATTTTTTGTATATTTTGAAATAATTTTCAAAATACAAATTAAAAATATTAAAAATATATATATATTTTACATAAAACAAATTCACGTGTAAAATTTGAAAAAAATCTTCATTTGGTGTCTAAAACATACATATAGCATATCATTCCAGAAACATACATTTTATAAATTGAAAATAGTGTAATAAAACACATACTGTATATTTATAGTGTTTACGTAAACATTATTATTATTATTTCACTAAATACATTTTAAATAAAATATACTTTGATATCCATATTCATTCTACTGTAAGCTTGGTGTTTTCTTCACCCTAAAATATATTTTGAAATGTATTTTGGTTAAAAAAAAAGTATATTTCCCATTTCATATATTTTTGAGCATCACAAATACAGCATATATTTACCATATATTTGTATAAAAATGTTACTTTTCATGTAAACAATGACACACAAAGACATTAATGATAGTCAAATGTGGACTGTGGATAAAGGATCATCCGTTTTCTTCCCAGTGAGTGAGAGTAGCTCCATGTCTGTTGATGCAGAGTGAACATGACTCATGTTTTTCATAAGATTATAAAGACAGCTAGTCTGTTGGGGTTTGTCTGTGCGGTTTAGATGTTTTGTGAGATTTTGTAACGTCATGCTGATTTTTTTAAATTTAAACATTAAACAGCTTCATACAGTCCGACAGGTGGCGCGGTGTTCAGAATTGTGTCTCGCTCGGCTGTGGCTCCGAAGGCGGACTGTTGGACAGTACTGAGTATGTAACCGGCTATTCTGTTAATGTAGCGATAATGTTTATTTGATACGCGATATTAAACGCTGTACACAGTATTTTTTTTTTAAAGAATACTTTAATCAAGCGGAAATTTCCAGAGTAGTGAGAATCAAGCTAGCTGTCAGCTAACAAAGAACAGATCCTGTTAGCCTGTTAGCGAACTAGCTACCGTTTAAAACACTTTGACAGCTACTTTAATAACTTCTTATTCGCTATTTCTTATTGTTAGCTAAATAACAAAACTGATTTTAATGCCTGCTGTGGGGTTACTTAGAGTGTGTCATGTTAATGAGTGTAACGTAGTTTGCTAAATGTTGAGATATTGAACAGTTAGCTCGATGCTTTACCAAAAGACGATATTTGACACAAGCCTGTTTACTACACGTTATTTAAAACGAGAGACCTAAACAGCTTGTTATCTTTATACTGAAAAAGGCTTATTTATTTAGAGTTGCTGTCTTGCTTGATACACCGTCAGTCGATTGAGTGTTTGTAAATACAGTTTGCGTGTGTTATGTGTTATAATATAACTCATTTCTGTTTT
Source organism: Enteromius paludinosus (assembly GCA_032361165.1). NCBI lineage: Eukaryota > Metazoa > Chordata > Actinopteri > Cypriniformes > Cyprinidae > Enteromius > Enteromius paludinosus. The sequence continues at coordinate 1,413,243 of JAUMHQ010000071.1, forward strand.
AACAGTTATTCAAAGTGTAGAGGGGTTATCTGGTGGATAAGGAACATTTCGAGGTATATTGGGGTTCCTCCGTGGCCAACACAAGTCAACATGAGTACTGCTGTGAGTGTGACCACGTGACCAGTCACGTGATTAGTTCTGATTACATTTAAACAATCGCAGCTCGTGGAGTTGCAGTCTTCCTGTTACCCAAGAGCAATGCCATATCACCCACTTGTGTCTTCTGATGGTTTAGACGCAGAGGAAAAGACGAACATCTTCTGCTACATGTTCCCGCCGTGGGAACAGCAAGAGGAGCCGGACGCAGGTGTCTCAAACAGCAATGGAGACCATTGATGTGCTGGAAAGTGACAGAACAAACAGTGAGTGATGCACTTGTTTTACTTTCACTTGTGTCCTTTAACCTCTGATTGAAGATGTAAGATCATCAGTTCAGGCACAAAAGCAGCACGCAGTGGTTTAGTTATTACTTAAGAATCTAGTTAAGAATCTTTAGATATGTGCTCTGGAGAATACTGATAATACTTATACTTACAGAGCATGACTTATTTTTGCAGTGTGATCAGAAGGTATGATAAAAGCTATTTATATTCCAGTCTTAATTTTGTAAAGATCATAGTGAGTTGCCTTAAACTTATTCCTTACATTTCCCTTGTTTGGCTGTAGAAAGGTCTTTTAAATGTAACTTAATAAATCCTGATTTTTAAATCCGCTAATGTTTTATTAACTCTATATATGGTTCTTTTCCTCATTAAACCTGTTAGATTCAGCCTTGAACATTTAGCACTTTTTTTTTTATTAATTTTTTTGTTTTTTAATTTTCTATTATTATTATTTTTTTTTCTATTATTATTATTTAATTTTTTAATTTAATTTTATTTATTTTTGTTTTTAATTTTCTATTATTATTATTATTATTATTATTATTATTTTTTTTTATTATTATTTTTTTATTGATTTAGCTTAAAAGCAAAACAGTTTTTACAAATCCCTATTGGTAAAAATAAACAAATGGAAAATATATTTCTCATCTGAAAAAGTGTGTGAAAAAGCTATTGATGATGATTGACAGGAAGAGGAAACGGACCCACAAAAAGACACTTTTGCAACAAAACACATGCACATAATAAAATTGGACAAATTGTGTATTTTTATTCACTGCTGTGCCCAGTCACACAAGGGAAAAAAAATCAGATTTCATATTTCTAACATAATATTTTTGGTATTTTTTTGGATTTTGTGAATTTAATTTTAAAGCTAAAAATGTAAATTTTTCACTATATGAATTTTGAATGTTCCTTATCATTAATTTTAATGTTATTTTTAAGTCTCCCTAAATACAGTGTCGAACTGCCTTTTTTCAAACGTATGTAGCAACAGAACTGGAAATGCCAAGCCGTGCTGACGTTTCTGTTTCACGTTGTCTTGTCCAAGGTGAAGATGTGGTAGATCTAACATGTGAAGGGTCTGAACCTGCGGTGGTTGACCTCACCAATAACGATTCTGTCGTGGTGAGTACACTCGTACTGTAGTAAAGCATTGCATCTTGTCGTAAATATTATTAAGATGATTTGTAATAAATTCTGTCTCTCTTCTGTCTCGCCGTCCACTCATCGCCCCTTGGGATAAAGCTTGTGGAAGATGGTAATGTGCCATTCCGTTTTTTTTCTACGTATATAATTGAACCGCTTTCATGCGAGTCCCTTTGGATAAAAACAGTGTGGCAGTGACCTCCTCCTATCATAAATGTCATAGCTGTGTCTTACCAAACTGCTTTTACGTGTTCATGTTCGTGTGCAGGTGTACAGAGCAGACGTGGACAGGGCACAGAGAGTTACGTATTGAGCAGTGATGAAGAGGAAGAGTCCAGTCTTCGACTCAGTCCAGGCTTACTGTCCTCCCTACATGCCAGCTCACGAGCCAGGTACACATCATCACACACATTAGACGGCTCTGTAACTAAATGAGTTATAGAGTGCCTCTATCTTGCGTGTCTGACCGTACTACAAGATTCCTTGATGTTGATTTGTTTTGTGGTGTTCTGCTGTCTGTAGGTCTACACCGGGCGCTGTTAGCTGTCCTGTTTGCATGGACGCTTATTCAGAGGTAACTTCATAATTGTTAGTCACTCATCCAGTGTGTAAAGGGCTAGTTCACCCAAAAATTCTGTCATTAATTACTCACCCTCGTGTCGTTCCAAACCCGTAAGACCTTCGTTCATCTTCTGAACACGCATCGAGAGCGCTATCTGTCTCTGCAACACACCTGAAATGATCAGTTGTTTGTATGTTGGATGGACGTTAAGGATTGAATTGAACTGTCTGTAACGTGCTGTGTTTCTCTACCGGTCTCCAGATCATCGACAGCGGTCGACTCATGGTCTCCACAAAGTGCGGCCATCTCTTCTGCAGTCAGTGCATCCGCGACTCTCTCAACCGAGCCCACAGCTGCCCCACATGCAGAAAGAAACTCACACACAAACAGTACCACCCAATATATATCTAACGGTAAAAAACAGAGGTCTGTAGTATTCTCTCATTAAACAGCTCCATACTTCCACTGATGTTTTACACATGGATGCCGAGATGATATTTGGCATTATATCGACTCGTGAGATTCGGTTGGAACTGAAAGGGCGCTTGGTCCAGGATTAAGTATTTTTAAATTGTGAATATATAAATACACACACTGTTTTGTGAAGGAGTTTTGGGAATGCATCCCTGATATCGAGTAGTCTGGGTTTATGGTTTAAGGCTGCTATATTAATCTTTAATTTTTGTCAACTGTCCAGTTTATAGTGTTGAATATGTCGTTTGGTTTCAGTTCAAATGAGAAACGAACAAGTAGGATCTTGTATGTTCGTTTAGTCTTGCTTCCTGCTGTGAAGGGCTCCATTATTGTTTGGTGAAGTTTGTAAGTTTGGGACGCATCACGTTCATCTGCACAATTTTAAAACGGCCCTCTCATCGTATCTTCTCTCTTTTGTTTGTGTAGCCTTCATACCAGCCTTGTTAGCTTCCGCTGTCACTCACAGTCACCTTACTTTCATTCAGTATGTGTATTTTGTCATCAAGCGTATTGCATTCAAACCACTTTTTGAGGGAACAATGAATGCTGGCGGTGTAAATGTAGACCTGCTGATCATTCACTCGGTGGTTCGAGGATGAAGGGGAAATACTTCAAGACGAGGGTGACTGGAGGACTAAAGCTGACGAGGCTTGTCTGCCAACATGTTGAATGTTAATATTTGTATATACTTTCATGTATAAAGGACCTGTAAGTTAAGAGGCGTTAGTAATGTAAAGACCATAACATTTATTTCAATAAACATTTTGATCACTGAGTCGTTACTTTGTTTCTTGGGATTTAAGATGTTTTAAGAAGTGCTGGATTTTGGGAATAAAATCTACAGTGGGACCTTATTCAGAGCAAGTCATTCTGGGCTGAGAACTATCGTCCGTTTCCAGACAATATACATAATGAAATGTCATAAATGTTACTTTAAATATTTTAAAAGCTTCAAGCTGATATAGATTAGTTGTTTCTCTCTCTCTATACATATATATATATAAAAAATTTGTATGAAGATTTTCAATTTGTCTCTGATTTGGGATTGTTTTCTGTCAACTGTAAACTAATTCTATGTAAATATATCCCGACTTCCTGCTATGGAGTTCTCTGTGGTGGATGTATTTGTGTGTATTTCTCCGAGACCTCACACATCTCAGTAGTAAGCCTGGGTGTCCTGTACAGAACACATTCAGGGCTTTTCAGAGATACCAAATATTCGCCATAACCACACCTTCTACTAGGTCTTTAAAGATGGCTAAAATTAATTGATGAAACGAAAAATTGGAATTATTATTTTTTTTGTAATTGTGATTTAAATCGTTTTCAATTTGTTTGTCATAAAGCAACATCTCAGGAAAATTTGAAAGACATTTTAATCCAAATATGACTTCCTGTTATGAAACAGGACATCATTTCACACACGCCTACTGTAGAGGACCGGGACTAAAAAAAGCATGTTTATTGTGTATTTTGGGAGACATAATTGAATTGGAAAATAAATTATACCAATATTTTTATGGAAAATATATTTTGACAAATATTTTTTAAAAACGTGCTGTCCTAGCAGCTAATGTTAAACCACCTAACAGTTAACGTGAATTTGTTTACATATTAATGAAACATTTTAGAAATTACATAAGACAAAACTGTATACGAAATAGTTTTGTTATATATTTTATAGGTGAGAATTATCCCTAAACAAAGTTTGCCATAAAAATAATTTTAATTGACTGTGTATTTTTAGATCACATTGTTTTTATAGAGACATATATATTTTTTCTTTTTTTTTCTTATGGTCTAAACTATGTAATGACAAAATACTTAGCTCACAAAGCTTTTTTTGCTGGTAGTCAGGAGGATATTGTGATATTTTTCAATTTTTGATCTTAATTGATATATATATATATGAACTCAATTTTTTTAAAAACGAGTGAAAAATGTGTATATTCAAAAATGCATATATATATATATATATTATTTTTTGTTGTTGTTGTTATTGTTTTTTTTTTATTGTTTTATTGTTTTTGTGTTTTTTTTTTTCTTGTAATTTTTTTTTTTCAGTCATAAATGCTTTGGTCACTTCACCTTGTTTTATCAGTTTGAAAAACCACCACGAGAGAGCAGCACGTGTTCATACATGACACAGGTTATCTGGGTCGTTTCTCCCCAGCTGAGGGCAGTGACGAGCCCTGTTTGAGAGAGCTATATTTGTCCCAGGACCTTTGCTGCACAGATTTTTGTCCTTTTACAATAACTTTATAGTTCACCCCATTTAAATGTGTGCAAAGTATGTGCATAGCTATATGCATGTAAGAATATTACACACACACACATACATATATATATAGCATAACAGAGTATAACGATGAATTTAAAAACATTACTTTTCCAAAATGAGGTATTACCATATTAAATAATGAGGTGAGGTCAGATGTAATCCCGCTGTCTCAGCCTGTATTTACTAAGGACTTACCAAATTAAGACACTTTTAGTTTTGTTTGCTGACTTTAGTTGATGTTATCGCTCAGGTCACTCAAACTCTTGTGTTCACTAGTGTGATTAAATGTGGAATGATTTTATAGACCGTTGTTACTGATGGCATTCGTCCAGGTCAGTCTTCAGTGAATGGCACCACATGGATTTAGTACGTGGAAAAACAGTGATGTTTTACACATTAACTTATTCAGATTGTATACTGTTATTTATAAGGATAATACTATTAGTAATAAATTTAATTAATAAAATATTTCCTATCTATTTCTATTATTATTATTATTATTATTATTATTATTGTGAAAGAGTTAAACAGCAAGAGTGAGTAGCCTCGCTGTGATTGGTCTAAAGTTGGCCGTAGGGCTGGACTGTCTAACAGTCCCGAGTGTGTGCGTGTGTGTGTCTGGACGGCGAAATATTTAGCTATATAACGGTATTAAAAACCCCGTTTTGGTACAAATTTGGGTGCTGTAAATAATTTGTCGGTCGAGTTCTGTTTTCCGAGGCATCTGTGGAGATTAAGCCAAGGGTGTTTGAGCTGCTCGGGCGATAAGTGCGCGGTGACTGTCATCTACAGAAGTTTACCGCGAGCGATCAGCGCGTGCATTAAAAAGTGTCGCGCGAAAACACATGACGTAAGAGCGTTCAGGAATACAGTCGCGCGTGATAATTAAACAGTCCATGAGGATTTCTGATGCAGCGCACAGCTTTTACATTGGCTGGAATTGTCTGGAGTGTTTCAGGAGGATGTAAGCATGATATTTCGTCTATCAGACGCAAGGAACAGATTTAGGAACGTTTTCATCTGTTGGTAAGTCTGCGAATATTTTATTGGATGTTTTATGGTTGAAAAAAAGTCCTTTTTACCTACTTGGAACAGCTTTTTTGTGCGCATGTGCTTTTAACTGCACAAAACAAAATACCTTTATGTTGCAGGTTATGCTTTGTTGTGATTTAATCTAGGCAATTTAGGCAATGCTTTATATATATATATATATATAATACATGAAGACTACTTAAGTGGTGTTAGAAATGTAATTTAATAGAAAAGTGCAGCAGAAGTTCACAAGGGTTTTGGCATAACACTGGTGTTTCAGACTAATTCAACTCTAACAGCTTTATTTCTTTCATAGATTGAAGAGCCAGACAGCCTTAACACGAACACCATGGAACTTTTTTGGATAGTTTTCTTTATTTTTGACATTATTTTGATGACAGACTGTGCTAGAGGTGAGTACACGTTTATTTGCTCTTGTGAATTGTCAAAAAAAAAAAACCTCTATTAAAATTCCTATGCTTTAGTTATGTTTTGATGTATCTTAATACTACGTAGCTTGAAAGTTATTATCCCCATGTGTTAACTTTATGAACATTTAATATAGTTGTGTTCTAGTTACTGTCACATGCATGTCATGTGTGCTTGTCTGTATGCTCAAGACTTCCATTAAAAAGTTTGAACTAAATTTAAGCTCATTAGGGAAGAAATCTTTACGCTAATTCCCACTAGTACGTTTAATGAATTCAGCAACACATGTGCTTTACTAAATAGACTCTCAACTTAAAGATCGGAAAGAGTTGTTATTTATTTTGTTTGTGCAACTTCTTGAAATGAGTGAAAAGTAGTTTTTTGCTTTCTTTGCCGGGTCGAATTCGATCAGCCTGGACTCTTTTAACCTGTCTATTGAGTTCAGGTCCACATTGAGAGCTTGAGACTTTCAGGTTCTGTCGCTGGCATTGTTTGCTGAATGCTTGCTCTCGCATTAGCCATTCTCCGGTCTTCCTTTTGGACTGAAGCGAACCATCATCTCCATTCATAATGGGCTGAATGGGGGCCGGGGCCGCTGATGGGCAGATAGTACAGCTCACTGACTCCACTCCATCAGGGCTGCATGTGAAGCGTGATGGAGTCTCCCTTTAGGGTTAGCGTACACCTCAGACTCAACAGCCTGTCACCGGAGCTGGCGGGCGAGAGAGAGAGAGGCCGATTGCATCTGTGAGGGGCCCTGAACAATGTGGCATTCACGGTTGCATAGCCCTGGCCTTCATGGAGACGCTTAGCCAAAAGTAAACAGAAATGCAGATTAGATTAGCCAATTATGTTTGTTTGCCGTGCAATAGCGAAGGTGTGCCTCCCGAGCCAGGAAGATTTGTGTTTGTGAGGAAGCGCAGACAATTTGCCGCCTCGATCGTATCTGGAACGTGAAGCCGCGGGTGTGTTTGATATGTTGCGCTTGCCATAGACTTGTTTTGTACCTGACTGAACAAAAAACCTGCCCATCGAAGTTGCTCGTCATTTCAGAGCGCACACTTAAAGATCTCAATTCTCCCAAAATGCACCTCTTCTTTCATATCCAAGGTGGCGATGACCTCAGTATCCAGATGTGTGGTTCAGCCAATTATCATTGCATTGCTGTTCATGTGTTGCGGTCTCATGTTTTCTCTGACACACATATATATATATATATATATACTTTCTTGGATCAAAAATACAGGACAAAAGTAATATTCTTACCATTTAAAATAATGGTTCTCTATTTTACTTTTAAGTCTAATTCATTTCTGTGATTCAAAGCTGAATTTTCATCATCATTACTCCAGTCTTCAGTGTCACATGATCTTCAGAAATCATAATAATATGCGGATTATCAGTGATGGAAACTGTTGTGTTGCTTAATATGTCTGTGGGACCTGTGATATATATATATATTTAGGATTCTTGAAGGAATAAATGTTAAAAAGAAGAGCATTTATTTTAAATAGGAATCATGTCTAACAATATACACTAGCATTCAAAGCTTGGGTGAAATCTGTATAAAGTTTTTAATTAAAAGAAATGAACTTTTATTCAGCTAGGATGTTTTAAAGGGATAAGAAGTGATGGCAACGATTTATATTGTTAGAAAAGATTTATGTTTTTAATAAATGCTATTTTATTCGTCAAAGAATCCTTAAAAATGTATTGCAGTTTACAAAAAAAAAATTTGAGTAATGACTGATGGAAATTCAGCTGTGCATCACAGAAATAAATGATATTTAAAGTATATTAATATAGAAACCCATTATTTTAAATGGTAAACATTTTTTTTACAATATTTATTTTTTCCCTGTATTTTTGATTAAATAAATGCAGCTTTGATGTACATAAGAACCATATTTTAAAAATTACAAATCTTACTGTTTCCAAATGTTTGACTCGTAGTGTGTGTGTATAAATACAAATTATAAATTGTGTATAAATTGTCCAAAAATGAAAAATGCTGTCATCAGTTACTGTCGTTCCAAACCTCTTCACCCTCATTCAAACCTTTGATATTTCTATCCCTGCATTAAAAGGTTTAATTTAGGCTGTGTTCCTATATAGAAATTGATCAATGCATGAAAACATCAAGTACGGTAAATTAAAGTTGATTTCTCGACACATACGGGCCAATGAGGTTTATTCTTATGTGTCATATAAGCATGGCTTATCTGCCTGTGACCATATTTGATTTGAAAAGCCTTGATATAATCTATTCATCATCATATAAATTGATCGTCTTGTCTTCAGAAGAAATGGATTCAATTCAGATTTCGGTTTTCGAATCTTCAAGGTTTTGGGTAAATGAGAACTCAAATATCTTCATTTCAGATGAACATACAATCATTTCTGGGAGAACTGTCCTTTTAACTACATTTATACTCCGTGCTCTGATTATTACAGTAGAACAGTTGCATGTGGAACTGGATTTTAAAGTCAACATTGAAAATCCCATTCCAACCCATTTTCCTCGTCCAGAATTGTTTGTGGTGTTTAAAGGTGAGGGATTTGTGACGTCACCCAAAATAAAGGTGTTTTACTGGCTAAACAAGTTATTGCATTCAGTTAAAAAACAAGATTTACTTTGGAATACCATGCATTGATGGGCAGTGCATGCAGTAAAATTAATTGTTAAAATTAAAAAGTTTTCATTTTAATGGTCTCTATGGCATTTTGCACTTTTATTTAAGGTTGCAGCAGCACTCGAGTCATTTGAGGAGTAAGGTTCCTTTGTCCTTGACGTGAGAGGAGTGCTTCTCGTCAGACGACAAACATGTTCCGTTAATATCGGAAGTGCAGTTTGCGCAGCGCCAACAAAGAAACATAACACTTGAGCAGCATTTTGCAATGTTTACGGCTCTAGGCATCTCAAAGTAGAAGACTCGACATCCGATCCCGTTCGCTGTATCTGCTCGTTCCAGCTGGCGATATCTTGAATGTTTGTAAATGCAATATGCATGCAGTCCCCTCTCAATCACTTCTGGCCCGTTCGGCAGCCATGCCAGAAGTAGACTTTAACAATCTCATGTGGAATTTCAACAATTTGTCCAAGGGAAAAACCTTAAAATGTGCCACTTACATGATGCAATGGCCTCGCAGCTTGAATGGATATCATTGTGTGTAAAACACTGAGAGGCTGTGAATAAGACCCTCAAGCCATGGTAGTTACAGTTTCCCTTTTACTTTTTGTTTTCTCAGATGATATATTTTCATGAAATGACAGGAATAACTTCAGCGTTCGCTCATGGGAAACAAAAAAATACATTTGTGCATCAGGCATTGATGGGAATTGGGCTTGTGTGGGGCATGTTTTGAGAGTTTAAGGGAGCCTTTTGGGAACATATGGGGTTGTGGAAGTGGGGGCTGAGCTCTGAAGATGGGCTGAAGTGTTTGTAGGCACGCGCTGATTTGTTTACACTGATGTAGACCACCCTTGCAGTGTATGTCCATACACTGGTGGAAATGTGTGCATCAGAAATCTCAATGGAGCAAACAGTCAGATGGTCTGCTTGCAAAGTAAACACCCTTATGAACTCCGATCTGATGGACATTAAATCGGCATCTCCGGGAAGTTGTAAACCTAACAGTGATTTTTCTCACCTCTCCCAGCCCCCTTCGCTTCTCTCTTTCTTGAGCCTTTCCCACCTCATGGTTTATGACCTGGAGAACCCCAGCGTTATGGTGACCCACCTACAAACAGCGGTCAAGTGTTGATTATTATCATTATGGCCTAAACCTTAGAAACACAATCACTAGTGCCAATGAGGTGGCTGGATGCTTGATAACCTGTGTGAGTAAAGAAAGCTGTAAATCTTATTTCCATTGAGGAAGACTCAAGGAAGGGTCGTTTAGTGGGCCCAATAAAATACTTATTGTGAAGTCAAATGGTGTTTACGTAGTGGGCTTTTTTTGTGTCACCTGCTCCGATTTGCGATAGACTGTGAGGGACATTCTTCTGTAATGAGGCGGAAAATGGCTGGGGAACATAAATGGTCTAATTTGCTTCACCAAGACACAAACCTCTGCGTGTGACGCTGAAGTTTAACAGACCATAAACAAGTCAAGCGCCTTCAGATTTATTTGAAATAGGTGTCGGACTCGCACAACTCCTTTCGGTTCACTGTTAATTTGTTCTTTATAAAATAAAGCGTTGATGTGGTTAGCACATCGTTTCAAGTATTAGTCTACATTTATTTACCAAGGATGCATTAACTTGATCAAAATGTATCGGAGAATGAATGGCATGTACGTTTTTGTGGTTTGATCAATGAAACATAAGCATTTTTAAATTAAAATACCCAGCTTTTGAATGCAAACGCATTGATTGATGTCAGTCTGGATAATGTGATTTGGATTAGGCCATATAAAAAGAGACCACGGGATGTGTGGCATATGGCGTGTCTCTTGCAGTGGCTAACAGAAGTTCACAGATCCAGCAGTGCAGGTTGGGGAGTTTCTTTTCTGGCCTTGGCACCTCGCGGTGCCTGGATGCTGGTGCGGGATCTTGTTACTCGATGGGGGAGGTGCTCGTAATGATGGGAGTGTGAAAAGAGAAAAAACAGCCCGATTTGAATTGGGGGTTGTACAAACATTTAGCTAAAAGTGTGACTAGGAGCATGAGTCCACCAAACAGTTGTGCCTCAGTGAATTACTTCTCCTTTAAAGACTCCCTTTTGCTTGCTTGTTTATTTATTTTCCTTTGAGTAAAAGCATTACCTTATTAAATGTATCCTTGTTGACTTTTATATCAAATACTTGAATTTAACCAATTACTTCAATCAATCAGAATACTTTAGACTGTTAAATAATGACATGTTATCGATGAAAGGTGATGTGCATGGAAGCCTGTTTCCACCATTAATAATAATAAAAAAAAAGAGTATTACTTGTGCACAATGCATATTTCTTATTCCTCCTTATATTGCCCTTTAAATGCAAAATATATACAGTGTACCTGAAGTATTCTTGCAATAGTTCCACTTGAACACAATCAAATGTACAAAGTATGTCTTAAATTAGACTTCAGCACTACTTCAGCCCAATTTAAGTACAATTTAGCAGACTTTAGTATACTAAAAGTACAACTGCATGGCATTTTATGAATTGCATAAATATAATAACTTTGTAATATTTTTAATTCCGTGGCGGAAACAGTCTTCAATGGATCTGTATCAGCAACTGCATAAAAAAGACTGGCACTCATTATAGGGAAGGCCTGCAGTATTATGACAAATTGTTAATTATTGTTCTTGAATGTCATGATCGAGTAATAATGATTATTAATGTTGATTGAACATAGGTGAGCCACACACTGTGCTGTTTTCAGCAGTGCCTCTAATGAGACACGGCATTCATAAGACACTTCAAAAATGAGTAAAAAGACATCTAATGCAATGCAAGAAGCAGATATAAAAGTAATGCAATTCCTTCTTTTTTCACAGTAAACTTCAATTGTGGGGTGAAATTGAAAAGTTATTATTTTTATTCATCATGGTCCCCTGTTCATTTCCAGCCAGTATGTTGGCTGTCCCAGACTGGAATTGGAAAGCCGATTACAGATGTCACGCATATGCCAGCTCTTATATTCCCTTTACAGTACCAGAATTACAAATACTGTGTCCCAAAGCAATAAATCTTAGTCAAATGGGAAGTTTGTTAAACAGTCCGCTGATGGCTGCTGGGAGTCAGTCCTACACGTTTCACACGCTCACCCGCGCTTCCTGGTCATAGCATAGGCTGAATAGCTCATTGTTGTGGGCCGGTGGTCTGTGTTTGGCCAGTGCTCCGCAGAAAAGGTCAAAGGTCAGTATAGAGGACCAGGTTGGGTCGCATGCCTGACCCCCACACCAGAGGTCTTACAATAACATTTCTCATGTTTTGTCTGCCTGTGCGTCACTTTTCCGAACGCGTCCCGTTTCACGATTCGGACTCTTCTGCACTGGCTCCCGCCCCCACATCCCCAGCTGTTCTTTTGGTTGCATTACAAATGAGATGTTGAAAAGCAGTCCTCAGACTGGAGACAGCTCCCCTTGTTTTCTTTGGGATTTGGCATGTCAGTTTGTGTTGGGGCCTGTGCTTCACCAGCAGCTGTGTATATGTCATATGTCAGAAAGGGCTCTGATGCTCCCCGTGCAGCAGAAGTCTACGCCAACCTCTAATGAAAAGAAAAAAAATAGCAATGCATGTGATTGATGGAAGGCATCTCTTGCAGTCACGCCGTCCCCTGGCACGCGAAAGCGTCCGCTTCCCGAAAACATTTAGTTTTTATATTTAAGGTAGGTCATACGCTATGGAAAAATGGTTAAATGGTCCATTTCTAATTTTTCTTCTTAGTTTTTTCTTATCAGTGATGTTTATTAGGGTTGTGTGTTATGTAATGTTGTTCATATTTGAACGCTGCTTGTGATGGGCTTTGGTTCATCATGTGACTTTCTCATCATCACCTGCATTTGGTTATCAGTGTATTTCAAAGCTACAAAACAGATTTCAGTGCTTTAATAGGTTGGTATATTAATATTATATCAGTTAGTGAAATTAGGATATTTTACTGTAAATTTTAATGGAAAACCGTAAAAACCTCAGAAGCTGTTACCATATTTTTTACGGTCAAATAGTTTTTTACTGTAAATTTTACAGAACTTTTTTTTTAGGGTACTCACGTTTGACCTGCCCTTAGATATCAGCCACGTCAAGAAATCTGCCATCGCTTCCCGCCACATACCGCTGTGCAGTCCTGAGGTGCAAGGGCCTGGACATGTCAAAGATGTCAGCACCCGAAATGTTTTTTTTTCTGCGGAACTGCATGACGTATTGCTTTCCAAGCGTCTAAGGTGCTGCTTTCTTAAGGTTTTTTTTTTTGCAGACAAATTGTCTGTCAACAAACATAGATGTATTAGTGTTCCTCCTTTCAAAAGTGACGTTTATACATTCTGTAAGTGTGATGCAGATGTCCAATTTCTCTTTGGATCTGTTGTTTTTGGATGTTCTACTTTCATGACTCCAGAGATTTGCAGGCCAGCTTTTTTTTCCCCTCCTTGCCCCTTGCAATTTGTTTTTAAGGCAATTAGGAATGCAACCCTCTGACCCTCCTAATACCAAGCCACCCGTTTGTCTCTTGAACATCATGACATGCCTCCCCTGCTGGCATACCCTGTTCAAGGTGAAAGGTTTTCCGTGCCTAAACAACAGCCGCAGAGTTGATTGACATTAAGTGAGTGGTGAAATGCACAAAGATTTTCCTCACCATTGTCAGACAGAACATGTGACATTTTCTTCTGCCAGATTTTATTTTGACTGATTTATTTTTACATTTTTTAAATCACCTTGTTTATATGAGCTTTCAATATTAATGTAGCTAAATAAATATACTAAGTTATTTATTTATATATATATTACAAGGAATTCTTGGAGAAACATCTAAGTTTCGGTTTTGAATGTTGTTTCCATTTTTTCTTTAAAAATTAGTTTAAATAAATGTTTAAATATGTTTCATTTGTAAATAGTTATTTTATGGCATGGTTGTTCCAGATGAATCTTTTGCAGGGTTTTCGTGTTAGTAGTGAAAAGCATAGCCAGCTGTTAGGAAGCAGTTGTGGGAGTGGTTTCAGTGCTCGGGCATTGTACTGGTCAAATCTACATTTGTTTGAGTCCAATACTTTTTCAGAACCAATGTATATAGCATTAAACATTTCAAGTGCATTTAAAATACAGAGGGAGGAAAAAAGTGAAACTCTGTATATTGTTTAGAGAGGTTTTGCTTGCACCTGTGGAAGTCTTCATCTGCTGCGGGCTGATAAAATGACCTATATGGGGATATAAGGGGCTCTTTTGTAACAGGTGTGGGTGTCATTTTTCCAGCCTCAAATCCAGTGTATATTGGAGGTCCAGATAAAATCTGCCTCAGACTGTGTTGTTTTAGGATGTCACTGGCATGTCCTGTTCAAAAAGCAGTTCACCCAAAAATTACATATTTGTGTTCAAGAAACAAAAAGCATTCCTTTAAACTCATATATTTTGAATTGGCCGACCCAAAGCCTGAATTATACGGGTCACCTGATTATGAGTGAGTAAAGATTACAGTTTGACTTCATTTGAACTTTATATAGTACATAAGTTGATAATATCACAGTTGCATCCTTTTTGCAGCCCGAAGGCTTCAATCTCCATTGTAGTTGCTTGAAAAAGAGCACGTTATTCAAAATGACAAAACTACACCGGAGATATGAGGGTGAGTCAATGACTACAACATTTTCATTTTAAGTGAACTCTCCCTTTAAGACCTCTTTTAACAGACATAGTAAGCGTTTCAGACGCTAGAGCTGTGTTCCATATAGAGGCCCTGTTTCTAAAAATATTTGGCAGGATAGCTGATTTACAGCCGGCTCCCGTGGGCCTGATCGTTTTATTTTGAGCTGGAGCGGAAACGGAGACTAGGGTTGTTCGTGGGACGGAACCGCCAGTGAAAGACCCACACGTGACGGTGGGCGAAAGGAAAATGACCTCCAGGCAGATGACAGATCAGCGGCCCGCGAGGGCAAGATTCAATGTCCACTGACAGGTACAAGTGCCATGACGACGGATTCATTTGAGACAATATTGCAGGATTGCTGGCCACGTGAGGTTCCCCTTCAGTCAATGGACACTTTGTCGGATCCTTGTCCTTCTTTTTTTTTTTTTTCTCGGGTCAGGGTATTCTTCTCCTGTGGCGCCACAATGAATACAGGGCGAAAGCACTTTACAAGGACAGGCTGATGGGGGAGATTGGAGCGGGAAACTACTGAAGTGCTACGTTTGTAATTTTATACAGGTACTTCATGTGGACCCCATTATGCAAATTGCAAGCCTTGGACCAAAAACAGCGCTTGAATTGCTTTCCTTTACCTTTTTGGTTTTTTTGTTTAAATCTAAAAATGTGATGCGATCTAGGAACACACAACACATGGTGAAGTTTTACCTTCATGAAAGCTGGGTTCAAGGAATGCACTCCTTATGAGGAAAACGGGATTAAAGTGAGATGGCCGTACTGCATCATCACACAAACAGACTGAAAAGTGCTTTATCATGGGCATAGTCTCTGAACTTTTGATCACCCCTTGTTTGCTTAGATAGCATGAAAAGTGTACCTCAGAAAAGCGAGTTGAGCACACCTGTGCATATAACAGACCGTCATCAGACTCGTCCTCTTTAGGAACTTCATCATCCGATCCTTCATCTCTGGATGTCAAATAGTCCATTATAACATCGTTTTAGGGCACTGACATCGCCAGGACTGAGCAGCTGCTTTATACTGCGTTGTTTTCTTGTGCTTAAAATCAATCAATAAATAAATTAACATTTGCGTGGACTAGCGGGATTGTATTATATACGTTACGTGGTAGTGTAAATGATGAATTGCCATATTAATCCTTAAATATGTTTGTGCATGTTTTTGTATTTATATACAAAAACACATATATTAATGTAAACAAAAACGTTTATTTTGGATGCAATAAATCGCAATTAATCATTTGACAGTACTACTACGTGCTTTATTTCGATAGGATGAGTTATGATGTTAAGAGAAAGACTTTTCTGCTTGCTGCAATAAATCACTGTTTATCTGCACTAAGATATATTCAGAGATGGTAGACAAGATGTAATAGAATAATAATTGAATGAAAACCAAATTTTGACAAAAAAAAATGACATATTTTCCGAATTTCCTGAACACGTCCACATCACAAATGATACAAAGAGCCTCTATGAACTGATTTTATAGCGCACATTGAGAACACATGGCCTGAGCATCGACCCAGCACTGGTTCACTCCCAGATGCCGTTGTTTGAGCATAAGAGCTTTGAGAGGAATGTCCTACAACCCCCTTCCTCTTGTGCATCTCACTACCTCTCCAAACAAATGGAGGGCTGTGCTCACGAAACGCTCAGTCTACGTTAGATCTCTGTGCTGGATGCCATTCTTTTTTGCTTTTTCACGGGTCAACTTTACACGAGGTGTCTTGCGTGCCTTCTTGCCCTGGTCAGGTGCCCGCTGAGCATGTAGATGAAACGCCTTCTGATGGAGACCTGCACAGAACAAATTAAGTTAGTCATGGCTGAGACGCGGTGTGGAATGTGCGAGGCAGGAGGAGCGGGGCACGGACAGACTCCGGCAGAGGGCAGGAATACCGGTCTTTCAGTGCAAGATACTGATCGTGGACGTTGGGGTTTGGGATTTGAGTCTTTAGTGTTTGTTATATGAAGGGAAAAAAATACAATTTAAAATGAAAAATAAAAATAAAAGTTTCTCTCTACAAGCTGTTAGTGCTGTTAGTTCTACGTCACAGAGTGGGTTTATTTTCAAACTCCGCCCAAATGTTTCCATAAAGAAAGAAGGCGGAGCTATTGTTCTGGCTGTAGTGTTGCTGCGGGCGCCATGTTCTGGAGACGCTGTGTGTCGTTGGGAAAGTGCTTCCAAAAGAGACACGACTAGAAATCAGTGTTAAGTTGTGTCTCCAACACTGTTCCAGAACAGTTGAACACAAATATTGGATTTGATTCCTGTACCTGACAGAGCAGTTTATGCACTAATGCATTATGCAATAACAATGCATTTATTCCACGGGTATTACCACAAAATGCATTATCGCCCTTGATATGCATCTGATGTTGTGGTGCAAACATGGGGCTCCTAGTTAACCAGTAATATAAAGTTAATCACAAAAGTGAGCTTTTGCAGGTGCTGGCCGCCAATCTGAAGTGGGGTTCGTGCTCTGAGTACAGATAAGACCCAGAAGTGTCATTGGACAGGCTCGTCAAAGTTTTTATCAGGCAGCTGGAGGCCGCTAACGTTAAATATTAGCCATAGAGATATCATGCAGCAACACACCGTTAATAGTTGTCTTTTGCAAAGCAGTTTTGATATCGAGCTGTGCGTCTTTGCTTTTTCACTGCTGTACCTCGACCTGTACTGCAACCTCAAGCGAATCAATTTAACATCAGCGAGTTGCGCTACTAAGTAATTCATCATCTGGTGCTTTGAAATCAGATTTGATCCGACTGGATCGTCATGCTGACATCATTACGTTTTGAACATCCTCTTACGTTTGTGAAAGCCACCAGTTGGCTTGTGGAAAGACGCAGATTGCAGATGCAGCGTGTAGACTGGTGTGTGATCAACGACCATTTATAGCTTTGTTTTTATTCCTTGTCGTCTGAGGGGAGGGAAAGAGCAGATATCGTATATACTCATGCCCTGCATTCCGGGCCTCTGTGAGCTGTTTGTCTGAGCGGTAAAATGGAATTAGCCCGCTCTGTCCTGCCAAAGAGCACACACACTGTGACTGACTTGGCGTATTAGCGCAGAGTTTTCAAACAAGCGTTCATGAGGGAGCTGCAGGGTGTCCATGTTACTGTAATTAAATTACGTATCCACTGAAAAAAGTAAACTAAGAGATTAACTTTAGGGAATTTAATTAGAGTACTTGCGTTACATGCCGTAAATAATTTCAAGAGTTCTAAAATCAATATTGAATTTAAATCAAATTTTTGTGGACAGCGTTTGACATGTATATTTTCTGCGACCTTTCTGTCCTGACTTGTATGGTTAAATAAATAATGTGTAAATAATCATTAAAATAAAATCCTTTTAAAGGTGACATGTTATAAAATTAGGTGCTATAACCACGTCCCCGGGGTGTCTACCAACCAAGGAGCATGAAAAAGATTAACTCAGTAACTTTGTTTTAAAAAAAACCCTTTGTCCTTCAGATGTGTGCTTCAGAAAACAGTAACACATCAGAAGTGTAGACTAACATGCTTTAAAACGCATGACTTTCAGCGGGTGCAAGCAGGGCCGGCTCTAACCCATTTGGCGCCCTAGGCAAGATGTCGGGTGACGCCCCGTTGCATCCTAGTTAATTC
>JAUMHQ010000071.1:1446375-1459710 GCA_032361165.1 Enteromius paludinosus
CTAATTACTAAAGCTCTATCATCTTATAATGCAAAATTAGCACAAAATCATATTATAATGCTATAAAATATATATATATATATATATATATATGGTGATTCTATTCCCAAGGTGTCCATAAATGACTCGACTAGTTGTTTAAGCAGCCAGTCAGTATTAAAACATGTATTTTTATACGTCATTATTTTATTATTAATAGTTTAAAATTAAACTATTTTCTAAGCTGTGCAGTCGGTTGCACTGTAATATGTGTTCTCCATCCACGGATCATGACGGAAGTGTCCGATTCCACAGCTGTCTTGAGGATAAAGGAAAGAAAACAGATCTGATAGCATCCTTTATAGAGTCCATCTGAAAGAACTTAATAAATATTAAATGAAATTCAAAGATCCAGACGGCATGTATCTGGTTTCTTCAGTTTAATTGAGAAATCTGTGTCTCTGTTATAGTTCTCAGCGGCAGGTTTCTCCCAAATTAGATTTGTGTGACACTTCAGTAATATCTTAAGTCTCAGTTACTCTACTGAAAAATTAGATTTAGCGGTTTGACTGATATATGATTTTTTTTTATGGTGCTGCTTCCAAATTGTAAAATAATAGCAAAGGCTGAATGTCCATCTTATAAGGATGCTATGTGTGAATTATGGCCAAGGGATTGCTGAGAGCATGAGAAGGAAAAGACAGATCCTTTAAGGAAATGTCTTCCATTCATTTTCTCAGCGTTTCAAAATTTTTTTCAATGAAGGGTTGTACTGTAGATCTTAAATCAAACCAAAGATCTCCAAAAACCATATACATTACAACAAGCCGGTTGAGCAAAATAGTGTTTAAATATTAAATAAGATAAAGGAGTTGTGAGGGAATTAATGACTGATCGACTCTTCATTCACATTCCCTGTCCCATATTTAATTTAACAGTATTTTACAAATCTTATTTTCTTTCGTATTTTTTGAAAGCAATCAATCCGGCTAGCTTATGCAGAAGCACACACAACCACTTTACAATGTTCCAGCTCATGCTAGTCCTGGGGATGAAATCTTATCACAAAAAACAATTTCTCTATGGAGATTCTGAATGAAGGTTTTACTTCCAGAAGTCTGCCGTTACGGTATATAGCTGTTATTTCACGGGGGATCCGGGTGTAATTGAAATGAGGACTGCAATGGAAAGATGG
The DNA here is from genome assembly GCA_032361165.1 of Enteromius paludinosus. NCBI lineage: Eukaryota > Metazoa > Chordata > Actinopteri > Cypriniformes > Cyprinidae > Enteromius > Enteromius paludinosus. The sequence continues at coordinate 1,447,550 of JAUMHQ010000071.1, forward strand.
ATCGCCCCTGCCTTCTTTCATGTGACTCCTATATCAGGGGTCCTCAAATATTTATCTCTTTTTCTTTTTTTTTTGTCTGCTGAACTCAAGTTTACACCTGTTAGTTCCCCGTGAGAAGGTGATATTTCAATAATAAGTAGAAAGTAGAAACTAAGCAGAGTTTTCTTGTACTCCTCTAAGCCTGAATAGTAGTATGCACTTAATAGTATACTACACGTAACGGATTGGATAATTTTTCGGTTAGGGACAATTATCGCGCACGAATATCACTGACGTTTAAACTCCTCGTGACTACACTAAGGGCGCCAACGTAAGTGTGCACATTGAAGCGTAAAAAAAACGCCTCCGTCTCATTTCTTAGGTTTGGCATGGCACATTAAAAACTGGCTGACCAATCAAAAATTGCCATATTTGTTCACATATCTAGAGCTGCTGCAGTTACAGTACTGCACCGAGGCAAGATGAGCGCAGAGCTGCTGATCTCGTTGGTTTCTGAAAATAAAGAGCTGGAACTGCTGCTGGAAATATCCATGTTATTTAGAAGTGTGTGAATGGTCTTGACGAGCATGTCTTCTGGCTCTCTTCTTCTTCAGTGTGACAAGTGAGTGTCAGATGCATAAAAAGTTGCGCAGTGCCACCTTATACCCTTGGGGTATTTTTGTTTTACATTAAGCACCGTCGGCTCGTCGTCAGTGAAAATTGCGTGGGTATATATGGTGAAAAATGCGGACGATAATCATCTGGTGTCTACAAACCTTAAAACAACCCACTAACACTTACTGCATAAGTTAAATACAGATTAATCTTTGTTAAAGCTGTGGTAATGTTTGATTAGCAGACCAGACCGAAGTAGTGTATTTCTAGGCAGCTGTGTCTTTAAGACTAAATGGCTTGGCAAATGCTAACTTTAACTAAATGTTGGTTGAACTTAACCATTAATCCACAAACCATGTGCGTGCCAAACCTTGGGGACTGGTTCGTACAGATAAACTCTGATCAATCGTGCCCCTTCTGAATAGTCATGTGACCGCTTGCACCATGACCTGGCCAAGTGACATGCACGGCAAAACAATGTGGATCAAGACCTCAGAAGAAGTTGAAGCTACACATCCCCTTATACGTCCCCAACACAGTTTTCTTCAAGATGAAAAACAGGCTCTGTTGTAATGGCAATCATGGTTCAAAGGAGAGAGAGAATGAAAAATAGTGGCTTATGAAAACATAGAGGAAAGAAAAATCTCCTGTTCAAATTTCAAGTCGATGAATTTACAACAAAGTAACAGATCGAGTCTGGTTTGTTACAGTGCGATACAAAACATCTCGTTCTTTGATCATGGTTTATAGGATAGGTTAATCATAACCAAACAAGAGTGACCTTTTCAACCATCCCAAAATCAGAGGAAGAGATTATCTTGAAATTGCCCACAAAAGAACTTTGTATAAAACCCTGCTACATACTTATCCACAATAACTGGCTGTGCGTCAGTATGTCTTTCAAAGCCAGATAAATGTGTTGTTGAACCCTCGACTCTCTTTATAGTCACAGCCGCACCACAAGTCAAGCAAATCCTCCTCCATCTCATTGTTTGTGAACAATTCCTCCGGAAACAGGGCTCGGGAAATAAAGATGCCGTTTTAAACATGCGATTATGAAAACATGGCGCATGTCCCGTTACAGGTGGGGGTGAGGTCGGGTTTCAAAGGCACTGGTGGAGGGAGACACTCAAAGAGCCGGAAAAGAAAAAACACAAACAAAACTTTGAAGCAGTCAGGCCGCTTGAATGCACGAGGCCTGGGATTACGTTTCATTCCCCCCCCAGCCCCCCCCCCCCTTCGTTTACGAACGTCCAGGCAAGTCTAACGGGGCCTCCATCTAGCCTGCACGGGCGTTCTGCATCGCTTCACCTTCTGTGGAAGACAGACACCAGAAAGAGAAAGAAAGAGGAGGTGCATTCCGATCCGCAGGGTTGAGAATTCACGAGACGCGCCTTAGAGAGGGTTGCCAGATATATGAGTCACGTACTGTAAGAGAGATGATGTACCCCAAGGAGTCTCGGATGAAGAGCAATCCTTGGATGAATAATAAATAATGATGTGTCAAATGAGTTTTGCAACGTTTTGTCAGGATTTAAAGACATGCTGAATATATCGTTCTCAAATCATTTAGTACTAAATGGTGCTTCTATGATGTATTAATCCAGTAAAGAAAATTCAGTGCGTCATAAACTGAGATTAATAATGGATTATGATGACTATAGTACTTATACAACATATGTGGCAAATCCAAATGAATGTAAAGTTTACACTGCCAAGATTTACTTGCATTGGTTTCGATGGATAATATACCCAGAAATGTGCTGTGGTGATTATTTGTTCATTGCGTGTTACACACCATTAATATATAGTTAATTCTTTGGCCCTACTTATTTGAAATACACTCATTATCCTCCTATATATGTCTTATCTTTCCAGAATATCCGTAGCAGATGGTGCTGACTCCTGATTACAAAGAATCAGTTTGAATCATTGTCAGAGCAAATTTTCCCAAGCACAAATGGCGCTTTTCCACTGCATGGTACGACTCGGCTCGGTACGGCTCGTTACGGCACGGCACGGCTCAGTTCGGCTCGGTTTGCGTTTCCAATGCCGTTTAGTACCGCTTTAGAGTGGGCAGGATTATTCATGTGTCGTTATAGTTGCGCCGCCTCTACTGCTGTGACATCATCGTAAACGCGCCACAAACAAACACAAAACAATGGAGTATTTTTCATTCCGCGTCACCCCATCGAGCTCTCGCTGGATCCGCTCCTCGGCTATCAAAGAGAGGAGTGTCTGTACTACCTCAGTAGACCACGAAACAGCCATTTTTGGTTAATACAAAAAGGTGCGTGTCTTCAAACAAAACAGTTGCGTCCGATCCTTCGTTGGCTGTGCTGATTTAAATCTAGCGGGTCTGTTGTGTCTCGTGTCGCAATTTCAGTGACGCAGTAATGACGATTTTCTCCGGCCAGTCAGTGACCAGCAGAGTTTACACGTCACGTTTTGGTAACGGTACGGCTCGCTTGGAACCTCGCCTGAGGTGGTACTAAAAAAAGGACCAGGTACCAGGTACTGTTCCCAGTGGAAACCCCCCCAAAAGTGAGCTGTACTGAACCGTACCGTACTATGCAGTGGAAAAGCGCCGTAAATCAATAAGAACACGTGTACGGCAAATTAAGTTTTGTAAGTGTAAAAAATGATTTGTTTTGGGCTATTTTAATGTTTCTAGTCGTGCTGTTTGGAATAAAGCTTCCTGTTAGAGGGCCTATTAATTTGTAGCACTTTGTAGATCCCTCGTGGCTGTAATGGCCGGCTTTTTGTAACCCCCTGGAGTTATCTGGAAGCACCACTAGGAGCTGAACTGTAAAGTGAGGTTTGGGCCCCAGAAGGCTTCATTTTGCACTGCTTCATAAGCCGATTACGTGTCATTTTGCTTTAATAGATTCCTCACACACCTCTCTCACTTCTTGTTCGGTGGAGGGAAAGAGGAAAGCCTGTTCGCTACATGCTTCATCGGCTGGATGCTGGTCCTTTCACAGTGTGAATGGGGTTTGAGCTCTTTGTTGTTGTTCCTGGGCTGTTGTTCTGGTCCACTGCAGCCCGCGAAGGCATCCAAGTGCCGAAACGGCCAACGCTACAACCAAAAAGCCAATTTTGGCCAAGTTTAGCACTGAAAGCGACTCGTTCTGGCTTCGTTCCTGCTTTACTGTCCCAAATGCACAATTGCACAATTGCATCGTTTCCGTGCAATAGGAAAGACGAGTTGCGATTGGTGCCTCTCGAACGTCGAGCCAAGCCCAACCATTCTCACGGATCTCAAAACAATCTCATCTTCAACCTAGGACACTTGAAAATGCGACTGCAAAGGAATGGGGTTCGGCTGACCTGAAAAGGACAGGGCATTTGTCCCTGATTAGCACCAAAGCAAGCGAGGGCATTTTTGCTGTGAAAAGGAAGCTTATAGCTCATTATAAGCTGGCTGGATTAAGCTTGTTCCTCCATTGTTCCCAGAGAAGGAACCAAAGGTCTGTCGCAGAGGGAGGTGCCTCACTCCTTTTGAGCTCACCTATCCAGAGTTTCCACTCTTTTAAAGATCCATAATAGCTTTTTCTTTCCTCTGTGGTTGGTAGCTAGTGTAGTGGAAGAATCCTCTCTCATTAGACATAGCCTTTATTCGTCGGCCTGCAGGCTTTTGTAAGTCCGGCCACTGAATGCCTCGCCTCGCCTCCATAGTCGTGCAACCTGTAAGAAATGAAACAAGTAGAGTGAGGTCGGACAGAAAAGATGCACCAATTAGTTTAGATGTGTTTGAGGAGAGGAGACAGGGTCTGTAGACGAGTCCCTTTGAAGTCTTGGCAATCTTTTGTTGTGTTCGTCCCACGCTTCCACTGGAGTGCCCTGCTTTTTGCTATTGTTTTGTTCATTGTGTGTTTGTCCCTTTAGAAATATCGTAATGATGCTTTTGCTTTGATCGTGAAGTAGAACTTGAAGACTCTTTGTAGCGTCTTGTTACTTTGCATTGCTATTCCTTTAAAGAGCTTGTTTCGACTGTATTAGCTGTGTTTCTATGCAACAGGTGGAAAAAAATAGTAATTATCACTATATAGTCAAACATTTTCTGGTATAAATATGCTAATCAACAGATTTCTACCATATCATTTGAACAATTATGCGTTTGTGGGTTACACTTTATTTTAAGGTGTCTATGTTACAGTGTTGGCTACAACTTTTTTTAAAGATGTGCATAATCACCTTGTAAGTAGTACTTAGTAGTAGCTGTTGTACTTACATAAAACAAAACTAATTTATGGAACCATTTGTAATTATGATGATGTAATAGACAGTTACTGTTACACATATGTTACAGACTGACACAGATACTTATGTCACCAAAAGATTGTCATATATGTGCTTAAATACATGTAATACCTCTCCAATTACATTAAAATGACAGAATATTACACAAGCATAAGCTACTTAAAATAAAATGCATCAAGAATGTACTTAAGTATCTGTGTAACAGTCTGTAACATATGTGTAACAGTAGCTATCTGGTACATCATCATACTTATTACAGGCTGTTCCAGAACTTACTTACATGATTAGTACATTTTATTTCATATAGTAGTACAATGTCTACTACTGTATTATGACACCTTAAAATAAAGTGTTACCCAGTGTTGTTATACATTCAAGCAAACTTATTATATGGTTAGGATTTGGGTTATGTGTAATTATGCATAATTTATTGTAATTATAATAGTAAGTACATGTAACATGTAACGAGGACACATTAAAATGAAGTGTTACCAGTTTGTGTAATATGTATTTTCACTATTGTATGTACAGTGAGACCACAGACCAGTTTTTGAGCAAAGTCTGGAAAATAAAGTCTAACTAACTTAAAACATTATGCTTCGCAGCCAAAACCTTCAAAAACATTTGAATGACATTAAGTACCTTTACTCTCATTGCAAATGTTGATACATCTTCAAAAAAAATCTGTTTAAAAGTCATATTTAAACATTTAAATCAATCAAACCCGTCACTGAGGTTAGCGACCTGCCACTGATGCCAGCAGTATGTTTGATGTATGACCGTAATTAAGTTTGGATGAAAAGTAATTTTTCACACTGTTTTTGTTTCGAGGTCCATAACCAACACGCCGACAGTTTATTCAAAGAATTCCTTAAATGTGTTTAGAAAAAGAGACTTGAATTTGAGCTGAATTTACCATTCGTGGAAAGAAGCCAGTGCTGCCAATATTCCCCTTTCTTTTTTGGAAGGTGCGCTTTGATGTGGTCTTACACCCTTCACTATATTATGTTCACTCTAAATGCGATTTGTGCTGGAACTCACAGTACTAGTCTGCAAACAACTCGAGAAAAAGACAGAAGAGGGCTTGAAAGAAAAAAGCTCCGGACATGTGTTGTTGATAGGGAGAAACTCAACAGTTTTGGCAGCATATCTTTATCTGTCAACTCCTCCTGACAGCCTCAAAGGTGAGGAGGTGTTGCTGCAGTCTAGCACTGAAAGTATGTGTTGACTGACAACATCAAGCAATACTTTTTCTGGAATTTAGCATTTTAAAGTTTGCACATTTACTTCAATTTAGTTATTGGAGGTATAAATGTGTTCACACAGTTGACTTGTGACTAAGCCTCCAACACCAATGGTAGGCGTTTATCAGGAGAATGGAAGTCGGACATCTAGGTTTCAGCACCATAGAGAAAGCTTGCATCGGTTTTATGGGGATTTATGCTTTAAAAAAGGGAAACTGGGTACTAATAACACTGATTAACTGATAGGCAATATAAATTACTTTATTCAATTTCCTGAGTCTGAACAAAACGTGTCCCAAAGCATAGCATTCATTTTTAATCTAAATGAAGACGAAATGTTCAATTTCTGGATGTCATACACTCATTTCATCTGCTCAAGCAGAGCATTAATGTCATCTTGTGCTTCAACAAGGTAGATGTTAATGAGTTAATGAGCCCGTGCTAAAGTACAAACCTAATCCAAGAGGCTGCAAACACAAGTGAAGTGCTAGATAAAACAAAATCAGGAGATGGAGTGATTTTTCTGTAGTATTACTGCTAAGAGCAGATTTAGCCATTTACCTGGAAATAGCCTTGTGCTTTTCAATTTTCATTTCAACTTTCCTTGCTTTATCAGTGAAGTGCAGCTTGTTGCCAAGCATCTTCTAGAGTGTGCAGAGTTTCCTGTTTACTTGATTCTAATTTAGCCGGCGAGTAACTGGCGCTCCAAGCCTTGCTCCTTTAAGGGCCTTTTTTTTTCCCAAAATAATTTGGGCAGAACCAAGGCCAGTTCAAAGTGCAGTGCAGGAGGTGTGGGTTTCAAAGAGAGCACCGCACGATCAATATGTGAGATATGTTAATTCAGCAAAGCTCCGTCCTGTCCTTGATGTTTGCTAGAGTTACAGGCAGGCAGCTGGGACGCCGATGGTGGACAGTGGAAGCGGGGTCCTGTGCCAACCCCCTGCAAACGTCCCGCGAATCTTCTTCGACGCCGTCCATACAAACTTGTTTTCGTCTCAGCATGGAGAGAAGCCATTGAGCTACTTTCAAGCTGGCACTGTGGAGAATGGATGCCAGCTTGCCCCTGTCATTTCAAAGGGATGTTTTATAGATGTGTTTTAGAGTTACACGGCCGTCTTCTAAAGTTTCTTAAGCACTTTTAGTTCCGCCGCTAAATTAGTGTACAAACACCAGAGCCTTGGACTCAAGATGGGACGTCTTTATCTCTCCCAGCATGCCACAGTGGAGGCTTTCTTGCTGCTAAAAGCTTGCTCTGTAAGAAGTTACACAATGAGTGCTTTTTTGAATGGGCCGTGCTGTGGGCGTAGGGCTGTCTCAGCTAGTCCTCCTACAGCTCATGCCGTGACGATCCCGCATAGTTTGAGATCAGCAGTCCATCCATGCCGATAGAAAGCTGGAAATTCTTCGGCTTTCATATTTCGTGACATATAAATGAAGTGTGAACATGATATAAAGCAGACGCTGAATGCAGACACGAGGGGAATGTGCTGTCCAACTGGTGCAGCGTGCTAAGGCCGGCAAAGAGTGAATAATTTACTACAGACACAGTACACCAAAGCACAAAAAATTGGTAACACTTTATTTTAAGGTGTCCACAATATAGAGTAATTACCTACTAAGTAGTTAGTAGTAGCTGTTGTACTTGCATAAAACTAAATGTACTTACTGTATCATGCAGCTACTGTAGGTTATGGAACAGTTTGTAATTATGTAGATGTAGACAGCTACTGTTACACATATGTTACTTAAGTGTTCTTCGTTTGTTTCTATACTGTAAACCATATCTAGCCTTAGTTTGATTTAACCCACAGCTTAAATACATGTAATACCTTTCTAATTACATTACAATTACAGAATATTACACAAGCATAAGCTACTTAAAATAAAGCGTATCAAGATTGTACTTAAGTGTAAGTGTCTGTGTAACAGACTCGGTCTGTAACATATGTGTAACAGTAGCTGTCTGTTACATCATCATACTTACAAACTCTAATTACGGGCTGTTCCAGAACTATCTTACATAAGTACATTTTATTTTATGTAAGTACAATAACTACTACTAAGTACCTAATTAGGTAATTACGCTTTATTATGACACCTTAAAATAAATTTAAATATAAATTAATTTAGAAGCAAGTGGAAGACATTTAAAGCTGGAATAATGTATGCAACAGTGAAGTGCACTTGTAAAGATAACACACTTTAGAGATTTGTTTGGGTTATTATGTTGTTTTAAATTATATTGTAAGGTAAATTGTTTACAAATTATATTTATTACAAGTTATTTATTTATTACTGTGTCAGTATTACATGCATAAAGTCTTAAAGGGACAGCATTCCTAATCAAATACTTATGTGTCATTAATGTTAACCAGCAAAAGATGTTCAATAAATCTATACATGTTGAGTAAACCTTATGTATCTTAATATGAGTTTAATTTGGATCTCTACCCAAAATTGCAAATTGATTATTTATTCCAGTTTTTCCAAATTCAGTCATTGATTCAAATTCCTCATGAGATTATTTGATTCCCTAAAGAGAGATGAATTAATGACATTTATGTTTGTAGAAATAATAAACACATATAAAATAGCTACCTAAATGAATGCTGGTTACTGCATTTTGACTAAAAGTTAACAAAAATGCAATGTCTTTTCGTTGACTAAAACTATGGAAGGACTTCCCACAATACAGACTGTAAGGCAGGGTTCTCTTTATTCTAACACAGGTGGCCACAATTACCACTGAGCCTACCAATTGTATGCCATCAAGCCCTCTGTTGTTACAAGCTACTCTTAAGCTCTGCACACATTTAGAGTTTGAACAAAGATGTACATGTTGACACACAGATACACACAGAAACGGAGGTTCCAGTTTGCTGTTGACATTGTGTGGCAATCATGGGAATGGAGCTGTATATGGGGTCTGGACCTTTTAATGTGGAAGGTGTGGAAGATTTGTTAGTTCAGACCTAAGTTCCCAAACATCCTTTCATGAACCACATTTGAACTGTTGGTGTTTCTTTCATAGTGTTCTACTTCAGTGTTTGCACAACCCTGATGCTTCACATAGAAAAAAACATTGGACGCCGTATGAACTACTTTCATGGTTTTCATAGGTTTAAAGTACTGGAGTAATTGAACTTCAATTATATACTTGTTATTTTGGGGAAATTTGTACTTAAAATTGGAGACATTTAAGTTAGACTGTCATGAAAAAAATCAGTTCTTAATATTTAATATGAAGTAGAAAACGTAAATTTCAAAATGTTGTATCTCTGAACAGAGATTATATTATATATTTAACACAGGTAGGACACTAGCCAAGTCTTCCTTGACTTTTTCCTTTTGTGATGTGAATTCAGCTGGTATTCATAAAAGCCCTGAGGGTCGACACAGTTTCAGCCAGAGTCTTCGCTTTTCCTTCTGCTCTGCTCCGGTAATCCTTAAAAGAGAAACGGAAACACTTAATGCAGGGTCAGTCCTCAGCTACAGGAAAGAAGGCCTCTCTAAATCTGCCTGGGTCTCCACAGCTGAAGAACGAATTCAGGAGTGGGATTGTTAGGGATTGTGCCAAAGCAGGGATGACTGTAGGTGATCAGGCTGACTCAGTAGTTGACGTTATGGAGCAGGTCAATGCTGAAGCCGCTGGAGCAAATTTCTGAATGATCTCAACATTCATTTCTACCTTCTGGAAACACTCCATATGCTGTTATATAATTCTTGCAACATTTAGCAATAGCTATATGTGACCAATAAATTCAAATAATAGCTTAATTGTTTTTAGAGGTTGAATCAACGTTTGGCGACGTTTGGGCCAGGTCACAGTTTTTCGTATTGTGAAATATCCACAAGCATGGTTCTTCTGTTCCTAAATATGCAGTGGCCAAAAGACGCATTGGTGCAATCAAACATAAATATGCTCGGCAGGCAGTTAATCTGTCAACTTCGTAGTGTTATTCATTCTCGGGTTAGTCTGTAGTCAGTAATGTAGTAACGTCTCTGCTGTGACCACGGCCCATAAATTTTCACTGTTTAGAGCTGGCTGTTAATATAGAGCTGTGTAGCAGTAGAGTTGGTAATGGTTTCCATAAGCCAGTGCTGGAATTCAGTAAATCAAAGCCAAGGTAACAGCTAACAGCTAGAGACCCATATTGTCTCTTTTGTCGAGGTTTCACTCACGAGGATTGTCTCCAAACCGTCTCCAGTTTCATTGCCGACTTCACCATAGACGTAAAGGATGACAGCATAATTAGCATGTTGTGCTCAGAAACCCTGTTTTGCTTTGAGCGAAGGTGGTTGCTCTGCTTCCAGAAAAACATGAGGCAACTGTTCAACTTCATCGTTGTAACCATTTTGACAGCACTGGAGGTCATAAGCAGAACGTTTCAAGTGCAATAAATCTTGGACACCAGAGGGTTTTTGCTGCCTCTGACGGACGTGGCACAGCCAAGTTGGACGTTTCGTTCTTAGCGAGGGACCAGTGGCCTTAGCCAACATCTACAGAAAATTCCAGCCTTGCCAGCGAGCAAAAGAGGGTACATGGTCCGCAACCTGACCAATGAACATTACAAGTAGAAGACCACAAACCTGGTGAAAACACAGTGGAATAGGAACTCTGTGCTCAGATTTCCTACGGAAAAAGGCATGTTTTCTACTGCCGTCTCCACTGCAGACATGAAAGCAAACATACTGAAGGGTTATGCAAACATCTCAGTCATATTGAGCTTGTTCAAAATTATGAACATACCTAGATGGTCGACGTGTGAAATGCAGCACGCTGTGGTGTCACTTCGTCTTAATGAAAAGGAAACAGAAGGTTGTTTGGTTTAGGAACTTGACAATCCTTATCCTTCCAAGATTTGTTGACTTTCCATGAATCATACTCACTTTTTCCTCACACACCTTTTTAGCCAGTTTGAAGTCTCGAAGTAAGTGTGCATGTTTTATGAGCTCACAGAGTGCTGTATATGTTAAAGTTCTGGAGTTTTTTGTTTTTTTTTGACACGCAAGCTACATTTATAAATGTTGAATTGAGAAACCTCGGGGTACTTCTAAAAGTGCTGTTAAGGTGCCAATAAAAATGTATGTTTGATGGTTGCAATGAGCATGAGCCTGACGTGAACAAAAGAGCTATGTGTAGAGTGACCATACTTGAGGGGCTCAGTCAAGGGTATGAGCCATAGTAATTAAGCTGTTAGCCCAGCAATGAGCTGTTTTCCTTTGCCCGAACTGGAACCTCTCCTGCAGGAGTGTTAAACTGTGTACATTCTCAGATCAAACCACCCCGCCGACAGCTTCAAAGAGCTGACAGGCCTGAAAATGCCAGTCATGTGGTGAACGGATGAGCAGGGGCTGTAACTAGAGCAGAAGGGCCACAGATTTCCAGCCATGGTTTTCACTCTTCGCCATACGTAAATTCAGATATCCTCTCAGATTAGACGGTTCGGTATTTCACAGTAAAGACTGAGTTGTTTTGTGAGTGAAGAACTTGAAATGAAACATAAACCAAGAATCCTGTTGGCATTTGTAAATGTTATAAAAATCATCCTATTTTGTTTCCCCAGACTTTCCTTTCTTCCTTATTCTTACTGTAGTGTTGCTGCAGGCGCCATGTTCTGGAGACGCTGTGTTTCGTTGTGAAAGTAAAACTACTAAAAATATCAGTGTTAAGTTGTGTGATCGTACAGCTTGAATTGTGCGCGGATGACACATCAAGCGAGCGTGAGGGTTAGATATGAGCTCGCGTTTCTTCACATGTACATCTGTTTTCCTCTCGCGGAAATCATTTACCGCGTTCGCCAGCATCAGTGGTGCACTTGCTTATTAGTGGCATAGATTTGCCGACATAGATTAAGTGTGTTTTTTTGTGAGCTGGTTGCTGCTGCTGCGGCGGGGCGGAGGATCGCGATGCCGGCTCAGCGTAGTGATGTCTATCAGCCATCGGCGATGGACAATTGCGTCGTCTATCGACCCAACCCTAGTTTCCAACACTGTTCCAGAACAGTGTAACACAAATATTGGAGTGTGTTCAGCACATTTACGGAGGACTGATTCCTG
>JAUMHQ010000071.1:1459810-1471634 GCA_032361165.1 Enteromius paludinosus
CCGTCGCTACGCATACGTCATCGGAATGAGTGGTCTGATTGGTTGTAGATTCGTCCAGTAGTATACAGAGGCATCTGGACGCAGGTTAAGCCCGCCTCCCTGAAGGCGGGTAGTTAGGCAGCTTGGCCAGACTAAGCTCCTATGAGCTTTTACAGTCGCGGAAGCCAAGCTACAGTCTGCTGCTTCAACTTTTAAGTTATATTTTCTTATTAAAAGTATCTGCTACTTGTGACCCCTTTTAGTTAATGTATGTAAATACATGAATTCTGGATGTTGCAATGTCTTGAAATGTCATCAGTTTGAAAAGAATCGTTTTAGCTTGCATAAACAAGCTATAAAACTGGTAAACTTGAATTAGAACATCCGAATTAATGACAGAGACATCTTAAGGACACTCAACTCACCCCTGTAATGCAAGTGCACAGTATATCTAGCAAGGACACATGCTTGCAAAGTAATGGCAACATCTACTATTGCGCACTTGAGTAAACTATGTTTCTGGCCTAATTCTGAAACTCTCAATCCCTAAAATGCAGTGTTGGTATTTGAAAGCTCTCAGTTACAGTATCATGTTCGCTTACTGGTCAGATGACCAGGAGACAGTTGTTCCTTTTGGATTAGGTGGTGAAGGATTGCAGTGATTTAGCTAAAGAACTGCAATAATGCTATTGAACACCAATATGTGTGCCAATCTCAGATTGATTCTCATATTTATCAGAGGAGCATATGGTTGTTTTGATATGTAAATACTCCATTCCCCCGCTCTCTTTCCGTCTCTAGATGACTCCAGTGCTGGGAGGGAAGGTGCCAGACCAGCTGGTGAAACCGAGTACTCCACTGACCTGACGGGAAAACTAGGTAAGGTGCTACAGTCGTCTGATCCCCTTTGATCTCCTTCATTCCTGGTATTTATAATTGCTGCCCAGAAAGTCACTGAAAAAATGCACTGCAGCTGCCAAGACGTTTCATAAGCTGATTTTCATGAAATGTTGTACATCGTATTAGAAGATATTAAATGTATGTTGTGTACAGCAATGCTTCTGTTGTGTAGTATAGATGTGTGATATTTATTGTATAGTTGTTGTAACAATTATTTTAGCATACTAGATTTTAAATGTGTTGCTGCTTTTTTGTTTGTAGTATAGCGATGCCATTTTGTTGTTTTACAGTATTAATGACATCAACTGAAGCGTGTTTTGTACTATTGCTGAAATGTTAGTTAGTAGTACAGTAGTGATGACATCATATTGCAGCAGTGCTGTTGTTTTGTTGTAGTGTAGTAGTGTTAATACTTGTTTCAGCATAACAACGCTACCGTTTTATTGAAGTACAGTTGTGAAGGAATTTATTGACGTTTGTTGTGTAATAGTGGTGCTTCTGATTTGTCTACGATTGATGTGTGTCTTGATGGAAAAATGTGGCCAGTGGAAATGAGCCTGTCACATACAGTTTTTTCCCATCAACCCCCCCCATCTCCAAGCCGGCACACATGTGGCTGAATCTTCCCAGATACTGACAGGTAGACCTGTGGTCTGGGATTGGACGGTCCCCACAATATTTCCTGTGGCTCATTACTCGCTGGAGTCACACGCTCCTACCTCTGGAGCCCAGTGTTTGCTTTGGTAATTACGTTTGACAAGCCAAAGAGCAGGCTATTTATGTGAAGTGTGAGGGGGGGAAGCATTCCATTCCCCTCCGACAGCTGCCATCTGATTTGATATCGGAGCACCGCTAAACTCTGCGGTGTTCGAAGAGGGCCTGACCTGCTTGTTTTTGTACCGTGTTGCGTAGCCGTTATGATGGCTGCTGGTGGGAGATGCTTAGTTCTCTATTGTATTTGCTTTTGCGGTGTTTGTTCAGAGTCTGCTGTGAGCGGTAACAGTCAGCAGGGAACTACAGAATGAAACTACAGAGGAGCTGCTGTTTGCTTTGTCTGATCGCATTCGCGGTGTGGTGCTTTGCTCAGTAAATTTGCCCACACAAGAACTTAATGTCTGCTCTTTCATGCTTTATTTTCTTTGTAAAGTTAGTGGTGTTGTGTAAATTCTGGCAACGAATCAGTCTTCCAATCTTTTTTATTTACTTAAGCACTTAAAAGCAGCAATCGCAATCATTTCATCTTACATTTCAGACAAATGAGATGTTATTTCACTAATCAACTAATATTTTTCAAACCAAAATCTAAATTTTCAGAACATTCATATACATCATGGTCTGTCGTGTGTTTAACAAGACGCTGTTCTCATTGCTCCAAATTCTCATGATTGTGATGTCACCTTCATTTCTGTAGTGTGATTTCTTTGAAACATAGACATTAAAATGCCTTAATAAAGCAATGCACTTCAGTGGACTCTAAACAGTTGACGGTCAAAATTAGAGTTTAAGTGCAGCTTTAAAGGTCTACAAACGATACCAGGCGATGAATAAGGGTGTTATTTTGCGGAACAATTGGTCATTTAAAAAAAACTTGACACATTCAACACATCATTGAACATTCATCAACTTTTGAACGGTCCTTCCACATTCGTAAACACTGACTCTACTCAGCGTGATCTTTTCAGCAAAATGCCGTATTGTCTGAATGGCAGAGCGAGGTGAGCATTTGTGTTTATAAAGCATATACATTTTTATTTTTAAAATAAACGAATGATCATTTCACTAGATAGGACCCTTATTCATCACCTGGTATTGTTTATTGCCCATATATATATATATATCGTGCAACTGTAAACCTGAGAAAACTGTTCCAATCAGGTTTTTTAAGTTACTTTCAAAAAGCAAAGGTGCTGCTGTCTAAACCTTTCTTTCCGCTTGTCTTTCCCTGCAGTGCGGCCCCGCTTCACACAGCCGGCCAAAATGAGAAAGCGCGTGATCGCCCGGCCAGTGGGGAGCTCGGTAAGGCTCAAGTGCACCGCCAGCGGCAACCCCAGACCTGACATCATCTGGCTGAAAGACAGCAGGCCTCTGACGCCCGAGGAGGTGGGCGAAGGCCGAAAGAAGCAGTGGACGCTCAGTCTGAAGAACCTCACACCTGAACACAGCGGCAAGTACACGTGCCATGTGTCCAACCGTGCCGGGGAGATCAACGCCACCTATAAAGTGGAAGTCATCCGTGAGTCATGCACCTCATCTCTTTGATGTTGTCCTGGAATGCTATGCAGCTTTTGATGATTCACTTATACAGTGTGGATTGAAAGAATGAACATGCAGCAACAGTTTAACATTATTTCTCTCGTTGCTGGATGCTGTTAGGGTTAGGATTAACAGCTGTCTGGCATGAGTTTAGGACCCAATCATTCCTAACAAACAACATTAGCATTCTTTATTAGCAGCGCCAACACGCTGCACACGCCTGTTTCAATTCATTATTGGCTTATTATGTATGCATGATAATGCATTTTAATTCTATAGTATTCTTTCAGCTTTGATATACTGTCTATATTGCATTTTTTTAATGGTTTTCTAAATATGCAGTGTAATAGCAGCCCGTTTATTTTGGTGCTTCTGGTTTTTATTGCTGCTCCAAATCGATTTCCTGTGACTTTACAGCTGACAGGGAGGGGTTCAGTAAAGGGAAAGTTCCCCCGAAAATAATTTTAGTTCCAAACCTGTATGAGTTTCTTTGTTCTGCCGAACACAATGGAAGATATTTTGAAGAAGCAGGCTGTTTTGGGTCACCACTGACTTCCATTGTAGGAAACAAATTGTATGGAAGTCAATGGTGACCCAAAACAGCTTGGTTACAAACATTCTTCAAAATATCTTCCTTTGTGTCTGGTTCTCTCAGTTGAGTCATATTGTATGTGACATGACTCAAAATAGCCTAAAACTATTTCAGGACACATAATAGAAAAACAATCTGTGCCTTATAGACCCTTAATTGTGTTAAATGCTGATTAGTAAATAAAATTGTCCTCATTTCATTACAGAGCGCACAAATTCCAAGCCCATCTTGACAGGGACTCATCCAGTAAACACTACAGTAGACTACGGTGGCACCACGTCCTTCCAGTGTAAAGTACGCAGTGATGTCAAGCCGGTTATCCAGTGGCTAAAGAGGGTCGAACCCGGCGGCGAGAGCAAGTACAACTCCACCATTGAGGTCGGAGACCATCGCTTCGTTGTGTTGCCCACGGGTGAAGTGTGGTCACGACCAGACGGCTCCTATTTGAACAAGCTACTCATCACTCGAGCCAAGGAGGAGGACGCTGGCATGTACATCTGCCTTGGGGCCAATACCATGGGCTACAGCTTCCGCAGCGCCTTCCTTACTGTTCTTCCTGGTCAGTATTATTCTCCTTGAAGTTCACTTACTGCTGTTTAGTCAAGGTTCAATCCAGATTTCTCATGCTGTTGCTACGTTAGCAAAATGCATGAAAAAGCATTTTTGTTTATTTTTTTGAATAAAATCCCACCAAGGCTACATAGTTATCTGAATTATAGAAATGTTGTAAAGTATTATTATAATTTAAAATATTCCTATATTTTGAAGCCAAATTTATTCCTGTTTTGCACAGCTATTACTGCAGTCTTATGTCACATGATCCTTCGAGAAATCATTCTAATATGGTGAATTTGTGCTCACGAAGCATGTATTATTATTATAGTGTAAATATATACTGTATATAAAAACATATATGAGGGCTATAAAAAAACAGTATCATATTGGTGATACTGACCTTGATTTTATTTATTATGAGACAATAAATATTCTATTTTATTTTATATTGACTATTAGTATTTATGCATGAATATTATTTAATATTATTAATAATAATATTATTAAATATATTGTGGAAATTATTTTTCTTTTATTTTGAGTCCGTATTCATTTAATTGAAATTGGTAATGTTTGTAATAAATTACGATTAAAGGAATAGTTCACCCAAAAGTGAAAATTACGCCATAAACTACTCTCCCCCAAGCCTGACTTTCATCTTTCAGACAACACAGGTAGAGTTTTCTAGCAAGTTATCCTTGCTCTTCTAAGCTTGGTTATGCTGGTGGCTCCATAAATCAGATATATTTTCATTTTTGGGTGAACCTTTCCTTTAAACTTAAATTGATTTAGAGTCCTAATTTGTTGTTCTTCATGTTGTGGCTAGGTGTATGCCGGTATCAATTTCTCATGTTGCATGAACATCCAAATACAATAAAGCAATGCACAAATGCAAAATCAATTTCACAGGTATTAAAGTGCAAAACAATTAAAAGACGGATATGCATCACCTTACAGTGCATTACGTCCCTGGAACAACATTGTGATTAACCAATCAGATTTTGTGAAGTTTAGGCTTACAATCCATACTTGTTGCTTGTACATCAGTGTCTATCTTTCATTTCCTCTGATTTTAGGCATTACTCATGGTTAAGGGTACGTTTCGGTGTATTAACTTTGCATTAAAATGTTGTTCCAGTTATATGTCGACCTAGGGACACATCAAACTTGTCATAATCAAGACATGCGAATAAACACCACTGCGAATACAAAAAATAATTTCAATTAGAAAGTAGCAGCGGGGGTAACGGCTGCGTTTGGGCTGTTCAGCGCCCTCTGCTGTCAGAGCGTGAATGTGCGCTTTCGTTCAGCACGTCTCTCACGTGCATTTAACAGGTTCAAGGGAAAAGTGTTCTTAAAAAGCATTTAAGTTTCTCTTTTCGGAAGGTTGAAGTGCATCCGATAACAATACCGTGCATATTTATTATCGTGATACATGGCATTATCGAATACATGTCTAACTGTGTCTCATCGTTGTCCACATCCAGACCCAAAGCCACCATTCTCTCCGATCCCGTCTGTTCTGCCTCCCAGCCTTCCCTGGCCCGTCATCATCGGCATCCCGGCAGGAGTGGTCTTCATTCTGGGCACCGTCCTGCTCTGGTTCTGCCAGTCCAGGAAGCACTGTTCCTCAGGAGCCATAATCTCAGCCCAGACCTTACCCAACGGCCACCGGCAGCCGCCCAGAGAGCGAGCGCTCGCAGCGGCGGCTGATAAAGACTGCATCGGCTCCGTCGCCTACGAGGAGTATCTGGCTCAGCAGCAACAACAGCAGCTTCTGCTGGCCCAAGCCGCCCCCAAAGTCTACCCAAAGATCTATTCAGACATTCACACACACACTCACTCGCACGTGGACGGCAAAATTCACCAGCACCAACACATCCACTACCAATGTTAGCCTTCACAGTTCATTTTTCTACATATCTCTTCAGTCTCTGACCCAACAAAATAGGGCCGAATGGACAAGGGCTTCCTCAAACAAACATTTCTGCTCAAAACCTAGGGAACGGAAAGACAATTGAGCCATGTTGTTGCAGTCTAACCAGTCCCTCACTCTGAAGACATTGGAAAAGGGCAAGGCTAGTGAGCGAATGACGATATTCAGGTCTGTTCTGACACGGAGAGATGTTTCACAGAAACACTGCTGCAGATTTGTATGGGATAAAAGACACACGTGTGTTGTCTCTTCAAGCTGCGATTCAGCCAACGAACTGATGCTACGGTGTTTTCATAAGCCCATTGTGGATGGAGCCAAAAGGATTTTTTCGGGATTAGCACCAAATCTCAGTGAAGCGTTCGTTTGCATGCATAAAATTCTTTGCAGATATTGAGAGATGCAGTTTCCTGTAACAGTTTATATCTTTTAAGACCGATTGAATGCATGAGAGCGTATCTCCGTGTTGTTTTTTTGCAGGTATGGTGTATTCAAGTTCAAAAGATGGTGTAGGTTCAGTCTGGTTTCTGTATCTTTCATGGAAAAAGCGGTTATATCATAACTAAAGATATAATGAGATCCCGGCATTGTTCGTACTGGTAAGGGTTCATTAACTTGCTCTGAATAACCTGAGGTACCACAATCCCATAGTTCCTCTATGGCCTTGTTTTTTCTTTGTTGGGAGTTGTATTTTCATAAGCTTGACCACTATAATGAAGACTGTGTAAAATGCCTTTGACTGCCCTTTAATATTTACAGAAGTGAGTCAGAGTTTCAAAAACAAATGTTGGACTGAAACTCATTGTCCGTGCGTGATGTTCATGGTAAAAGGTCGATGCTGAAAGGACTGCAGGACCACAGGAATGCACTTATCCTAGACATCTGCTAGCTACTTCATGTTTTGAAATGCATTGCCCCTGTTATTTCACGAAAGCCGGCCAAGAGAGGATAGGACTCTAAAATAGTTAATTTATTTGCAAGCAATGTTTTTGGGCATTATCTAGATGTTTTAAACCAAATATACATAGCATTGTTTTCCCTTAGCCGCAGTGTAAGCTCTGTAGCATATATCAAGTGTTAAATATTTATGTGCTGTTGAAAAAAAGAACACGTCGCTCCTAATTAGTTATCTTTGTATGGACAATCTTGTACAGTCTGGCCTGTTTGTATGTAAAAAAAAAATATATATATGTTTGTCACATTGAAACATTAAAATCATTTTATAATTATCATAGAATGATAAAGCTCTTGTTCACCAGGTACGGAAATGAGTGTGTCGTTTGCTTTAAAAGTCACCCAAATATCAGCTTTTACAAATGTAACTTGTATCTATATTTGGATACAATTCACAAAACAAAAGCTGCACATGATCCCAGCTGAGGAATCCGGAACAGGAAGTATTTGGCGTAATCAGGAAGCTACAATACCACACAGCTTTCTGCTGCTTCACAGTCTTCTCTTGCAGTTCTTCACAGAAACCGGGTGTCTGGAAGACCAACACCTGGGAATACCTGGCTGTTTCTTTCAAAGAATGAACTCTCTGTTTGCTTTCCTGCTTCTTCGAACCGTCATAATGGCTCGCTCAACAACAAAGCTGCCATTTGAAAGAGTGAAAATAAGAAATAAAAAAAACACACCTCCTCTGAAACTGGTTGGCAGTGGTTTCCCTTAAATGTTTACCTTGCACACAAAAAGAAAAAAAGATGCAGAGAGCACACACACACACACACACACACACACAAAAGTGTCTGTGAGATGGGACCTGAGCCAAAGCCTTTAAAGTCCGCCACAGAACCATGACAAAAGCAGCTTAATCTCGGTGTTGTCTTTCGGCCTTTCTTTACACATCCTGCCAAGCTGCCTTAGAGGAAAGGATTCTTTCTACAGCCCTGCTGACATCATGAAATGAAATCAGGGTCATCAAAAGCCATTCACATGTGGGACATCTGTGCAAGCGTGTTAAAAAACACACACGAGCGCTGTGCTTTTCCAAACCCCTACCTGTCCGTCTTTCCCTTCAGACCACCTCCGAAGCCACAACAGACCTCGATGAAAGGCCTCGATCTATAACACAGATGCTTATCGTCCAAGGTGAGGCGTTTGGGAGAAACGTGCCGACAATTAAGCAGGAAGTTCCATGAAGCCATTCACACAGATAAAACCCTCTTTAGCGCTTTGAAAGAAACGGCGAAGGAAGTGCCGTCATTGTGTTGGACAGGTGTTGCCACACATTGTTTGCATTAAATGTGACCATCCAAGGGCATCCTCATCGTTTAACTTATTTCCTGTAATTATTCACAGGACTGCAGGTCGTGACCGTGCGCATTGTCTGCACTTGTAAAATCACAATATCATTAATCACAGCTGCGGAGAGAATGAGCGGTTGATGACGTGGGGCTGATTCATGACTGCGTTGATGGCTAACATCGTGCGGTACAAGCTTGATCTCAAATGCTGCAAATTTTCCATTTTCATTTTTCTCAGCTCCTTTTTAATAACTGAATACGATTTTATTAATCCATAATATAATGAAACACATGCATGTTCACATCAATTTATTAAGTTGAACAAAAAATGCATGATAAGGGCTCTTGTTTATTTTTACTCTCACCATATTTTTTTTATAGTCTAATTATTTAAATGCATAAAACATCAAATGTATACATTAAATCTATTACATTTTGTCTTAAAGTAGTCCTTTTGTGTAAATGTAAACCATTCATGAACAGAGACATGCCGAACATGCAGGATTCATATCTGCAGATACTAGTCCATATCAGCATTTTTAATTGAATCAATTCAACATAATTAAAGTATAACGGCCCACTTTAGATTAGCTCATAAAAAAGTTGACAAATTCCCTTTTTATGAGTGTTTCTGCATCGCGTAAATAATAGGACCCTATCTAAACCTTTTCGGTTTCAGCAAAAACATGGTTTCTGTGTGTTTGCTCTGACTGAAAAGACGCTTAGCTTAACCTAAAACAAATCAATACATTATACCTGCTTCGGTTAAGCGTTTCAATATGTTGGGGTCAGAAGCATGGAGCATAGATCAGTTCATTACCGCTGAAAGCACAATGACTCTCTCTGTTTTACCGTTAGACAATCACTTATGCCAACTCTCAAACTGTTTTCTTTATCTCACTGAAGCAGCACAACTCATTTGTACACCCTGGGGCTGTACAAAGGAAGTCTGATTTATATTTCTCTCAGCCTGCGTGACACAATGACAGCTTACCCGAGGGCTGAATTTCACTCTCGCTGGACCCGGTACAGGAAATTACCCTAAATCCCTCTGAAGCCCCGGAGTTCAGGCACATTTCACATGTACAATACTGTCTGTTCGCACCTCGCCCCTCTTAGAGAGCTGAATGTCTTGACAAAACAGACGTACTGTTGGAAACGGTTGCACTGGGCAACTCAAGAAACACACGAGACGGGGCAGATCACGGCAGGCCGAGTGATGATAATCGCTCCCCACTCACCTGTCATGTTCTGGATGAAGCATGAAATCCCTACCAGAGAGAGAGAGAGTATAGATGAATAACTCAAGACACTGAAAACTATTTATTTAGTAAAAAAAATGATTGTATAATGCATGTATAATATAAGGCTATAATCACTTTTGCTTGTTGTTAATTAAAAAAAATAAATAAACAAAGCACATAACAAAAATGCATACAAACTAAAGTATCAAAGATCATTCGAAATCTTTCTGAATTAACATTAAAATAGAATTAATTATGTTTAATGGGCCCGGTTTCACAGACAGGTCCAAGACTAAATCAGGATTAGGCTGTAGTTCAGTTAAGACATTTACTGTAAGTAATTTATCTTAGAGAAAAAAACATTACTGGTGTGCATCTTAAGGCAAAGTTGTTTTGAGATTAGTCCGTGCAAGTTTCCTTCAGGTGAAGCCTTGTCTGTGGTGTTTTAATGATGCATTAGAGCTACTTTGATTAATACCATATGCAAAATGATTGAAAACAGCCACTGTAGCATGTTTGTATTAGTGATGTGCAAAGAGGATATAAAACGTCACACAGTGGATTGATTATCTACCTGTCATCTAAGCGGAGTATGTTTGTGTGGTATGAAATATGAGGCTCATCGTGTGGTTTCATGTGTTTGCGTTGAGCTTCAGGGGTTTAAATGATTCGGTGATTCAGTGGTGTCTGACACATAGTTTCCTAATGTTCCTGTTAGTAATGTATTTGTCTCTTGACATGCATTACATCTAAATATCCCCCTCCGTTTACCCGGCTCACTGCAAATAACTCAACGTCACTGTCATTTCAATTCATATTCCAATTCAGTAAAACACCAAGTCCATATTTTCGGAGTGTTTCAGTTAGAATAACACTGTAATTAGGGCCTGATGTCACAGCTTTTATTCTGGCTGGTGGCTACCATGTTGTGTGTCAGTCTGGTGATTCATTGCATGTGTCCGTGTCTTTGATGTGGTGCTTGAGCGTCGTGTTTGCTAACATGCTGCCATGATGATGTTATTTCTTCTGCGGTTACCGGATGACAGTTTCATTTCTTTTTTCGCTCTGTGATTTTGTGTGGTATGTTTTTTTTTTTGGGGGGGGGGGGTTTGTTGAAAACTTCACTGTTTCTTTGTTGCAGCTTCTCTTCACAGCTTTTAACACTAATCTCAAAACTGCTTGATATATGCGTGTAATGAAAGTGTTACAGTTCGTACATTATTTTAAATAGCAGAAAACTACAAAAGTACATTATGAATATTATTATTTTAAGACCTGACACTATCACTGCATCTTTCCACCTCCACAGTACTTTTTTATGTGTGCACGTCTTCATCTGAGTTTAACTAATGTACTTCTCAACATATACATCACAAGATACACCTGTAGTTTATCTCAGAGGTTATAATACACGTGTAAGTGTTCATGTAATGCTTAAAGAAGTCACCTTGTAATAGTCAAATTAAAAGTGTTATCTTAAAATATTTCAAATAGTGTTGTCAAACTATTAATTGCATCCAAAATAAAGGTTTTTGTGTATATAAAACCTGTTTACCACAAAACTCTGATCTTTACATCACCTGAAAGCTGAATAAATGAGATTTCTGCTGATGCATGATTTGCAGTTTAAGGATACAAAAAAATCGAAATACTGAGAAAATCACTAAAGTCGTCCAAACGTTCTTAGCAATGCACATTATTAATCAAAATGTAAGTTTTAACATATTCACGGTAGGTTATTTACAAAAAAATCATGATAGAAGATAATTTTGAGCATTAAAGAAGATAGTTTTGACCATTGCTTTAATTTTAATCATTGCTCTAATAACATGTTTCATTATACAAGCACTGTATTATAAATAAATATATGAATGTAAATATTTTGTAAATATATAATAAATATACACAGTGCACATACATATATAATACAAACAAAAACAATTTAATGTTTTATATATATATACAGTGGGTACGGAAAGTATTCTTAAATGTTTTACACTCTGTTCTATTGCAGCCATTTGTAAAAACATATAAGTTCATTTTTATCCTCATTAATGTACACACAGCACCCCATATTGACAGAAAAACACAGAATTGTTGACATTTTTGCAGATTTATTAAA
>JAUMHQ010000071.1:1500829-1513857 GCA_032361165.1 Enteromius paludinosus
AGGTTGAGCGCAAGAATAATCGCGCGCAGGTGACATCATGCGCACGCGAGGGTTTGAAATGAGCTTGCGGGCTCCCGTTTCTTCGCATGTAGATCTGTTTTCCTCTGGCGGAAGTGATTTATTTCACGCGCCAGGATCAGTGGTGCGCTCGCTTATTAATGTCATAGATTTGCCGCCATAAATATATTGGGTTTGTCGTTTAGGCACGGCACCGAAATGAGGCACCGACATCCGCGTTTTGATTCGGTTCGGCACATACCGGTTACTTGGGTACCGGTGCCATAATGGTACCAGGTTTCGGTACCCAACCCTAGTTATTAGACGCTTCCTGTTTCTCATTTCTTGCCATAACTTCATCGCTGCGCCACAGGCAAACTGTTCCAGATATCAAAAATCTCTTGTCAATGTCTTGAGATCAGTTTCACTGACATTTAAAAAACCAGAGCATGCACTTTTTAAACAGTCCTGAATACTGGACTTCCTGTTGGGCGGAGCACTGTCTGTCAGTGTGAAATGCTCAGTGAGATCTATAAGTTTACAGAGTTTCATATGAATACATACAAGTATGTGTGAGCTATGCATCTTGTTTTCCAGCGGAGCCCCTGCGTCACGCCTGGGTCCCAACCTCTCTCGGTGTCCACAGATTCCAACGTGTGTCAATTTTCAAGAGTTTTTGAGCATGTTAAGGTCCCCAAAAAGCCCTGAATAGTCGAGGGAAAAAATGAAATCCTTAGAAAAACAATGGGTCCCTAATAAATAAATAAATAAAGATTTTAGATGTACATTGTCATTAGTTACTCACCCTTGTGTCGTTCCAAACCCATAAGACCTCCGTTCATCTTCAGAACTCATTTCAGTTGTGTTGCGGTCTATGGGGGGACAGATAGCTCTCTGATATCATCAGAAATGTGTGTTCTGAAGATGAACGAAGGTATAATGGGTTTGGAACGGTGATAGTTAAAGGGTTAGTTGGAACTGGTGAGGGGAACCAGTTCTATTTCCGAATTGTTCCAGTTTGCATGATGCAATTATTTATTTGTATTTTTTTTGCAAAAAAACTAATTTAGTGGAAAAACTAGAAAACGATGAATTTATACTGCACGTGTGATATTGCTTAATTACATACCCATATCCTCTGATGTTTGCTCATGCTGGAACTAGTCTCTTTTTTTTTTTCGTAGTTTTGAATTTTACCCAAAAGACATTTCTTTTTGTTCTTTATTTTGGACAGCTAAACGTTACATGTGGAGGAGTAATCACACATTTTTATTTTCTTCATCCTCAGTAGCCAATCATCATGCCCTGTCTGTAAACCCTCCCATGAGACATCATTAAAACCTTGGCAACACAAGGGCGCTGGTTTGAGGTTAAGACTTGCATGTTTTGCTATGTGTTTGTACCCAAATTATATTTGCTGCACGCCAATTATATTACAAATCCAGAAATGCAGATCTCCTTTCTTCACAGTTATTTAGCCCTTTTGTATAAGCTCTGTTGTTCAAGACTTGAAACTTCACTTGTCTTCACTCAATGTGCATGCATAAGCTACAGGCCAACACCACATCTTTCTAGATCTCTGTAATAATGAGGGTCAGTTCTTTGGTCAAGAAAAGCAAGGATGTTTTTGAATTAAATTCACCTCATCCATCAATGACAGAAACAGCGGTTTGGCATCAGTATTGATCGCAAGATTCCACACATAAAAATGTGAACACAGTCCAGCTGAGTTTAGCCAAACGTGACTTCATCTGCATGTCATGAACAATTAAATCAAGCTCTGTAGGGGAACATCACAAGCCATGGGTTGCACAATATAACGTTTGTGTTCATTTGTTGTGCCAAAATCTAAAGTACATACAGTGTGTGAGTTTCTTTGAGACAAACAAAAAGAGTTGACTCTTCTTGAAAGTGTGACTTTAAATGTCCTTGGAAGGTCACGTGCATGCTGTATGTTTATGCCAAAATGTTTTGGAAAGGAACTTGGGGAACATCTTAGACATTGTCTGAAGAATAACAAGAATCACACCATGTGAATTTATTAATTCCTTCAGACATTTATGATTATAAACAACTGTGTGTTCTAGATGATGTGGTAATTCTTGAAATCATAGGTCAGTTAAAGATAAATTGCTGGGTGTTTTCAAAGATGAACAGCCGATGTTTTTTGCGTGACAATGTTTTTAGGTATAGTTTTTGTTTTTGCAGTGCTTTTGGATGAAGAACATATGGAAGCCCGTTTCTGCCATTCAATAAAAAACAAAAAAAGGGTCATTGCGACTCTGTGAGATATAATTGCAGTTAGGTCCGAATTGCATGATTTTGAGTTATAAAGTCCCATTTTGAACAGAAAAAAGACAATGTTCTCGCAATTCTGACTTCATAACTCGCCGTTCTGATTGTACAGTGAGATGCAAGAACACCTTACATTATCATAAACCTGCAATACTCAATAGAAATAAAAGGTATGTACATCTGCTCAGGCCCTGATGTGACACTAAGCACTTTTCCACGTCAAAGACGTTTTTTGTGAATGTGAGTGCGTCTCTAAAATCAAATCCGAAAAGAGGCCTCTGGACCTGGCCATTATGAAAGACAATGTCAATAGAAGCTCAATATACTGGGACTTATCCACATGGTAGTACTTTAGGATGGTATTTGCTTTGCCCAAGTATAAACCCGGCTCTGTAGCTGTTTTGTATACCTGATGGAAAGGTCTGTACTCGTATGATCATAACATCTCACGTGTATCACTGTTTCCATAGACAGAATTGCGTGGCTCATTAGTTGACGAAAGCCCAAACGTTCAGAAAGGGGTCAGTGCTGTGTCACGTGTGATCTTATAAAGCACGTGAGTGAGGCAGCATGGATTCACTTAACAAAGGTAAACTAAAAGGCTCAGGACACCTGACTGAAACAAAGCCAAACTCTTTTTTTTTATATATATATAATTCAAGAATAAGACTAATTTGATACATTTGTTGGTTTATATAGAAATGTTAATGGTCTGTAAAGAAATCACGTGTCAAACTCTACTTCCAGCTTTTCCACATACAGACAACAAAAACATGGGAAATGTGGGTCAAGAGCCATTCGTGGAAACAGTGATTGACAAAACATTTACACATGAGTTTGCAAAACCAGGACTCCTGCCCAAAACCTTTCAATCTTTTAAATAGGTTTTTCTCTCTTTCTCTTTGTGTGTTTTGTTGCATTTAGATATTTTTTTCACCATCTTTTCTTCAGAACAGTCTTTTTTTTTTTTCTTCTCTGGATCTGCCATTGATAGCCATCGGCAGAATGTAGTTGATGTCATTTAATAATGATTTATTTTTTTATGTTAAAAGCTTGGATTAACACACACAAGCCATTTTTCAGTTGTTTGAACAAACTAATAAATGTAAAACTACTGATTTAAAAATATTGTGTACTGAATATAGACACAACATATGTTACATTACATCTATGTAGCATGAGTCTTGGGCTGGGGTTATCTGTTTGGTCAACCAGACACAAAAGGAAGGAGTATTTGTGCATCAGACTGGAAGTCTTAAAAAAGGGCTTATTCTTTGCGAGCTAGAGCAGACAATACATGTGTGTGCAGTCCTGAGAGCATGTCTCCTCAGCGGCGTCCCAATGCAGAGGTGATCGCATCACCTTTGCGTGACACTGTCACAATCTGAAGGCTCTTTTGTCTTCTTTTTTGGCCACTGAAAGATCCTTCACAGACTAGTTTGCCCCAGAATGCATTGCGCACAGGTGACGTCAGGACGTTTTTTTGAACGAAATCGCTGGTGTTCACATTTACATGTCCTGGGTTTCAACTTACTTGAAATTGTAGCGTTCCAAATGATGACTTAATGTTATGTTACTGTTTAAAGCAATAAACCCCATGAAGCCATGGTTTACAGTGAATTTCTAACAGCTAAGGGCAGGGCCTGATTATCCACTGGGCATTATGGTTTAATTCCAAAACGTGCCGTCTAGTTTTCTCTGGGTAATGAACCATTCGCAAATTATCATTCAAATGCTTGATCAAACCAGTTGGCAGATTCACAAATCAGTTTAGATGATTCGTTCAGTTCCCTACCGCTCGCTGATTCGTCTGATCGTAACTTTTATCCGAACCTTTTTAACTCTTACTCAAGTAACTATTCAGGCTAACGGTACGTTCACACGGGGCGTCAGCGTCAACGCTTGACGGAAGGCGTGGCTGAAGTTTGGCACTTACGACATGGTCATAGCAGCATCAGCCAATGAAATTAGACAGGAACTCAACATCGTTGTCATTCAACATGGATGTCAATTTGGTTGCATTATTAGTATCCCGGTACATGAAAAGCGATTGGTCATAAAGGACCGGGTGATTGCCCACCACAATAATTCGTTTCTCCTCCATTTTTAAATTTATCCGCTCTTGAACAGGATAAACGTGATTGGCTGCAGCCTGGCTACTGTATTTGCATAGAGCGATCCTGATTGGCTGACGCTTCCGTCGGCGGCGTTGCTTGCTGCAGGAGTTGAAAAATTCTCAACTTCTGCCGCGAGCAATGCCAGTGAAGCACCGCTGACAACATATTTGAAAGTGATCGATCATCAACCGGTTCCAGTCTAAAACTCATTCAAACTCAGTCTTCTTTTTTTCCCCATTACAGATCAGTTCGGAAAGATGTTTTTTTTTTCAATAAGGAAATATTTTTAAAAAAATTATAAAAAGATAAAAAAAATGGTGCATGCCTTAGTAAAAGATGCTCTTTAAAAAGCATATTTTTCTTAGAAAATCTGCTATTTACAGCTTCTATAGCAAATTGTTTTTTACTATTCTCATTAGAGACGCTGTTAAGCAAGTTTCACTTCATAGGCATTGGCTCAATCAGTCACTGGTCATTTAAGCTCGAGCGTATACGGACAGCGATTGCCCTGCATGCTCTAAAAAGGCCATCTAGTCCCAAAGCATGGATGTCGGCTGCCCAATACATGTTGGAGCTCACTCACCAGACTCCTCATGGGCGTGGCCTATGTTTATTCAGAACATAGCCGGATTTGTTTGGCAATTCCCTTTTAATATTGTCCATAATATAATTCCACAGGACACTATTCAGATGACTCTTCACAAAATACTGTTATGTAAAAGAGCACCAAACTACTAAAAGCAATCATATGTCCTTGAAATGGTTCACTGTCAGAAAGTATCCCATGGGTACGAGTTTAAGAGTTTTTGTGCCAAGTGCATATTCAGCACATTTTTCTCCAAGTAAAAATGATCAAATATTAGGCTATACTTTTCATTCAGACCATGTTTAATTTTACATATATTATTTCATACCATAATGGATTCAGTATCATCATATTTAATCATTATAAAAACAGAAGCAGCACAGTATGACACATGGGTTATTATTGAAAGAGAAATCAATCCATTTGGATGTTATTTGTGGTTTAAACAGGTAATCCTTCACTTGAGCCAGTGCCATTGGTTTGAGTAGTTTTCTATGTATTCTGAAAGGTTTTTTTTTTGTATAAAATCAGAAACTGATCCTGTATTGCTGGCTTTTCAATGAAGTAAGCCACATGTCTGCCAGACACTGTAACTCTGCAAGTTACTCAGGAAAAGGAAGTCTGGAAGAAGTCTGGCATGTCTATAGCTGACAAACTCAAGCTTCCAGACAAGTTCATGCAGATCCTATACTTTATGTATAGGATATACATTAGATATATGTATATATATATATACTGTATTTATATTTATTTATAATACTCATTCTATAATTGGGGGTACATTTGGTGTCCCCATCTGTCACCGTCAACTCTGTTACCTAGGTAGACTTACAATGGAGACAATAATGTAACAGAATTGACATTTTTATTTATTTTATGCTAAGAAAACATGACACTAATGAACACATGATTAAAAGAGCTTTAAATAACTGGATGTGAGATCAGATAAACTCCGTTTTCCTTTTGATATTGTGGTAACAGAGCTGATGTTCTACAAAATAACTACAAAATAATAATTGGTGTAAAAAATATTTTAGATTCAAATATTTTTTTAGAGAGAGCAGATACTTTCCAGATCTTATCAGTGAGTGAAAGTGACATCATTTCCTGTAACTGACACCATTCTGAGAGATAATTCCACCAATTTAAAGGTAAAATATGGTTTGGTAACAGAGTTGATGCACGATTTAGGGACACACGTTTTTCTACGATTTTTTGTTGTTGTAATAATTTAAATGTTGTAGAATTATAAAATCATTTAAAAATGTACAAAATAACAATTCTACAGGATTTTCAGACGTATGTTTTGCGCTCTTTAACATTCCACCAGGAAACAAAGATGCAAAGATGTCAAAGCCCACCTGGAAGAAGAAAGCCATTGTGTTTACAACTGGGATGACGAGCCCTTATCAGGATCAACTAAATGCTGGATTCTTAAAGTATGTATTAAAAGTAAATATTAAAAGTTGCCATGCGGTAGAATCTTTAAAATACGTCCACGAGGGTACTATTGGCTACTACTATTAGACTAGCCATTACTCATCATGTAAGATAGTTCTGGAACAGCCTGTAATTAGAGTTTGTAATTATGATGATGTAACAGGCAGCTACTGATACACATATGTTACAGACCGAGTCTGTTACACAGATACTTACACTTAAGTACAATCTTGATTATTTTAAGTAGATTATGTCTGTGTAATATTCTGTAATTTTAATGTAATTAGAAAAGTATTACCTGCATTTAAGCACATATGTGATAATCTTTTGTTTACACAAGTATCAGAATTACAAACGGTTCCATAACTTAGTTACATGGTAAGCACATTTTGTTTTATGTAAGTAGAACAGCTACTACTAAGTACTTACTGGGTAATCACTCTGTATAATGCACATCTTAAAATAAAGTGTTTCTCATGATTTGTTGCATTGCCTGTCAGTCAACTACAGCTTATATGAACAAAGATCTTTCAAAATTAACATCTCACATCAGAGAATCGTAGTATGTTTATTGTTATTCTTTGATTGAATACTCTTCAAACAGTCTTGTGACTTCTGATTCTCACCCCAGCAGCTGATAAACACTATGCTAAATGGCATAACACAGTCCAATATTGTCTCTCCGGGAACTGAGTTTGACAGCCCTAAAACTTTCACCCTAGGTGCACGTTCGCTTTACACATATCTGGCGCCATCTGTTGTTGCAGGTGTATAATTAACATCACCGCCTAATATTTGGAACAATCAGGTTATAGCAAAAACATACACATAAAACATGTACAGTATGTACACATATGTCCTACACCCAGTTTTTACAGAAAATATTCAAACTAAAATGGATTAAATCATTTTGGGGTTTTTCACCCTTATAGGAAATCACCTCCCTTATGTTTTGGTGCAGAAATAATAATAATAAATAAATAAATATAAAAAACTAAATTTCAACCCACTAAAAAACAGCACAGTGAATCTCAAATCTCTGCCATACCTGACATTTACTAGATGAAAATACACTTTCTAAACACATGTTGAAATGGTGCATAGTTCCCCTTTGAACCAGCGGTAAATATTGAAGGTGGCTTTCACTAGTGCATTCGAGTATCAGTGCATATAATTATTCTGCCATCTAATGGTTGTACTGTTCATAGGTATCTGAAAACTACACTCTCTGAAGAAATGTTGTGCATTCAAAGATAGCAGACATGATACCAGACTGATATTGTTTGTTTAAGTGGTCAAGTATTGTTGTTTACTGGTCTACAAAATAAATCACTGAAATCATAGCAGGACAGAAAGCACAAAACAGTGCGTGTCTGTAAAGGAGATGGTAATGAGAGGTAACATATGCGGACACGTGTGGGTGGCTTCTCTTTGGTTATATAGGAATTATAAATGTGAGTGGCACTTCAGTATTGACTGTTATATCATGCAGTGGTGGCACATTCACATATTTATAGTACTGCAAATAAAAACTAGATTTTTCCACACAGAACAAATTCAGTCACTACATACAGTGTTTTAATATTGTGCAGTGTACTGGTCAGATTGTACCTTCAATGCAGCCACAAACAATCAAACATGTTTTCAGCAATGTTTAAGGTTTCAAATGTCTACAAAAATCTAAAATAGATCATATTATTAATATATATATATATATATATGATAATAATGATCCCAAACTTATAGACAATAAAAAGATCTTTAGGCACGTCTAAGAAAAACTTCTATTGAACTGTACAGTATTTTCACAGAAAAATCGTTAATGATTTTCACACTTGTTCTATATGCCCTAAAATATAAGTTACCTAAATCTTCAAAAGATACTTTTGAGACGATCTAAGGCATAATAATAATAATAAAACAGGCACACACCCAAACAGTAGTGAATTATCTTCTGATACATTAACTAAATTAAATATAATATCAGACATGCAAAAGCCCTATAATCAGTCAAATGGATGTACAGTAACCTCTCACTGCAGAAACTTTTGCGAATCCAGATGCACTGGTTTTTGGAAATGGCTTTCAATTTCTCCGTGATATGCATATTTATATTCCTAAACTTTTGATTAAATCGCTAAAGGGGAATTCAATTATTGTAGTGGTATTTTAAGTTTCTGTAGCACCGGGGAGTCCAAATCTGCCTCTGGAGGACCACTTTCATGCTTTAACCCTAATTAAAAGACACCCAAACTAGCCAATGAAGGTCTACTTGATTACAGGAAACAACAAGGCAGTTGTGTTGGAGCAGGCTGGAGCTGAACTTGGCAGGATTGTGGCCCTCCAGGAGGAGGTCCTACAGAAAGCCATTCACTTTCATACGTGGGACAGACAAAACAAGATGACAGCGCCCCTGGCGTTTTAATAGCGCTTTTATCAAAAGCACTTTATCAACAGTTTCCTTGCACTTAGAAATTCAGTCAAATACTGCAGTGTATGTCAGCGGTCAAAACCTAGCTTCACACAGATACTTCTGTAGTAGCTACAGTACCGTCGACCTCAGCTGAGAGCAGTGGGTGGAACAGGAAATTGAAGGCGAACGCAAAGGCAATTCTGGCATTGACCCTCCAGTCGTGCTCAATCTTGACCTGTCGTTGAATTGGGACAAGCGGCGAGGCACATGTCTTGCAGCGCAAGGCTTTGAGCTCAAACACTGGCCATTTGCTGCCCAGTCTACCCTCAAGGACCGTGCTGAACTCCACCACGCTACCTGAGCTGAGGGCAAGCAAGACACGGCGAAATTCATTACTAGCCCGCAGCACAATGTCTTTGGTGGCATCCTCAAAGTCTTGTGCTCCATTGCGCACCTTCTGCGGCATTCCCATAGTTACTTCAAACTTGTAGTAGTCGAAGCGTTTGACGTGGCACTTGTGATTTGCAAGGGCCTTGAGTTGACACAGTGGTTCGGCGGGTCCCGTCTGGGTCTCTTCGCAAGCGGGATACTCCTCGCCGTATAGACACCGGACCCAGTCCGCTATAAAGACGGGTAGAAGGTTGATGACGGCTTGCACGCCGTTCTCAATCTCAGTGACACGAACATACTTAAAGCGGCCCTCCCATGTCACCCGGTGTCCCTCCAAGTGGCTGCAGAGGATCTGAGCATGTGCCATGTTGCGCTCCTTCCAGGCACGGGGACCGCACAGGTCGCTGTACTCCTGCCAAGTTAGGGTAGAGTTGTACACCTTCCTCCCCTCCGAGCGGTACACGTAGAACCAGCTGAAGAGCACCAGAGCCGAAATCCACACAAGGATCAACTTGACCACACTGCTATGCCGCAAAGAGCGTAGCACCGCCATGGGCGACACGCTGAAACGCGTCCACCAGCGCAGCAGCACGGGCAGCACGCAGACACACACCGTTACGACCATTTTGGTCAGTTCCAGTGAGAGGAACCACTGCACTATCTGCGCCAGCATTACGGCTGCTAAAGCCAGCGTTAACACCGGCAAAGCGAAGAAAAAAAGCAGGTAGCCCACAGCTGTGCGCATGAGCCCCAATGCAGTGGACTCTTGCAAAAGCGCCACGGACAGTTCGCACCAGATGAAGCACACCAGGTAGGGTAGAAGCACACAGTAGGTGCCGCGTGCACCACCTGCCGTGGCCATCCGTGAACATCGGTAAAGGAGGTAGAGATACAGAGCACAAGGCACGCCCACATGCAGTACCAACTGATCACCAAGGTGCATGCTGAACCAAGCGCCACCAACTATACGACCCACCCAGCCTCCCAGCAGCTGATTCACGAATGCAGAAACGGCAGAGGCAACCTGGGAGAGCAGAGCATGTTTGGCATGCTGCTGCGCTGTGGGCCGTAGGCTTAGGTAGCTGCTTACAGTGAAGAAGACTGCGATCGTAGCCAGTTCCGAACAGGGCAACCAGGACTTATCCGCCACGGGAAATGAAAGGATGAGGAAAAGCGCAGAAAGGAGGAAGTAGAGATATGGCTCAAGGTGGGTCCATGTGAAGTTGGACTCGGCCTGCTCAAGGTCGATCCCTGGCTCAAAATGAGACAACATGGCCGTCAGCGACCGAAAGTTCTCCCATGCCTTACTGTTCTGGAAGACTCGGAGCGTGCAGATTACCATTGACACGAAGGAGAGGTAGAATATAATGAGGGGAATGACAAGGACAAAGAACTCCAGGGTTAGGTTGGAGATGAT
This sequence comes from Enteromius paludinosus, assembly GCA_032361165.1. Lineage (NCBI taxonomy): Eukaryota > Metazoa > Chordata > Actinopteri > Cypriniformes > Cyprinidae > Enteromius > Enteromius paludinosus. The sequence goes on from JAUMHQ010000071.1 coordinate 1,511,485, forward strand.
GAAGAAGAAGATGAGGGCATTGATATGATGAGTAGGTATGAGGGCGCTAATCCACTGCATGCCAGCACGGGACGCCCAGTCAATCAACACTTCTTTCACCTCCATCACTGCATGAAGAGGAAATTTCAAAACCTGTGGGTATGATAAAAAAAAAAAAGATTAATTTTAAGCACTCATTGGCTGTGTCTCAAAACATAAATAAATAGCAGGGATGCCAACTGTCAGAAATATTAAGAATTTGTAGTCATTAAAGGGATAGTCCACCAAAAATAAACATGTCATTGTCTTTCAAACCCGTAAGACTTTCGTTCATTCTTGAAACATACATTTTTGCCTATTTCTTAAAAATCCACACAACCACAATGTTTAATTGCTTGATACAGAAGGTTGGTTTTTGTTTCATGTAGGCAGTACACAATGAGTCATCTCGCCACGTTTTCATACACATACAGTAGATTTAAGAAGAAATGTAATAACACCTTCTGATGCAAAGGCAGTTCATCTGGGTTCTTTACTAGACCTTCATCGTCGTCATCGTCGTCACCGGTGACCCCTTCCATGGCAGGAGTTGGGGAAATACCCTCAGCAAACTGTTTAGTATTCTCAACAAACTTTTCTACACCAATACAGTCAATCCCTGCCAGAGAACAGACACACAAATTCAGAATAGTATGCATATTATCACATATGCAATAAAAGTCTTAAAAATGCATTCACCATCTCTTGAGACTAAAGTCTCCAAAACTTTTCTTTGTTTCTGTGTTGGGGTTGAGAGAGGGCTGCTGGGAGCACCATCTAGAGGAGGAGGACACACAAGCACGTTTGACTACTTTGGTCATTTCAAAATCTTAATGTTTATGCATAATAATTATATTCTAGGGAGTGCTTCTAATTTTGTAGCAACCGTTTGAACAGAAAGCATTGTTTCAGTGAGTGTGGAAGAACTTGACTGGTCCACAGAGAGCAAAGTCCTAATTCCAACTGAACCCCTATGCTGTTACCCTAAATGCAGACCTCGAGCCAAAAACTCATCACCAAACACAAACGACTTGCACATATGGGTACAGCCAATTTAGACACTTCCAAACCTGTTGCAAAAGAGATGGAAATACATGCTTTAATACATTAATTTCCATCTTTGTTGCCAGTTTTAGAAGTGCCTTTTCTGTACTAAAGAAGAAAGTGTCCCAATACTTCCATACAGTCCATATAGTATGTACATGAAGAGTTCATTGGTGATTTTGGCTCAAGGTCTGCATTTAAAGTATTCAGCTAGGATTCGGACTTTCCTTTCTGCAGACCAGTCAAGTTGAACCTTGTCTTATACACAGATGCATTGTTAGAATAGAAAAGCGTCCTGTCCAAACTGTTGCTATAAAATTTGAAGCACACAATTATCAAGAATATCATTATATGATTAAACATTAAGATGAATGACAGACCCATTGTCCAAACTGGTGGATCACAACAACAGACTGATGCTGATCCTTCACCTGTCTCAGAGTTGAGCTGGCTCACATTTTCCAGAAGTTCAGCGGCAGTGATGTTTTTCTTCCTCTCTGGGTTGAGTTTCCAGTACATTACCAGAGCTGCTTTCCTCACACTGCGCTGGAAACGAGATTCACATGCCAGCGAACACACCTCCTCTCGGTTCTCAGCTGTGATGCCTGCCACACACACACACATTAATCCATGATATATTTGATACAGGGATGTCACATCTTTATAATCTAGATATCGTCTGCTTCACCCCTTCTTTCATGGAGGCAGCGCTGTAGCAGTTTCACTGCATCTTTCCGTCCATTTTTTGCTGCCTGAAGCAGCCATGTAACGGCAGTAACAGAATTCACTTCCTCATCTTCTTGCTCTGCTAATTTCAAGTAATATCTGCCAATCTGTCCAAAAAACACAGTGGAAGATTTTATTTTGTTTTCTAATTACAGTAAAGACATGTAGTGTGCTTGTTGTATCCAGACCTCTGTCTGTGCTTTGGTGTCTCCATTCTTTGCCCTCTGTTTAAGATCATCTATGCTCAGTTCCTCTGGGATTTCCCCTAGAAAATGCAGACATACAAATAAATGTATTATGCTGTCACAACAAATATGTGTAGTGGCGAACCAATCCAGTGTATACTTACGATGTTCACAGGGCAGATTTGTTTTTCAAATCAGAGCTTTACGACTGACTACCTTCACCAACTTATTTGCAACTGTTTGCAAAGCAGATCCAGGCGATGTGTTAAATGCATTTTTGTTTACTACACTTCCTTGGTTGGTTATGATAACATATCAGTGCTCTTCATATAGCAATTGGATCTGGTACACTGCAAAAAACGCTTTTCAAGAAAATGAAGTGACTTTTTACTTGGGCCAA
>JAUMHQ010000071.1:1513957-1524039 GCA_032361165.1 Enteromius paludinosus
TCTGCTTGTTTTAAGAGAAAAGTGACTTCATTTTGACTTATTTTTGTGCAAAATAGATTATTTTGATTGATTTAAGAACCTTTTTAATATTTTAGCTGCAAACGAGACAAAAACAATCTAGTCTTTACAAGCATTTTTAGCAGTTTATTGTACTATTTATGACAAGTTTTGTGCATTATTGTAGAATTATTTATATATTGTAGATTTTATAAATATTTTAAAGTAAGTGTTAGTCATTAAAAATATTATTATAATTTTATTTTATAATTTAGCATTCATTTGTTTGTGTATCAGTTTTAGTAACCTGATTAGATGTGGTGACATTCTAATTGTAACTTTTCTTCAGTCGTTTTTTATTTTTAATTTCAGCTTAACTGATTACTTTTTTCTTTTATTTTAGTTAATAATAACAAGACTGGTGAGTGTGTGATCTTAGATCTGAACACATGAGGCATAAGAACTTGGAGAATGCCATCCTGTGACATCAGCGCTACCCAACGTAGAATAACTCTGTACCCTGTAGAGGAAAAGATGATTGTCCTGGAAAGGCAGTGTGGGAATTTCTGGCTGCATTCAGCTGGGATCGACCCGTCTGTGAGGCGTGATGGCGGGGTGAAGTCACGGTTGAAGGGGAGGGGCTGGGCATTGAAGAAGAGGACACTGGATGAACGCTGTGCCCAGACGCAGAGAAAGCGGTAGGGACAGGGGATGCTGGGGCTGGCAGTGGAGATTCAAGAAGAGAGCCATCCATTTCCAAGCCTAAAACAAACAGACACAAAATTTGTGATAAGTGCTTTTTAAAATCACAGAAAGTTATATATATATATAAAATAGTGAGGTTTTGCTACATGAAAATCTTATTCACGCCGCTATTTTAAAATTATACAATGCTAACTATTGATTCTGGTACAGTAATGCTATTATTATAACTGCTACAGTAACTTAGTGTCATCATAAACACACACACACACACACACACACACACACACACACACAATCAAAGGCATTCTGAGAGGTTTTAGGGAGATAGCACTATAAATGACAACAACTGCTACTGAGTATCATGTAAACTAAATAAGGAAAGGTTACTACAGTGCATTCTGTCACTGCTCAGCCGTGTCACCTTCACTACTGACCGGCAGAACAGAAAGTAAAGTTACACTCAAGCAAACAACAATCAACAGACACGGAGGAGCCAACAAAACACCTCCGATCATTTCTAAACGCTTAATTTCTGTGACGCTCTTCAATGACATACAGTACATAAACGAAACTACACAGCGAGTCCGCGGTCAATCGTTGAATGTATTTCTGTCGCTTATTTTTCTTACCTGAGCTTCTCTATCACTCCATCATAAGTGTAGCAGAGCTGTCAGCACAACCCTTGTTGCTTTGGTCTTTCCTGACAGCAGACACGGTGATGAACACGGAGCAGAGGCCCGTCCAGCGTCCAGATGCGGCTCACTGATAAACCCTCCCCCGCTGGCGGACTGGAGCGGAATGTTGACATTGTACGATTCAACTTCCAGGGATTTTCAAAATAAAAGTCTCTTATAAAGCTCAAATAAAATAAAATAAAATGAATGTATTGTCCTTGATTTTTTTTAAGACCCACAAAAACAGAAGTTGTAAAATAATGACCTTATATTAATTCTGCTTTAGTGCTGCAAGAATAAAAAAGCAAAGATAACCAGTGTTGGGGGTAACGCATTACGCGAGTTACGTAATAATATTATTTTTTCCAACTAACTAGTAAAGTAACACATTACTTTTTTCATTTTAGAGTAATATAACTGAGTTACTTTTTCACGCCAGTTACTTTGATTTCTTATTTATTGACTGACGAGTCTCTTGACATGTTGGGAGAAATCAGAGATACAGAGCATTGTGTGAATAACAGTGTAGTTCTAGACTAAATGTGAATGTGCATTCATTCATCTCACTCTCAAAAAACAGATTTAGTATTCATCAAAGTGAATTCAGATAAACTCAGAATATGACGCAAACCAGCAATAATTAAATTACACAGATGCATCTGATCTCATGTTATTAACAGATGTCTTTGCTGCTGACCTTTGATGATCCAGTTCAACCACACTTACAAGCAAAAATGACTGTGCTGTATTGGGGTTTTTTTTTTATTGCTGAAGAGTATTGAACTTTCTCCTGTATTCTACTTTACAGATTTGTGAATTAATTTTTATTCACTTTTTGGTGTGCTTTTACATTTTTTTAATAAATTGAAGTTCTTATATTAAAAACAAACACTCAAGCTCGGCCCATATTTAAATTCAAGGGTTCCCGCTTTCTCATTAATAGGAATAAAATAGCGAATTTGGCGTGCTGTCCGGGGTGCGAGCCGGGAGAACGAGGAACTCCGAACCCTAAAGGTTTGGGAAAGGCGGAGGAGGGGTGGAGGAGGGATGCACAAAAGCCAGATGTGGGAGAATGGAAAGCGGGGATATTTATGGATTGGGTGCGAGATAATGAGGGAATGATTAGATGATGGGCTGCCAGCCATGTATGATTGACTCGTCCAGCGATCCTCTCGAAATTATTTGCAAAACATTCACAAAATAACGTAACGCATTACATTCCATCTAAAGTAACTAAGTAACGTAATTAGTTGCTTTTTTTAGGGAGTAACGCAATGTTGTAATGCATCACTTTTAAAAGTAACTTCATATAGTTTGAGATAACATGATTATTTTGCAAAAACACCCATCCAGAGTGCAAACATACATTACGTGAAGTCTGCCAACTTTCACTGCATGATACAGTCTATTAAAATAGATTTAGAATCATGACAAATTCAAGACATAATATATAATAATATATTTAATCATTTTCAACACTTGATTACACTGAAGGCTATCGGGATAATTATAACTTGAGTTTATCAAATTAAAGCAGGACCTCAACTAAGTTTCTGGACTAGAACAAGAACATTGAGGTGCACTGTAAAAAGATTTGCTGTAATTATGCAGCTGGATGCCAGTAATTTACTGTAAATGTATATTTATTAAATTAAACATTAATAAGTTATTAAAAAAGCCTCATGCAAAGCATTCTGGGAACCAGAAATCCTCATCAACCTTTTTCAAGGTTTTTCAAACAAAGATGTTTTTCTTTTTTAGGAAATGCTTTGCATGAGGCTGTTATTTTATTTATTTTCTTCCTGTAAAGATAAAGGCTTTTTAATGTTCATTTATCTTTGAACAAACTGTCGCCCGTAAACTACATAAATTCAAAATCTACATCCAGCTGCCAGTAATACTGTCATTTCTTTTACAGTGTACCTGTTATATCCAAATACAGAAAAATAATCAGCTGTTCATTTTTAGTGTTTAAAAGCGTATGGGCTCAGCAAAAATGAATACACTGCTTCTGAAGATTAAAAAATCAACAATACTGTTTACCCGTAAGACATAGGGTCCTTTGAAGTATAATTGTCCAGGCTTGACCAGTAACAAAAAAGAATCATGAAATAAATATGAATTTGAATGTTTTGAATGGAAAACAGTTTGTTTCATGAAATGCATAAATATCACAAAGACAGAAGAAAATTATTGGATTGTGTCTTGCACTCCATAAAGTTCAAATATGTTATTTATTTGCTTGATTTGAGTTGAAGCTCACCTCCAGACGGCATCAGCGGATTGACAGCTATAGTAAATAAAAAAAGCCAAGCAGCAGCATATTTCATAAATGTGCATACTGCAGTTTACACTTTTGTATTGTATTTTGAATTTTTGTAATAATAAACTTATATGCATGCAACATTTTTACATTTTGCATCACAATATCCCTTGCATAACATACTTTTTATTGTTGATATATAAAACAGCATGGAATTATTATTACTCCACCATGCATTATATAACTAGCAAGCAAAACCGCATCAGAATCCATACTGTTTCACTTGATCTGGTTACTTCATCACAACAAGCAACAACCATATAAGTTCAACATGTTAAACTGAGTGCTGTGTGTAATACTGTTCAGTATGTGAGTGTGTGCTGATGAGGAATGTGTGCTGTAACCATGGTGACAGTGCTTGCTGCATTACTGAACAGACAAGCCAGCGCAGCCCTGCCTATAAAACAGGAGAGGATTGCTTTCCCTTGTATATGATGCACAGCTAAGACACATTTACTTACCACCATGTTTCTTATAAAGTGTCATATCAGCCAGGGAAGTGTGAAGGCATGGTGCATGATCTGAGAATCCCACCCCTCTTTAAAAACGAAGAGGAGAAAGTAACAGCATCTGAGACGGCGTGAAGATCAGATCGTGTTTTCTTTTTCTAAAACATGGGTTTCTGTAGTTGTCAGTCCATTACTGTGTTCAGATTCAGCTGCGACAAAGAAACTTGAGTTGGACTTTGTACTAGGGTTTAACTGAACAGAAGGTTCCCACACACACACACTTTACAAGCTTCGTTGAGTAATACAGCTTAGAGCAGGTTTAAGATAAAGAGCTTGTTATGAGTTCCATACACTGAGAAGGAGAGTGGTGTCCACATATATTCAACCCATTAAGTTTTACATTAATGTTTTTTCCCTGTATCATACGTTTTAATACCATTTTTGTTTGGTAACGTATGTGCATGCTATTAATTATATGATCTCCAAGTCTGTGAGCTATCCATCTATACAAGAAAACTTAATAATCAGGTTAATAAGAGATTATTGCTCTCTGCTTTTTTTGTGCCATCTAAGCACATTATTAAAAAAAGAGAAAAGGACAGAGAAGAAACGCCAGAGTACTTTGAAACATTGCATTTGTGTATACACTACCAAGGACACAAATACTCAAACGTAGAGCTTTATATGATCATTTAATTGTACGGATTGTGTTGCGTCTGTCCAAAAAGATACTTGTTTTCTTATGTCATACTTTCATGATGTCATGCTCTGATCTTTGTGAAACGAGAGAGAGAGAGAGAGGCCTGGGGAAGTGGCCCGCATATGGTGTTAATCATGCATGCTGTAATGTCTGTGTTTAACTGCACTGCAACATACGTATACAAGGAGAGACGGAGAGAGGCAAGGAGACAAGAAAATCTAGGTCAGAATGATGGCACTTTAGTGATGTTTCTGGGGCTGAGGTTGATTTTCCACTTCACTCAGCAAAGCCTCACAGTCAACCCCACGCTCCTCCCTCTCTTACACCGGAGCAGCTGCATTATGACTGTGTTCATTCATTGAACCCTGCTATAGCCACATTTCCTCCTCTCCCTGCTTTTATGACTTAGTTGGGAATGCTTATTAGAACTGTGTGCTATTAAATAGAATTTTTTTTAAAAATGCATTTATTAAATAGCTATATTATTGCTTAACAAATTAATATAATGATACCTCTTTTTAATTTTTTTTTTTCAATTGCATTATTATTACTACTCATTTTTTACTATTTACTATTAAAACAACAAACCTACATACCTAAGGTATGCACATAAACGAAATTATATGTAAAGATTACAGTTTAAGATACAATAATTAACCTTACAATAATTAAATTCATCTATCATTTTTAATCTAATTATGAGGGTTTGCTGAGGACTGTGGGCGTGGAGGTGTTAGGTGAAATTACAGATCGTACTATGACTAAGGCTTGGGTTATGAAATTAGTTATGTGCAGCTGACGTGTATTCATCCATCCCAAATCTAGGCTCATAAATATTAATCACGCCACGCTGACGCTGCACCGCTCCTGTCCAATAGCGAGAGCGCTGCTCATGAATATTAAGCGCGAGACCTTCACTGTAGTAGGCTTCGCTCGGGTTTCTCTTGCATGTGTAGTGGAGACTAACGCAACGCTGCCTGTCACCACTATAACAGCATCAACACACACCACCGTCTTCTACACTTCCGCAACTGCTGTCAGATGCCGTGTTTCTCCGGGCAGAGCGGAATTAAGGACATATATTTGGCCTGCTGGACCGCGGACACCTGAGACTCTCACGGCAAGTTACTGGGGATCGTACGAACAAATGTTCATTTATAACCCGGATCACTGCACATGTCCGTTTGATTCGCCTGCACACACACTGCACACGGTATTTCACTGTTATCAAATCAATTAATCATTTAATGCGAATGGTAGTGTGTGTGTGTGAGCGCAGCGAATGAATATGGTAGACACTTTCACCGGAGAGACTTTATTGATCCTGTCCTTGCAACATCACACACTCCCATGTTTAATTCATAGCGTTCGGTTCTGTAATGTAACAGTGACATCTGTGCTCGTGATGCTTTGTAAACGTCCTCGATTGGTGTCGGTTCTCTTTCATCTTTCGGCTGTCAATCACGATGACGCAGCGCTGTCAGTCATCCGGCGGTCGGTTTGATGTGCGGTGCTGTGGTTTGATGATGGGAGATGTTGAGCTGCAGTGGGTCTGTGATGGCTGGTGCTGTGGGTGTGGTTCTGATGAAGTCTGTGTCTCTGGATGCACTGGATTACTTGGCTTCCCACGGTGATGGGAAGGCTGGAAATAAGGCGGAATTGTGGCGTCGTGATTTCCTGGCCTTTGAAAAGTACTTACATTTTCATATATTTTACACATACACATATATATTTTTTTCTAGTCATGATGCTTCGCTTCAGTATAGAGAAGATTGGGGCTAGTTGTCACACAGAGTCACTACAGGTCTAGCCCATGTCTGTTTTCTCTATCCGTGCTTTTATAAGGCAGCTAAAAAAAAATAGTAACATTTATGTTAAGAAAAACAACAACTGCAGCTGTGGTTACGGTAACAAGATTTTACGGTTTTAACTTATATTTACATTTAACTTTATATTTAACTGATGTAGCCTTTATATATCTGTTTTGTATCTTTGAAATACACTGATAAGCACCGAACGCAGGTGATGATGAGAAAGTCACATGATGAACCAAAGCCAATCACTTGTAGCTTTCAATAATGAACATTAATAGAAGAAGCTCCGAGTCATTCACACAAACACTGAACACCATCATGATGACTCATTAAACTCAAATATGCATTAAACATTCATTTAACAACATTACATGTAGCATACAACCCTAATAAACTTAATTATTTCAAAGAAAAAACAAAATTTGAACTGCAATGCAGGGAATTCTGGGAATGTCAGTTTACAGTTTTCACAGGAATTTACAGTTTTGTACTGTTACAATCACGGTCATTTGTGTAAATTTACTTGAAAATGTTCTATTTCTGTAAATTCTGTTTTCTAATCACATTTGTTTAAACATCATATAGCGTGAGGTATTAAGTGTGCATGATAAAACAACACAGTTTACAGAACACTGCTGATATCTCATTTATTGTTAACTGTGGTTTGGTTTGAAAAGCTGGTATGTAGCCGGTTTCAGGCTCACTCTTGTGCTTGTTTAAAGGAATAGTACAAATCAGGGAAGAAGTAAAGCACAGATCAAGCATCGAAACTAATGTTTAAACAACATCAGTGGATTTTGTGGGACTAAACAAGGGACTTTTCCACTGCGGGAAGCGTAAATGACTCCTATTTAAAGCTAAAATGCTTTAATGATGGATTTGTTTCTTACAAAGACGCAGCTTGTCACAATATGTTAAATGAAAGACTGGAGTCATGTCATATACTTGCCTAATATTACGATGCTTGGACTCTCATTCTGACGGCACCCATTCACTACAGAAGAGTCATTGCATTCATTCAATGTACAATTTCTCCAAATCTGCTCCACTGAACAAAATATTCTTCAACAGCTTTTGCACATTTTCAGCAAAATTTTATTTTTGAGTAAACTATTTCTTTGCATATCATATTTTTTCAAGCTGTCTAGGCCTATTTTTTCTTTACTTACTTTATTTTTATCTATTTATTTTTTTAAATCCAGAACACTGGTTAATATTCATGTATGTTGCCTTTTATAGGCTACGTTTTTAAATGACATACGTACTTGCATTGTAATTAATTAATTTATTTATTTTATGTGTTGGCAAATTCCAAGTTTCACATTTTTCCAGAAAAAGGTACAATATCAGTCTTTAACTTTGATATGGAACTGGGAACCTGTAATAAATAATCTATAAACATATTACCCTGTAATATTTGTCTGATTAATGTATCATTTAAATGCATTGTAAACATACGTTGATCACAGCTCTGTTGGTGGCGATGGGTGTAAGATAGCCCTGCTTGAGTACGTCTGACCGTCAAATGCAGGTCTATAGCCAGCTCCGGACTTACTGTCATGTTTGTTGGGTTTCTCTGAGGTTCCTCATTTGATTACATTACGCTGAGAGGCTTCAATATGATCCCGGGTGTTGCACATTACTGTCACAACCCTCCTTGCCAAACACACTGTAGCATTTACATTGGCAACAACTTCCCTCAGCGATTAAAACCTGTTCTGCATCTGTACAGGGCTCTTTTACAGCATACACTGACACTTTTCAATCTACTTACTCTCAAACGGAGAAAGGTTTATAAGAAGAGATGTCTCGTGTGGTCACATGCGTTCACCCGTGACCAGCGAGCAGCTTCGTTCAATTGAATATTTTGAGATAACACACTGCTGCTTCTATCTCCACGCGTTTAGGTGACAGCTTTGTGTAAGGTTTTAAGATAGCAGGGCATTAAAAGTTTCAAAGGTCAGTGGAAATATTAAAGGTAGACTAGTACTTGTTCTCATCAGTGAGTCTGCTTTGTTTTTCTAGGGTGGGACTGTGTTTGTTTGATATTTAATGTAATGCAATAATGTCTGTCAGTGTCACTGTACTTTAGTAGCATTGACTTATAGTTCAATTCACTTTTCATTTTAAATGTGTTCATTTTTATATTTTAATTAGAACTTTTATGTAACACTTATTTAATTTTTAGCTTTCGGTGAACAAAATGTTTTTTCTTATTTTTAGTTAACAATAATAACATTGTTTTTTTTAAGATAAAGACTTTAAACTATTAGCTACCTAACAGTGCAGCATGTTAAAGTGGTTTTATCTTTTATTGTTATTTTTTTCCTTTCTATATTTTTTTTTATAGGGATCTTGACTTTGATGTTTCCCATAAACTTGCAGTATCTGCAGACTGGCAGTAACTCTTGTGACTGGCTGGACATCTGGGAGCCAAATGTGTGTGTGTGTGTGTGTGTGTGTGTGTGCGCGGGATATATTTAGCAATTGTTCAACTCATGCAAATGTTCATGAACGTTATAAACGCCTGGTTTGATGTCATTTTGAAAAATAAGATTTTGGAACAGATGACGTAATTGTGAAATGTCTTTAAAAGTTCAAACTGGTTTGTTTTTCCAAGAAACTGAATCACTGTCCAGATCCAGATGTGTTGTAGACCATATAACAAGTCACCAGTAGTGTTGGTGTTCACTCTCCAGATAAGATACTGTGTGTTAGAGGGCAGTAAGAGCTGGGTGTTTGTACTCTTGACGTAGTTTTTTTCAGGTCACGGTAAACATCTTTATTTAAGGTTGATTAGCTATTCTTTTATAACTCATTGACTTATGAAGCTCTCCTAACCTGATGCTCTGTCTGATGCCCTAATACCTACAGATCGCGCGATGATTATCTTGCAGTCCTCTGCCATTGACTTCTACTGCTTCAGGAAGCGCTTGCAATCTAGACGCAGTAACGTCATAGTGACGCAGTCCAATCCGTAAACTCCACCCATAAAAACAGTTTGGTCTTTATGCTGTAACATCGATTAACGATTACGATTAATCGTGCAGCCCTAAAAGCAGGCATTTGCTGATCCAGTGGAGACATAATTACTGATGATCGTGGCTACAGCCAGAATAATAGCTCCGCCTTCTTTCTTTGTGGAAACATTTGGGTGGTGTTTTGAAAATAAACCTACTCTGTGACGTAGAAAAGTGCAGGCGTGTTTAAACGAGCAGTTTTAGGGGGGCGTGGACAAGTTTTTATAACCAATATTTCTTTGGTTTTTAAACTTTAATCTTTGCAACTAGTGTTGGGTCGATAGACGATGCCATCACCCATCGCCGATTGACATCACGATGCTGATCCTCCGCCCCGCCGCAGCAGCAGCAACCAGCTCGCGAAAAACACACTTAATCTATGGCGGCAAATCTATGCCAT
>JAUMHQ010000071.1:1534111-1556446 GCA_032361165.1 Enteromius paludinosus
GACCTGTAAAACCGTTTCTGGGCATTTTTTCCCCTTACCTAAGCTACATACCTTCTATGTACATATCAGAGAACTATTTAAAATATTCTCTCAATGGCACCTTTAAAGAAGACCCGTGGTATATTATTGTTGAAGTAGAAAAAGTTTAAAAAGTGAAACCAAGTTTCTATAATATCTAAACAAGTTGTGTTCCAAATTTGAGGTTGATATCTCAGAAAATAAGCTTTTGGTTAAATTAAGTTTGGACGTAGTAGCAGATCTTTGCCGTTAGATGCCAGAAAAACTCCCCGGGAGCACACAGTGGTAGAGTTAATCTCTCTCAAATATTACAAGAACACACAAACACACATACAAACCACACTCTGACATCCACACCGACACCCACACAATTACACCGGCATTATTACACGATAATAAACTATTATAGTATTTATCATGTGAAGTATTTGCTTTACAGTATATGCCAAATTAAAAAACAAAAATGGCATACTTAACTAGTAAAGAAGAGTCACAATTTTACAACAGAATGACAGCATATTACAAATATTGCATAATTTTATAGTTAAATCTTTCTATGGGTTTCAATGGACACCAATGTCCAAAATGGTGCACAAGGTTTAAGAAAAGTTGTTTTTTAAATACGTTTAAATAGCAAGAGTGCATTCAATGGACAAAAAAGTGTCAGCAAAAATAAATGTATATTTTTTTTTTTTAACATTTCTGATAGTAATAGATGTTTATTGAGTACCAAATGAGAATATCACTCAAGTCACTGAAGAGTAAGGGCTGCTGTGCCATCACAGAAATAAATGACATTTAAGAAATAGGTTAAAACCACTATTCATTATTGTAGTAATATTTACAGTATACAGTATTTCATCAAGTAAATGCATCCTCGGTGAGCATTAGAGAAATCTTTTGCACAGTGGTGTAAACTCGTGACTGTAACACACACTAGATTCAAATGTTCTGTATTGTATTGTTAACAAGGTATTTAATGCGCTGTCTGGATGTGCTTTCAGGAACGGGACCGGCTGATAATCAACAAAAAGAACAGGCGAAAAAACATCAAGTTGCCCAGGGTGAGCTGATCTCTCACTCATATCTTTGAAGGAAGTTTTGCTCTGGTTACTTTCTCTTTTCTTTAAAGCATATGCACGCTGTCTCTAAGCAACTATCATCTCAGAGGAGTGTGTGTGTGTGTGTTTCTCCATGTGTGTGCTGGTAACATTGGCACATTAATTGGCCTCTCGAGACCTTGAGCCAAGCCAAGTTCGTTTTTCTCCAGCTCAACATCACTTATATTCATCATATCTCCTATATTAGTTTTTTTCTTATAAGGTCAACAAGTAAAAAACATATTTCGGTAACGCAAACGTTTGCAGAGTTTTCATTTTCCTTTGGGTGTACTTGATTGTACTTGATTATTCATTTTTGTGCGCTAAATCTGACAAAACCTCCCTTGGGATGTCCTCAATTGAAAAAAATACTCTTAAATAAATGAAATAATGTTTTAATTTATCCTAAAACATTTGAGTGCGGATCACTGATATATGGAATAATTCATATATAAGCTTTTTATGAGACATTTTCAGAAGTAAAGCTACAAAAGCTGTCCCTGGTGCGGTACATATTTGTGGTTCAAGTGTACATATTGGTACCTAATAGGTACAAAAGTGCACCTTTTGAAAAGATACCACCCCAGTGACAGCTTAGAGAGTGCACTGTTCTGCATGCTTTAATAAAGTAATGCTGTGTGTGTTTGTGGCACTGTCGGGGGGGTTGTTAGTTGTTCGTTCTCAAGAACCGTTGCTATGGAGGTGGAGTCAGCCGACTTGACTATAAATTCACGCAAGACATTACACTGGCTTTAAAACAGCTTTGTAACTCATTTCCTGTGAACGCTGAGGAGGATGCTGGTTAAAGAGGTTAAGAGGATATGCCATGACGCTGGACTGAGGAGCACATAAACACATCCAGTATGCCTGAGTACTTCCTGCTGGTGCTGTACCTCTCCATGTTCCTGTGTCTGTGTGCTCTGGTGTGTCTGTATTTCTCTGGCTGTCAGGAGATGACCTACAAACACGATGGTAAGAGCGATTGGCACAGGGCATCTACGTGTCAGTTACATACTGTACGGTTCATTAAAATGAGCATTTCTTGAAATGATGCAGCGGAGAAGATCTCCAAGTATATGGCTATCAGGACTCCGAATGATGCCTAAACGCTGCTGTTTTGTGTTTTTGTATGTATTTGTTTTCTTGATTGCTGAAATTCATGTGGCTTTGGTTTATTAGGGGTGTAATGCTTCATGTATCGTGTATCCAAATCAAAGTGATCGCCCTTGTTAGCGGAGACTTGTGTGAGCAGGGTATGTGCGTGTCGTTATATAGTGGTTTAGAATGCACTTGTCAAAGCGAGCGATGTCATTTCCTCATTATCTTCAGCTGGGATGTTCCTGTGACAACAAACAAAGCACGATGCATAGACATATGGGTGATTCTATAATTGCGGGTACATCATTATTTTTTTCAAAAGATTATTTTAATTTGTTTATTATTTTTCATTATGAATTACAAGTTGTGCAGTCTATAACAATATAATAATGAATTTAAAAAGTGTCTTAAATAGCTAAAAATCCTGATTTCTTTTCGTATGCATTAGTCTGTATTTGTTGTGATCATGCATCAATGTTCAATCAAAATATTTCAGTACTTTTCTTTTTGCAACAGTTCATTTTCATTTTATTTATTAAAGCCCTAAATAGTTACTTAATTCTACATTCAATTATTTAAAATGATTTTTTTTTTTCTTGAAAAAAAGTGTCCCCAAATCTCGTGTCAACTCTGTTACCAAACCATATTTTTCCTATTATCTCTCAGAATTGTGTCAGTTACAGGAAATGATGTCACTTTCACTCACTGGTAAGATCTGAAGCACTGGAAAGTATCGGTGCTCTCTCTGAGAAAATATTGGAATCTAAAAACTTGTTACACCAAGACTTATTTTTAAAACGTCAACTCTGTTACCACAATATCAGAGTTATTTCAAGCTCTTTCAATCATGTTCTCTCAGCATTTATGCCAGCAAGTGGAGTCTTTGGAAAAAAAGAAATAAAAATGTCAATTCTGTTACAACAGAGTTGAACAGGACACCAAATGTACCCGCAAATATAGAATGAGTCATATATAGACCGCTATTGGACCGCTGCAGGCACGTCATCTTTGAACCGTGAACCTGAGGTCATTCAGCATACTGTAGGTTCACACCGA
Organism: Enteromius paludinosus; assembly: GCA_032361165.1. NCBI lineage: Eukaryota > Metazoa > Chordata > Actinopteri > Cypriniformes > Cyprinidae > Enteromius > Enteromius paludinosus. Next base: position 1,537,384 of record JAUMHQ010000071.1, read on the forward strand.
GCGATTAAGCCGTTCTGTGCAGGATTGTCATATCTTTCGAATATTCAGTGATGACTGTGGTGAATGATGTTACAATACGGCGGACGGCTTACGTATCGCAGTCCAGAGGAGCATATATATCTATATCACGATGTGCGTCCGCAGATGCCGCTGTTTTAATGTCATAAATGTCTTTTTATTGTTGTTAGCATAACTGTTGCAAATAAACATATGTTTTCAAAATATGCAAATATATAAAATCTAAATAATCTTTAAATAAAAAACATTTACTCAGTATAGTTATCTAATTTCCGACTATGATGGCTTTTATCTTCAGTTAGATTAGTAAGTGATTTTATTGCACTAGTTTAATGTAAATATGTGTGCATATTAAAGTGCTGGTTTCTTTCTATTTTTCCAGAGGCATGTTGTGGAGACATATTTTGGATTTGACGAAGAATCTGTCGACTCCGAAACATCATCTCTGACATCATATAACACAGACCACACCCCTGCCACCCCTGAAGAGGATCTTGAAGATGTACGTCATGTTATTTATTATTTTACACACCTTAAAGGTGACATATCAAGAAAATCTACATTTTTCAGGATTAAGGTGCTAAATTCAGGTCCCCGGGACGTCTGCCAACCAAAGATGAACCCAGTAACTAACCTTTTTCTGAAACCCCTGAAGAAACAAGCTTGTCTGATCTCGCTCCTCTAGTGACGCTGGAAAGGGATCTCATTACAATATTACCACCCCCCTTAATCAGTACGTTTTTGTGTGTGAAGGAGAACTTAGTTTCGTACTCACATGCCTTTGACAGTCACTTGTTGAGCCGATCAGAGGTTTTACACTCATATGGTTTAAAACACATGATTTCAGTGTGATAAAAGACAGGCATGTTTCTGCTTCCTCTCAAAAGAGGCATTTTCAAAATAATATCATTACTGATCCGTGGAGCATCTTAAGGCGAAACTTCACAGACAGATTCTGGGGACTTATATTACATATTGTAAAAAAGGGCATAATATATCTCCTTTAATACAAAACCCTTGCAAGTTAGAATCTCTTAAATCATATTTTCCTGTGCTGTCCGCCAAAGTTCCTAAGATAGTATGTGTAACTCCCTCTGCAAATAATTCAGCTTATCAAAGGGAAATTAGAAAAAACCTAGCACAGCTACTTACAGTACTTACTTTCCATGGAAATTGAATTATTAGTCGACCCAAAATTGAAATTCATCATTTACTCACCCTTAAGTATGTCCAAATCTGCCGAACACAAAGGACGATATTTTAAAGGAAGTTTGTAACCAGGCTGTTTTGGGTCATCATTGACTTCCATGGTGTTTTTTTCTTTTGAAATTTTGAATTGTATTCTGAGCAACCACAACACAGCCAAAACCAACACTTTAACAGCCACATAGCAGTACCGTGACGATCATTATCACCACCCTATCATTTAGATAGTATAAAACCGTAGCCTGCATATTCCTTTCATAAACCTGGCAGCCCGGGAGAGTGTAAACACGGTGTTAAACTACACTGTTTGTTTAATTCAGAGCATTCATTTGAATTAGGCTTGTTATTTGGTCGGATGCAGTTAAGCGTTGTGCTCAAGGGACCATGACGAGGCATCTCAGCAGTTCTCTTGTTCTACCTTCATGTTGTTTACTGAAAGCCAGCTAGTTAACGAGGAGTGGGAATCCCAGAACAGTGTGTTCTTGTAGTGTTCTCAACTCCCTTCATTAAATACGATTTTCTTGACTAGCCTGAACATCATAAAAATGTGATTTGTTTTACTGACTGGAATTGTTTCTAACTGTAACCAGCTGATTGCTTACTACAACAACAACACAGAAATCCCAGATTTTCCCACTGGAGGCATGCAAAATCATATCCAAAAACAGAAAATATGAAATATACATTAGACAAACTTGTCTGAGGTGGTGTTTTTGATTTTCAGAAACTGCTTGACCAGCCTTTTCCTTATAACGGTTAAGTAAGCATATAAGTATAAGTACCTATAAGAAAGCAATTATTCACGATACAGCACTGCCTTGAGTACATTACTTCTTTTTTTATAAAATAAAACCAAAAATATATGTATAGAAAATTACTTTTTTAAAGCAAGTTGGTTAAATGCAGTCCTTCCCCTGAGAGCAGCAGTAAACACGAGAGAATGTTCTGAACACTCCTCTCAACGGAGCTTAAATAAAAACAGAGGATAGCCCGTCATTTATCTTTGAACACCATATATGATATTTTCTCACACACATACATCTCTCAGCAATATTCCCTCCTCACATCAGAAACTGCAGGGTTACGCACTTCTGCTTGAAAAGTGTTTTTAATTAGAAAGAGAAGGGCGTGGTCTTAAAATTCCAGATGAGAGATGCAACATGACGCCAGCTAGAAAAAGTCCTACAGGTTTGACGGTGAGCATATGTCTCCGGAAACTAGTGAGCAGCTGGGAATGACTCTCATGAACAAATGTGACAAATGAAATTGCATTTGTTATTCGTCAGGGCTTTTCCCGAGAGGAGGCAGAGCGGCGGTTTCGGCAGCTGACACGAGAGTATCAGGCGCTGCAGCGAGCTTACGCACTTCTGCAGGAGACTGCGGGGCCTCTGGACCCCGAGAGACACTGCAGGGTGAGGGCCCATGACGCCAACTCCACAGAAGCATGCCTAACCCCACCAACACTGGACATTCTGAAGGATCCTTTTCTTCTAATCATTTTTAGATCTGAATCAAATCACACCAATGTTCAAACACAGTTTAAAGTGATAGTTCACCCAAAAATTAGAATTCTGTCAAGTATTCTCAAACCTGTATGAATTAGTTTGTTCTGCAGAACTTGCGTTGGTAACCAGGCGGTTTTGGTCACCATTGACTGAAATACTAAAAATACCATGGAAGTCAATGATGACCCAAAACAGCCTGGTTACAAACTTCCTTCAAAACATCTTCCTTTGTGTTCGGCAGAACAAAGAATTTCATGCAGGTCTGGAAATACTCGAGTGAGTACATGATTCATTTCATTTCTGGGTGATTTATTACTTTAAGTGGATTCCAAGACCTTTTCAGAATCTCCTTTACTCACACCGAAATACCGCTCATCTGTTGATCACAGCCAGCATTGTAGCAAGCATGGCTGAAAATTCCTGCCTCGAAAAAAAAAAAAAGCGCTACCAAAATTCCAAACATTTGTAATTTGAAATTCTTCTGAAATTCCCCAAAAAGCCAATATAGAGTGTTTATGCGTAGGATATGCCCTAGGCTGGCTCTTTGATTGGCTCTGTGCTCTGTCCGTCAGACACGGGAGCAGCTGCAGACGGAGCTGATTGGCTGTCAGGCACGGATTGTCGACCTGGAGCGGAGCCTGGCAGAGAAGGGGCAGGTAAATAAGAAAGAGGGCGGGGAGAAGGCACCCCTGGCTCCAGTCACATTGGCTTTGCTGCTTGTCTTTCTGACAGTCATGCTTGTGTGCTGGCGCTACAAAGAGAGGATGTGGCACCAAATCTTGTGACTTCCCCCACAGGATCAGTCATACTGTACTGATTTTGCTTTACCGTTTTCGATATTTCTGTACATTCTCTTTGCTTGAACAGTGCTTTTTACTTTTGCTTTTTTAACGTGTATTTTAATCATCAGTCGATTGGTATTCATACTGTCTGTCCCCTGCCGTCTCCCTTTTATCCTATAACCTTGTTTTCACAGCCTGCCTTGACACTAGATTTGAAAATTGCAGTCTATCCCGTCCGCTGACGAAAAATCGAGAGTGTACTAGAACTTTCTATGACATGATCTGCTCGGAATGGACTACTGTACTACCGCTTACTGTTTTTAAATGCTCATGAAACCCCCTTATAAAGTGCATACGTGCACACCCACTTTTTCAGTGCCGTTGGTTTGACAGGTACGTGTTCCATTCGTTTTCCCATAGGGATTTTTTAGTCTTGATTAAAGCATTATAAACATGTTAACCACCTCGGGTGGGAATCTTCAGGGACTTCACGATCCGATTCCAAAACCATTCTTGATCTACGTTTTCCACAATTAATTCTTCCGCTGGGCAGATGCTTTTCTTTCCAACTTTCCAATCTTTACGTCTGTGAAACCGGGAAAATATCACAGTATCAGTTTTCAATGCACATGGCTATACCTTTTTGTACAAAATTAAAAGTAAGTGTTCTTTGAGTATCTGAAAGTTTACAGAAATAGTTGTGGATTTGTCATTTTTTTCCCTCTGCATTATAGCCGTTTGCTTATCATTGATGAGATCATAGATCTCACAGGCAGTTTTAACAGGCTGCATATGACTGCGTTTGCATCACTTTTGTATATAAGTATTGGAAAATGCATTTTACCACATCCGCGATGGTTTGGAGAATCGATTTTCTACATATATATTTTTTATTTTACAAATAAATTAAAGGATTAAGTATTTTTGGAGTGTTTGGAGATGTAATTACATAATCGGTGTGCTTCATGGGAGTGGGCGTTCCCTCCCGAGCACTTTTTTTGGTGCTATTTGCGGATTGGTGGAATTTTCTGTACTGCATCATGGGTAATGTAGTTTCTCGCTACATATTCTGCTGTTAGATTTGGCTGTTTTAGAAACATGTTGAAATAATGTGGCCTGTGGCTCCATCGATTAACAACCTCAGAGCTCACAACAGGTCTTTCTGTCAGTTTGGAAAATGAACTGTTTGTGGGAAGCTGTAGAGAAGAAGTGGGCATACAGACAACAGAGTGCATCCAGCTTCTAGTCATATTATCTCTGTTCCTGGTAATCCCTGAAAGGAAATGCATCACACTTCCCAAAAAACCCGATTTATCCTACAATTAAAAAAAATAAGGGATGCTACAGTACTCTTCTCTTGTTAAAATCTCAGAAAATGTAGTTTAGTGTTCATGACCCTTAGATGAAACAGAACTGTGTACAATAGCATGATCTTTTCGTGCTGCATGTTTAATTAGGTGAATGCTGACCATCTATTATTTTAGAAATATTTGCACACTAATGGAAAAGCATTGTTTCCCTGTTGTAATAGTAAGAGTATGCTAGTATGCCATTCTGAACATGTATGTCTGTCATTGGTCGGCCTGCTCTTGCATGTATTTCATTTCTGCTCGTCTCTTATTGGTTTCCTTTGTGTGTGTTTTCTTTTTTCCCTGTAAAATATGGAAATGGACTTACCTGCATGCAGTCTAATAAATCTCAGCCATTTATCATCTTTAACTTCTCATTTTCTTTCTTTCGTTCTTTCTTTCTTGTGTATGCTGAGCTCAGTGTTTAATGTTTATGAAGCTGATTGTTTGATAATGGATGTGTGATTATTTGGGTTGACACAAGTACACCAGAGTGTGTGTGTGATGAGTAATACCAGCAGTGTAATTTGTAGTGGTGTGTGTGTGTTTGTGTGGCTCTATGTTATGCAGGACTCAAAATGGGTGGAGGAAAAGCAAAATCTTCTCAGGGTGAACCAGGAGCTCAGAGAAAAGGTACAGCCAGTGTCCACGGCTTGAAACAGATTCCCTACAGTCTGCATATGCTCAGACATTAACACGTAACATTCTTCTGGTGTGTGTTTCTCTCTGTGTGTGTGTGTGTGTGTGGTAGATAGTGTCGCTGAAGCAGCATGTTCAAGACACCCTGGATCAGAACGAGCTGCTTGAATTCCGCATTCTAGAACTGGAAGTAAGAGAATGTGTTTTGCTCCCACAGCAGCAAACAGGGACGGCCAAAAGCGGCTCGTGTCTACACCAGCTACATACATGAATCCATTCCACCCTCTACATACACAACACTGGCACTGCTTTGAGTTGTTCTCATGTTGCTGTAGATGTTTTTATACTCATTTGTTTTTTCCGTTTCAAGAACTGTATATTTATATCACTATTGTTTTGTTAATTATAAGTTTTAGTGGAATAAAATTCATTTGAATGAACCTCCTTTTCTTTTTTTGACTTCCTGCATGTGTTTTTATTTGTGTTCAGACAGATTCACTATCGTTTAATGGTCATGCCAAGTTTTCAGTCAACAGATCATTATTCATCTCAACACATATGAGTGATTCTATCATTGCGGGTACATTTGGTGTTACTTTCAAACTCTGTTACCAAGGTGTAACAGAATTGACATTTTCATGTAATTTTGTCCAAAAACTCCACTTGCCGGCATAAATGCTAAGAACACATAAAACGTATGAAAACATGATTAAAAGAGCTTTAAATAACTCGATGTAAGATCAGTAATAAACTCTGTTTTCCTTTTGATATTGTGGTAACAGAGTTGATGTTTAACAAAATAATATAAAATTTGCGGGCACTTTTGGTGTCCCCGTCAACTCTGTTGTAATAGAATTTACATTTTTATTAATTTTTTTCTAACAACTCCACTTGCTGGTGTAAATGCTGAGAGAACATGATTGAAAGAGCTTGAAATAACTCTGATATTGTGGTAACAGAGTTGACGTTCAACAAAATAACTCTTGGTGTAAGAAGTTTTTAGATTCAAATATTTTCTCAAAGAGAGCACCGATACGTTTCAGTGCTTCAGATCTTATCAGTGAGTGAAAGTGACATCATTTCCGGTATCTGACACAATTCTGAGATAATTGCTCCAGTAAGGCAAAATATGGTGTGGTAACAGAGTTGACACGAGATTTATGGACACAGTTTTCTAAGAATTAAAAACAAAAACGTAACAAAGTAACTATAAATAAAATGAATAAAATGTTACAGAAAGAAAAGTATTATAAAATATTTGGACTAATTCAGACAAGACGAAATCATGATTTTTAGCTATTTACGACACTTTCTAAATTCATTATTATATTATTATGGACTGTAACATATTGTAATCCATAACAATTAGTAAAGAATAATAATAAAAAATATAACCATTTGAAAAAAAGCAGAAAAGATAATGAAACCCGCGATTATAGAATCACGTATGTATGCCTATGCACTCTTTTTTGTATGCTCGTGCAGTCTTGTGCATCTGAATATTACTGTGTGATATATTTGTGAGAAGTTATTTAATTTACAGAATTCAGTTTGCAGCTGTCTTAGTTCAAATGACTGCATATAATGAAGTGTGATTACAGAAATGCCTCGAAGCGTGTGTTTGTAAGTAATTCAGTCGAAACATCAGGTTGTTTGAGTCTACTTAATGGGACAGTTCACACAGAAACCAAATTTCTGTCACCCTTATGTTACTCCAAACTTCCTGTTTTTCTGCGGGACACAAAAGATGTTCTGAATGCCATTGGAGCCTAAACGAAAAAAAAAAATCTCTCTCTCTCTCGTGCTCTCTTACATTTGTGTTTGCATGTGTGTATATACAGTACATATAATAATTACAGTAGAGGAACATAAGCAGATTGTCACAGAGCCTACCATATTCTTCAACATTTATAGTATTTGCACACGTTCTGTTCCATAATGATGTGACCTCATCTGTATGTTTAAGCATCCTGTGTACAGTATATCAATGTCAGAAATATCATCACTACCTTTTATGTTGTTTTAAACCCATATTACTTTATTCTGTTAAACACAGATATATGAATAGTTGATATTTAAATCCTGGTCATTCTTTTCATGCAAATAAAAAGGAACTGTCGTGACAAAAAGTACAATTTAGCATATTCTACACTCTGTGCTGAAATATGAGGCAAGTTGAAATTAATCTTTCATTTTTTTTTCCAAGAACATCTGACCAATCCCAAACCACATCAATCTTAATAACTACTATTGATTTTGTATTTAATCATATATAAGTGATCTATAATGAACTCCTGATATATAGGTTTTTATTTCAGTTATCACATCCTCTTGAACCACTGTTTGAAGAAGCTGGCAGTAGGTTTTAGGAGCTCATAGTAGTCACTCTCTGGAAGCCAGATGTTTCAGGATAGGAGCTCCAAACTTACTGCGAGATTCTGGAATATCAATTCAAGCAGTGCTTCAGGACAATGTGACGCTGTTCCTCACAACTTATCTGTCTGTAAAGCCTATGAGAAATCAGTCTTAATGGATTTCAGCATGTTATTCTGAAGTCAGGGTCATTATCAAGGATTTTGCACCCAAGCGAAGTCTCTGAGAACCTGACGCATCGCTCTTGTGGAGACGTTCACAAGCTCAGTTCTGGAAGATGCGCTGGAGACTAAATGGTTCCTGATGGTTTCTCACCTATTTATTGCTTGTCATTAATTCTTAATTCTCTGCAGTAAGCATGCATTCTTTCTTCTCTACCAGTTTTTTTCTGACGTTTTGTTGCCCAATGGTCCTTAACTTTGCTAATTGTGTTATTGCATTATTGCATCCTTCTCACGGGCATTTAATAATTCGTAACGTTTCGTCTGAATTCAATCGATTTCCTGGCTCATTTTAGCCACACATGAATATAAGCAGTTTTTGACTTTCAGCCGTCCCGGACAATTATATATCACTTATATTTGGTCCAATACTCAATAGTTATTAAGATTTGGTTTGGGATTGGTAAAATGCTCTTGAAAAAACAAAAAAGACCAGAATTTCAACTTACAAAATTTTTTTTTTTAAACAATATATATATATATATATATATATACTAATGAATGAAGGAAATGCAATGTTTTTGGATACTTAAATCCATATTGTTTTCTTTAAATCATGACAAAATATCAATAAACCATTATCTACATTTACTATGAAGTAAAGTTTGACGTACATTACAAAGTGTGATAAACAGTTATTAAAGTAAACTCACTTAAATGGTCTTTCATTTTATATATATATATGTTCTGCAAGTACAATTTTTTTGTTTTTTAGTATATATATACTGTAAAATATACTGCAAGTGCATTTTCAGTACAATTAAGTGCATGTCGTTCACAAGAGTGGTTCGGTCGCTCTTGAATATTACATATTATAGTACCATAAATGTGCATAGTGTTCATACATTCCCAGCCTCTCAAAGTCATTTTTGTAAGTCATATTTCTCTATGCTATAGTATGACTTGAAAACATGTCTTTATGTGTTTCTTTTTGTCATTTCTGACCCCCCTCTGTCATTTTTTTGTGTGTTGAAGAGATGTCCGGTTATTGTTGAACAGTGTTCATCTGACGAAAGTTGTATTTCTTAGGAATCCTGAAATGTTTAATCATTTATCTATTGCTTTTAAAGTATAGTTTCACTCCTTATACCCCTATACTATATTTCTCTTTCTCTCAATAGGAGAGGGAACGCCGTTCTCCTGCCTTTAACCTGCAAATCTCTGCCTGTGAAAACAACAGCAGCCTCCAGCTACACTGCCAGCAAGAAGGTGTGAAGGTAAAAACCCATGTTTTTTACAGGCATATAACCACCTCACCTCACTACTAATTCAAAACTACATAATGCATATATAACTAATGTGTGCTCAAGCAAATGTGTCAGTTTAGCTTCATTGACACAATATGCAATTCATATACAATAAATAGCACAATTCACACAGTTGCATATATGTATCCTCGTGTACAGTATGCGGCCTCATCTCCACGTATGTTTGGTTTAGGATGTCATCATTCCTGACCTCATGAAAAAGCTTGACATTCTTGGGGATAACGGGGTATGGTTTTTTTTTGTCGTTATCTGTGCACACATTACTCCCGTTTCTTAAAAAAGAGAGTTGAAATGATCACTTTTTACTTCGGCAGAACCTGAGAAACGAGGAGCAAGTGACAGTCATTCAAGCAGGCACTGTGCTGTCTTTATGTGAAAAGGTATCCTTTCTTCTCTAAGTCCTCAAAGATAAGATGCCTTATATATTTGGTTGTAATGCGTTATGTCTTTGTGAGCAGTGGCTGAAGCAGATCGACAGCACTGAGGCAGCTCTGACACAGAAAATGATTGATCTGGAGAATGAAAAGGTACATCCATTCGTGTCATCTGAGATGCATGGGTTGTGCGGTTTGTTCTAACAGCTGGGTCTCAGGATAGATGAGGCTTGATGACACATGATTAAAAATGTATCAGTTGTGTGTGCTCCTGTCCTGACCGTGACGTACTGATGTTATCAACAGGAGCTGTTCAGTAAACAGAAAGGTTTCCTGGAAGAGGAACTAGACTACAGGAAGCAAGCTCTCGATCAGTCCCAACTGGTAGGACTCTGAGTGGAAACAGATACTGCTGGATACTTATATTTATACTACAGGGCCGTTGAATGCTCGTACTTTTGTTTTGGCTACATTTTATTTATAAAAGCCCTAAATAGTTACTTAATTCTACAAGATTCAATTGCATCGTGCATCAACTCTGTTACCAAACCATATTTTACCTTTAAATGGGTGGAATTATCTCTCAGCACTGTGTACGTTACAGGAAATGATGTCACTTTCACTCACTGATATGATCTGAAGAGCATCTGTGCTCTCTCTGAGAAAATATTTTATTCTAAAAACTTACACCAAAGAGTTATTTCGTTCCAAGGTCAACTCTGTTACCACAATATCAAAAGGAAAACAGAGTTTATCTCACATCGAGTTATTTAAAGCTCTTTTAATCATGTGTATTTGACAGCATTTCTGCCGGCAAGTGGAGTTTTTGCACAAAATAAAATTACACTATTGTCATTATTGTTACAGAATTGCCGGACATCAAATGTACCTGCAAATATAGAATCATTCATATAGACATGTCTATGCTTATAACAGTAATAATAAACAACAACAACACTGGCTAAACAAATAAATATAGTAATAAATATGATAAAAACAACATCTCATTTCCATGTTTTGTCACAAAATTACGTTTTATTATGTACGAAAAGCACATAGAGGCATTCTAAACCCTCGCGGTCTTCCTCTGCGTCCGCACTTCTGTGACGTAATGTACGCTTTGACTCTTGAAAAGGAATCTGCAGCAGGCTCGGCAGAAGTGTGGACCGAGGGCGTATAATGACCCATCGCAAGTACCCTTCTGAGGGCTAAAATAACGATTGGGACACCCTATGCTCTTGTGGACGTTATACATCCATAAGACCGCTAGTGCACATAAGTGTTTGTACTCTATCTCTTCTGCTCTCTCTCCCTCAGAGACACACACATACGTGCTAATGTTGTTAGCGCTACTCTGACGACTTTATCTGTAGCATCAACTTGAAAAGCACTTGACTTCAGTGCGGCTAGTGAAGAAAATTAACTTAAAGTTTCACGATTAGCCAAACACTTTTGAGAGATGAGCAGACTCGGAGGTAATTCACACTCTCTCTCAGACACACACACTCATAACTTAGCTAATAACTGCATTAGTCTGCTATCAACTGCTCAAGCCTCTGTTTATAGGTCTAAAATTATGTTTTACTACGGCGGAATTGAATGAGACGTAGAATAAATAATAATATTTTAACCAAAACGTGGCCATTTCTCCAGCATAGCGTACATGTGTTTGTCTGTTTAGAGGGTACAGGAGCTGGAGGCCACATTATACGCCACCCTGCAGCAGGATCCAGACAGCCGTGTGGGGGAGAGTTTAAGTGACCGGCAGCGAGCGAAGCTGGCCGAGTCGATGGATGCAGTGCGGAGACAGATCCTGCGGCAGAGTCGTCATGCCGACACGCTCATCCTACAACAGCGCATGGAGCTCCTCCAGTCTGCGCAGCAGGTCAGGATCTGTGCGAGCTGCCACATACTGAAAGTCGTTCCTAATCACTTTCAGTGTGTGAAATAATTCAGCTCTTTTTCGTGTTTCATGCACATTATTTTTTTGTCTCACAGAGGATCAGAGAACTTGAAGATAAGATCGACATGCAGAGAAGACAAATCAAAGAGATTGAAGAGAAGGTGTGTATGGATGTGTGCTTCTCTCGTGTGTTAGATCATGTTCTGGATAGATACTGTCTCTTAAAATTTGGCTGTAAGACTGATTCCTCTTCTCCCTCTCCCTCTCCCTTTGTGTTAATTATAATTTATAGTTTTTGTTCCTTTTCTTGTTTTTCTCCCTAGCTTTTATTCTCTGGCCTTAAATACACACACACACACACATCATATTCTCTCTCTCTATATCTCTTTCTGTCTCTCGCTGTCTTTCTCAAACAAACACAGGTGCAGTATCTAGATGAAAGATACAAACTCATCTTGCCGCTAGCAAGTTTGACACAATCATTCCTCAGTCTGTTGTACAAAACATGTTTTTAAATATTTTTTGAAACATGCGTATTTCAAAAGTTCCAGAGGCTGCTTAGTTTTGTTTTGTCTGAATTGAAATTGTGTGAACCAATATAAATGAATGCACCATAATTATTTGTTATGATGAGTATTTAAAGACACTTCGGCACTTGCTTTTAGTTTCAATAAATAAAGTTGTATTTTTTTCACATGTGTTCTTGAAGGTTTTATTAAAACGATGTATAAGTGTACATTTCTAAAGTTTAAATCTGACGTGAACGGGACAGTGGGTGGTGTGCATTTTTTAAGCCATTGTTTAGATCAGCCAATAGGTGGCAGTGCAGAAAAAATCAGTCTCTCATCGTTTTGTTGCCTGGGATGAGGAAAAATGGTCTCACTCACCTGACCTGAGCTCATCTTACTAGACTTACCAGATGGAGATGACAAACGTCCGTATTCCCATCAGAGAAGGTGGCAGACCATTGATAAAAAAAGGCATGTGAGAAGACAAGGTGCAGGTAGAAAAGTATGGATGTGTGTGTGAAAGAAGGCGGAGCAGGAGGGAGGCTCACATTGTGTTGGTACTCGCTGACAAACAGGAAATAAACCACCCGTGTGTTGAGATGATCTCAGCTAAAGCCTGAACAAACTTGACTGTCAAAAATAGAGTTGGACAGAAAAACAGAGATTTGATTTAATCAGCGTGAGCTACATGATTAAACATAGTGCAGATTAGCACTCATCTGGAGAGAGTGATGAATGAATGATGACGTATGACAGACTCACACCGCCAAAAACAAGCCACTCCAGTGAGTTCCCATATGTTAAACTGATACAGTTATTTTCAGAGTTGTTCCACGTGTTATGTTCAGATACCTTCATTCAAACTGTCCTTCACACATATTCTGTCTCCCTCTCTGGGTGCCTTCTGGAGGGCGTATTTTTAGTTCGGAACAGAAGTTTGGTGGGGAAGAGAGGAAAAAGATGCAGACCCCCACGCTGCTGACGCAGTCTCTTAATCACCCCAACTAATTCACGCCGGCCCCCTCCTCATATGATCCTTCCATTCATTCTCCATGCTGACTGATATACAACACTGGCCACTGGGTGTCAAAATTAATCATTGCATTGATGCACCGGCGATGCGGACGTGGACAATTCTGCATCGATGAACTTTACATTTGTGTTTTTCTTTTAAGCCCCGCCTCCTAAAACCGGTCAATTTGTACAAAGCTCATCGTTCTAAAGAAGCAAGGTGTGCTCTGATTGGCCAGCTATCCAGTGCACTGTGATTGGCCGAATACTGCAAGGATGTGGCGGAAATGTTACGTCCGTAAGATGATGCCGCGTCCCGGTGCTATGACACCAAAACAATAAAGCACATTACAAACCAGGCATTTCTTGATCCAGCAGAGACATAATTACTGATGATCATGACTTAGTACTGTATTTTTATGCGTCACGTTCGTAATCGTAAACATATCAGCATGTCTGCATTCGTGATCAGAGAAACAACAAGCACTAACTTAAAGGTTGTGAGTCAGAAGCAGCAGACTGTTCTTGCAGAGGTAGATGGGGTGGGCTTCATTGCACAGAACATGTGCTGTGAGACGCGTGTACATTGCTTGACTTCCACTTTCTGTTATTTTAGTCTTTGACTTATATGCTTTAATGTCTGCAGTTTGTAAAGCAACATGCATTAGATGCACGAAGCTCGTGCACTGATTTCACATGCACTTTGTCTTTTTTCGCAGCGTAGGTGAATGCACTTGCATCTACTTTTATGATATGAAATTGATGTGAACAGTCAGGTATGTTTTCAGAACAGGACAAAACATCTGATATTTGGAAACAGATCTGTGCATTATTCACTAGTGTACCCTTAGTATGATTTGTATACAGGACATCTGATGCACTCACTAGTGTATACTTCATCTGATGCATGTTCGCTGGTGTTCACCCCATTTTATGCATTTACTAGCCATTGCACGCTCTCAGAAATAAAGGTACAAAAGCTGTCACTGGGGCAGTATCTTTTCAAAAGGGTTGTACCTAAAAGGGTCCATTTTTGGTACCTTAAATATACATATTAGTACTTAAAGTGTACATATTTAAACCTTTTTAACCTTTTCAAAAGGTACCGCCCCAGTGACAGCATCTGTGCCTTTATTTCTGAGAGTGTGCATTTACCTACTCCGTGAAAAAAGACAAAGTGCATGTGAAATCAGTGCATGAGCTTCGTGCATCTAATGCTTTACAAACTGCAGACATTTAAGCATATAAGTCAAGGACTAAAATAACAGAAAGTGGAAGTCAAGCAATGCACACACTTGCACACAATGCACACACAATGCTTTTGGACCTTTATTTCTGAGAGTGCAGATTGTGTACTGTGTATGGACTTATTTGTCCCCAGCAACAGTGTGTTATTTGTGGTTCAGACTTTCATCTTTTTTTAGTCTCCCCACATTCTGTTCACCCCTAAATTAATAGTGCTAATGATCTTGCAGATGGAACATTGACACCAAGCAAATGCACTTGTACTCTCTAAGGCATGACACACGACTGATGATGCACGTCACAGCCACGCCAACACACGTCCATGCAAACAGAACCATCTGGAGAGACAGTCTGAGGAGATGATGAGATTTTGGAAACGAGAGATGAATGAATGGCGAGCTCATGAATGCCTGAATGCAAGTGATTGACACACGAGACAGCAGAACAATGCCCAACAGAAAGCCTAGAACAAACAGCACTCTGTAGGAGAATAGAGCAAGTGCGTCGTCAGAGGAGAAATTTCCAGTCAAGTTATTTTGAAAGTTTATACGCACACATATGGACACTGGAAGGCTCTATTTAAAGGAGTAGTTCACTCAAAAATGAAAATTCCGTCATCATTTACTCACCCTCGAGTAGTTGCAACCATAGTAAAGCTCTAAACTATATGAGTTTCTTTGAGTTAAGTTTGTAACCAGGTTGTTTTGGTCACCATTGACTTCCATGGTAGGAAAAAATATACAATGGAAGGCAGTGGTGAGCCAAAAGAGCCTGGTTACAAACCTTCTTTAAAATATCTTCCTTTATGTTCGGCAGAACAAAGAATTTCATGCAGGTATGGTGAGGTCTACTCGAGGGTGAAGAAATGATAAGCGAATGTTTTATTTTTGGGTGAACTATTCCTTTAAGACTAACTTTATTAACCTTTAAGAGATTAAATGGAGAGCACCCAGAGAGTTGCTTATTCTTTCCAAAGTGTCTCTTTGTAGTGGTCAAACTGTTATTTGCTATCTATCATACTGTTTCATATATTTATTATTTTAGTTAGTTTTTTCTGATTAATTTTATTTCTCCTAAGAAATAAAGTTGATTCCTAAACATCAAGTCTATGATGTTAGATGTGCTACGAAAGAGCAATATCCTTCTCCTAAGGGTTTCAGATTACTTGGACTGCTGAAGGGTGTTGTCTAGTGACTTGTCAGGGGACAAACAATAGAGATTATAGAGATCAGTTTATATATTAATTTTAGCTTGTGTTTATTAACAGTGAAACAGCCTCTTACATGCATACTGGCAGCTGACTGAATGCTCTTTTGGGAACTTAAAAACTGTTTTTTAACAAATTTAACATAGGGGGAAATTTAAAAATCGAATTGCCTCTCCATCACCATCTGCTTAGTTAATGCTTCAACACACACCAACAGATCAAATACTGCTAAACAGGAGATCACTTAATAAAGCACTCGATAATAATGGATATTTTATTCATGGTGGTTTTATTTAGACAAAGTTTGTGTCAAACAACATTTCTTTCTGTCAATTCGCTAAGAGAGAAAGACTATGTGATATGTTACACACAGAGAAAACACAGATCTCTCGCTTCAAGCAGTTCTTCAGGTTGAATTAAACATTGACCTAACTTCACCTGATACTCAACGTACCTGGCACAACTCTGATTAACTAACACAAACCAAGTACTTAACACTGTTTTAACAAATGAAAAACATTAGCGTGGTCATTGTTAGTCACTTCTTCCAGCAGCTATCCGCTCATCGTATCGTTTACAGTGGCCCCAAAATGATTTGGACACTGCTAAAAATGGCATTGCTTTAGGAAACAAAGCATCAAAGCAAGTGGCATCTGTTTTTAGTTAATCACTTAAACCATGCGCGTTTCACTTTGACAATCAGAATGTATCCTAATACAATGTTTCTCTTGTTATAAAAGTATTTTGTTAAATGTCCAGACTTTAGCATAAGTGCCTCGATACTTTTTGGAGCAACTGTAAGTGATAGTGTATCTGGTTTAGTACCCCGACAATCACTAAAAAGACATGTACTCTACCGACAGTGTCTTGTTGAAAAAGTGTGTCTAGTTTGCGTATGTTCCTATTTACATGACAATGTGATGGTTATTGATAAAAGACATAGTCTTCTTTGTCAGCAGGAGAATTTTCCACATTTTCGTCTCCAGGCAGAGACATTCCCCACCATCTTTGACAATTACATTTTCCACATCACTCCCATTTTTCTCTTTACTTGTCCTGTGTTCTCTGATGTTTAGAGAAGGACGTTACAAAACCTGCTGGGAGTGCATGCATGCAGTCGCCCCGTCTCTGCTGTGAATTGCACAGTGTGTGTGGTGTTTTTCTTTTTTGTTGTTGTGTGCCAGTCTCGTCACCCTTTCCTGCATGGCTGCTTCTATGCATTTGTTAGCATAAGCCCGATCGCAGGAGAAAGGCAGTGAAGCATAACAGAAAAAAAGAGGAGGAAGATTCAGCCAAAGAGAAGGTGAAAAGAGAGAATAAGCGCTGTGAGTGAGAGGAAGGACAGGAGTGAAGGCGCAGAGGAAGAAGGGAGGATGGGCGAGTCGTAACCTGGTGGACATTCAAGCTCGAAGCAGCGGGCTGCATCCTCATTGCCATAGTTTGCCCAGTACTCTTCAGGCTCTAGCTTAGGTAAAGCAGCCTCCTCCGCGGTGAGGTCGTACTTGGATGAGAAGGAGGATGATGAAGATGAGGGATTTTTGACCGAGCTGAAAGGATGGGCCTTCAGGGTCTCGCTGCTTTTGTGAAAGTGGCTCTTGGACGATGAGGCCGGTTTGTTCTTGGAGAACCACCAACGGGTCTTGGTGCTGAAGGTGGTGGTTGTGGTGCCAGCCATCGATCCTGGATCAGGCAGTGGGCAGAGGGCGAAGTCCAGCTCCCGCAGGAACCTCAGGTCCTGACCTTTACGAGGGACTGGTGAAGAGCAGGTTAGGTCTGAGCTGGAGATCCGAGCTTTGCGGAACCACTCCCATAGCGACCTGGCTTCACAGCCGCAGGTCCAGGGGTTACCATTGAGCCTGAGAAACTGCACCGACGATGTGTCCTTCAGTGCCTGACCTGGAAGCTCCTGCAGGGAGTTGTTGAAGAGATAGAGGATGGTCAGTCTGCCCAGGTCACGGAAGGCCCGCCGGTGGACTTGTCGGATGCGGTTGTCGTGCAGCAACAGCCGGTCGAGATTCACCAAGCCTCGGAAGGCATTTTCAGACAAGACCCGGATGCGATTTCCATGCAGGAACAGGTGGGTGAGGTTTACCAGATCGGAAAAGAGCCCATCTGGAAGGTGGCTCAGCTGGTTCTCCTGCAGGTAGAGGAACTGCAAGCTGTAGAGCTTGTGGAAGAGGTCAGCGGGCAGCTCGGTCAGGTGGCAGCGGTGCATGTGTAGACTCTGCAAGCGCTCCAGCCCCCTGAACGCACCTCCGTCCAGCCTGCGCAGTGATGGGTTGTCACTCAGATCTAGTTCTTCCAATACGCGCAGATTACTGAACGCACCTGCTTCGATCCACGTGATGTTGTTGGAATACAGCCACAGAACCTGTGGATTCAGAACGTAAAAGCAAAGGTTAATCTCTGCTTCAGTTTTCACACGGAAAAGATGTTTACCTTCGCATACTTTCTCACCTGTGTTTCGAAGCCAAAGGAGTCGGCTCTGAGCTCGGTGATACGGTTGTTCTGCAAGAAAACCCGCTGGGAGTCGTAGGGAACGCCGGCTGGAACCGCAGTGAAGTTCTGAGACTGACAGCTCACAGTCATGGGCATATGGTAGCATACACACAACCTGGGACACGCCTGACCCGGTGCACAGCGGCACGCCAACAACCATATCACCAACCAAAGAGACAAACCACCTGTGGAGCAAGAAAGAGGTAGACTTAACATAGCATTCGTGTTTACGTTTGGGAAGCAGCTGTTCTGCATCCTCTTAAAGTTCTGGAGTGATGCTGGCTGCTTTTTGAGATGTCATTGCTGGGTTAAGTTATATTGAATAAAGCAGTTAGGAACAGTCAGAGCCTTGTCCATCCAGGACAGAACTCAACAGTGCCTAAGAGTGCATGAAAAACAAAAGGTCGGATTAACTTCAGGTTTGTGAAACCGAACCCGATCCAATTACTGCGGCTCCTGAATATTTAAGAGGGGACCTCACAGGGATCGGTGACGCTACACAATAACACAGCGCTTAAAGACACGCATGGCGTGAATTAATCATGCTGCGTGCATTCATGTTGCTTGCACAAGATTTTCCAATTACCTGACCCTTGACCTGGTCACTCCACATCCCTTCTAGGACAAGACGTACTAATCCTCTGCGCATCACTAATGTGGAAAATTGTACTGAGTTACATTTTTGCATAACTGCATACCTGTTTTGGTTAACTAAAGCTTTGTAAGTTTCTCAAGGTTGAAAATGTATTGAATATTCTGTATTTACCCTGCTTAAATCAAGTCGTAGCAATACAATTATTGATTATTCAGAAGTGGCAGTACTAAGGTCAGGATTAACTGGGACGTAATTTATTGCACTACAGTGTAAATATGCCTAGATTAGTAAAGTATTTTTGTGTTTGCATGTACACATACATATATATATATATATATATATATATATATATATATATA
>JAUMHQ010000071.1:1559006-1577588 GCA_032361165.1 Enteromius paludinosus
TTCTATCTTGGTCTCATCAGACCAGAGAATCTTATTTCTCACCATCTTGGAGTCCTTCAGGTGTTTTTTTTAGCAAATTCCATGCTGGCTTTCATGTGTCTTGCTCTGAGGAGAGGTTTTCGTCAGGTCACTCTGCCATAAAGCCCCGACTGGTGGAGGACTGCAGTGATGGATGACTTTCTACAACTTTCTCCCATCTCCCGACTGCATCTCTGGAGCTCAGTCACAGTGATCTTTGAGTTCTTCATCACCTCTCTCACCAAGGCTCTTCAACCCCGATAACTTAGTTTGGCCCGACGGCCAGGAAGGGTTCTGGTCGTCCCAAACGTCTTCCATTTAAGGGTTATGGAGGCCACTGTGCGCTCTTAAGTGCAGCAAAAATGTTTTTGTAACCTTGGCCAGATCTGTGCCTTGCCTCAATTCTGTCTCTGAGCTCTTCAGGCAGTTAAGTCAAATAGTTAAATGGGTGTCACAGCAAAGGGTCTGAATACTTATGACCATGTGATATTTCAGTTCTTCTTTTTTAATAAATCTGCAAAATGTCAGCAATTCTGTGTTTTTCTGTCAATATGGGGTGCTGTGTGTACATTAATGAGGAAAAAAATGAACTGAAATGATTTTAGCAAATGCCTTATTAAGCTTGTGGACAACAGGTTGTTCAGTAAAGTTTTGAGCTTGGTGATAATTTGAATGCTTTAGAAATTTGAGGAGGCTATGGTACTGCGGACTTACAACATAATTCCAATAAATCTTCGTTTAAACATTAATAATTATTATTAGCAATAAATATTATATTACATATTATACTATATATTATATATATTACATAATATTACATTACTATAACATTTTACTCAACGGATATGTATATTAATTTTTAGTTTCCAGATCCCTTTTAGTAGACAAAAGCCTGCTGCATGTGTGAATGCTTGTGTAAAAGTGTTCAAAATTCATGTATGCATTTGTGTGCAAGTGTCACGTGTGTGGGCTGCACTGAGTCAGAGTTCTGTTCCCTGACTGTGACTAAGGTCAGTGCACTCCAACTTCAGCATCATGCCGCCCATCTGTACACACGCACCTGTGCACCCATGTCATGACACAAGCAAACACACACGTGCACGTTTGTGTTTGTGGAGACTTTTTTACTGGCTTCTTTTTTATTCTGAGCTAAGGCTGTTATCTATGTCCTGGTCATAACACGATGAACCACACACACACACTCAGTCTGCTCTGCCAGAATGCAATCATGTGCAGATATGCACACTTTTTGTACTCCTCCTACTCTTTCTCTCAGTGGACTTTATGAAATATCACATGACAAACACTGAATATCATATACACACACAGGAACACACAATTTCATCTGTACCCACAAGCTCACTCATCACTGAGGATCAAAGGTTAGGGCAGGGAACCATGGGGGGCGGGACACACAGCCTGCAGAACCATACACACAGTAGTAGGTCACTCCGCGTCATTAGTGCCCTTTGTTTGTGTGCTTTGCAGAAACAACACAGCCGAGCCCGAGGCTATGTACTGTGCACAATAATCTTAGCCCACCAGCTAACTCATCACTGCACATTCTCAGCGCTACAGGGGGCCGTGGGGGAAGACACACACACAAGAAATACATACATGAGGCAAGATCAGACAGATGACCACACTCCCCCTCAACACTTGGGGCAGTGACACACGCTTTAAAGAGCAACAGACGGGTCTGGGGAGAGTGTGTACATGCTTGTGTGTGCATGTCAGTTCATATGACAGTTGCCAACCTGTACTGAACAGCTCAACTCTGAATATTTCATGCTAATATCTAAACATGTTTTTCATCTTTGTACTGTACATGTGTGCCTTCTTACAGAGGTTGACAAGCAGAAAATCCTTATATAAATCATTCTTTACAGGCTGTCTGCAACAAAGTACTGCAGAAACAATGTCTTTGTAGGGAAAAAGTTATATTATCAAGTGCAAGAATTAATTCCCAAAAATGCATCTTAATAAGGAGTGTATGACAGATGTGCACTGAAGGGCTATTTTCAAACACCGCCCAAATGTTTCCACCAAGGCGGAGCTATTATTCTGGCTGAAGTGTTGCTGCGGGCGCCATGTTCTGGAGACGCTGTGTGTCGTTGTGAAAGTCAAACTACTTTGTTTGTGCTTCCAAAAGAGGACACGACTAGAAATCAGTGTTGTGTTTCCAACACTGTTCCAGAACTCAGTAAGTTACCGTTAAGTAAGTTACTTGGTGTTATGTTTATGAAGTGTGATGCAACCCGACGCATAAAAAGACAGTATTAAGTGATGATAATCAGTAATTATGTCTCAACAAATGCCTGGTTTGTAATGTGTTTTATTGTTTTGGTGTCATAGGGCCGGGACACAGCATCACGTTTTGGTAAGATTTCCTCCACTTGCTTGAGGTATTCAGCCAATTACAGTGCACTGGATAGCTGGCCAATCAGAGCACACCTGGTGAGCTTTGTACAAATTGACCCGTTTCAGGAGGCGGGGCTTAGAGGAGAAACAATAATGTGGAAAACAATGTTTTGGTGTAATTTAAAAAACACATTAGCAACAACATATGACCTCTTTAATCCCAATAGGATAGTTTTATCCACTGTACTGACACCTGTCACATGGTTTATTAACAACCAAACTGCAAACATTAATCGTGGTGCTTTTCAGCTACGTTTTCTATCACATACTTTGGCTGTCAAATTTAACTCGGTGTGGAAGAAAAATTAATTTTTGCTTATCTGCATGGTACTGAGTTCCTTAGCAGTCAGAATAAAATAGGACTTAAGGGCCTCAAACAAGTTGTATGGGGAAGAGGAGGCTGTACAACCGGTGACAGGGTCATCTGTACCTTAATAATAGGGGACTAGGCTTCAGAAGAAATTATATAGTAAGGAGTTTTCCTTTTGTGGAAAAGTACAGCTGTTTGGAGTAGTAACCTTGGAGTGAGATGGATGCATTTGATATGACTTGAAATGATTCATCTAGTAAAAATAATAAAAATAGATAAAAAATGCATGTAGTTAATGATGAACGATGAACACGATGCAGGATGATAGAAAAAATACCCAAATATCTGCACAATTGCAAATGTGATATTAATTGTATACAATAAACAAGGGGAATTGTGTTAAGACAGTATTTTAGACAGTGTTGTCAACATTGTCTGTTTTGTTCTATAATTGAAAAAAAGTTACTTTGAGCGACATAACTTGGTGTTTTGTTACTAAATAAATTCACATTTTTGAACAAATTTAGTGAGCCAGTGATTCGGCGAGCCATTCATTAGACCAGTGGTTCCCAAACTTTTCCTTTCCTGCAGAATTACAAAAATTCAAGCCACGCCGATTTGCAAATAAACACAACTTCTGAAGGATTTATTTGAAATGTAATTATTAAAATTCAGTGTGTGCCAACTTACTAAATAAACAAGGAACTAGTCACTTTTAGAGTAGAACATTAAAAAACATAAAAAAGACTATGTATTTTTTATATGTAACAGCATTTATTGTTTTGTTTAGTTTTTTTTTTACTGATTTTCTCTGTTTAAAAATGAACATTTCTGAACTGTAGGGTTTAGACTTATTTACTAGTCTCTCAGTTATTTCAGTGACTGGGTCGGGAAAAAATCAAGCCAATAAAATAACCACGTTTATTGAAAGTAACAATAAAATTGGAGAGAAAATATCTCAATATATTATTTTTATTCAGTTCGATGAAACAGAACCAGATATAATTTGACTAATGATCAAAATAATGTGTAGTCCTACAAAGCTATTGTTATCGGAGCATACGGTCACGAGAGGGTAGCATCATTTTACCAGCGCTGTCCAGTACAGCAGTAGCCTACTACAGCATGTTACAGCACAGCATGCGGCGCTATTGAAAACAGGAACAAGTATACATAGACATTTTTTGCCGGCGCGTTATTTGAGCGGACTTTGTTTTTCCTTTGAGCATAAGTAGTACACGAGTGGAGCGTTCATACGAGCCGTGAGCAGCTCAATGGATGCACACTCATAGAGCGGGATACTGAGCAGAGCGTACTGTCGGCTGGCGCACAGATGTTCTTGACCGTTTATTTCTTTCTAAACTCTATAAAAATCGTCTGACTGTACACTTATCAATCGGTCTCTCGATTTGTTTCTGAAGGAATCAGCTGTTTGAACTAATCGGTTGAATGAATGACCCAGTCACTCACAGGCAGAATTCAATATTTCAATTCTCAGATAAAATAATGTGCAGCTATAAGTAAAAAAAAAAAGTATAAAATCAATCACTTGACAGCCTTAACATGAAAAAAAAAAAAAAAAATCTGATACTGAATATAGCAAAGATTAATGATATATTAAAATAGTCCACCAAAAATGGTATTTAACGGAAATGTGTCCACCCCCCAACAGAATGCTCTCCCACCCGGTTAGTGCTGTCAGCCCTGTTTACCTCTATACTTAGCTATCTGACCTGTTTTTGTCTAATGACTTTGCTTTACTCCTACGATTTAGACACTTCCTGTAATAGACAGCAGAGCCTTATCATCACTCTGTCATCTACGTCTCAGTGACTAATATTTACCTCCATTCCTTTCTACTGCCTCCCTCATCTGTCTATCTGCTGTCTATTCATTCATACATCTCTATTTTTATACAAAGGCTGTCCCTGTCATATCTCAAGCCATTATGACGCAGAACTAATGATGCAGAGAGATGAAGACAATGCGCGTTAGAGAGAGCACACAGTTAACGGTACAAGCTGTTGTTTTATCTACAAAAAAGTTTAAATCAACAATTCTTTTTTTTCATCACTGGTTTATCTCCCAAATATTAGTCAATTGTGATCCTTCAGATGCTTGGAAGTCAAAGACATCAAATTCTTCCAAGGAAGCCAAAATGTGTCTTTTCTGTGTGATGGCTGAGCTACAGAATGGAGTAAAGATGAGCGATGGTGGTTGGCTACGGAAGTAACACAATGCTTGTAATGAAAAGCCAGGGTACTGATCAACTAAGGCTTACAGCACAGGAACAACCGAAGACTCTAAATGTGTAATTTCCTCTTTTTCAAAGATGTCTACTTGCAGCTGCGACACCTTAAGAGAGCACCTGCGGATCTGAGACAAATCCACTGATTGCTCTCAATAGGGACAGTTACCTTCAAAATAACAGATGTCCAAGGGCAGAGGATTTAAACAATATCAGGCCCTGATATGATTCATACCTACTGGTAAAGAAAAATACAGCTCTAAATTGCTGACGATTAAACTCCTACCAACAGATTGTCGTATAAATTTGCAACAGGAGGTTGGAAAAACTAGCAATAGCCTGCTTGCCCACAACATGGAAACTTGGCGTGTCAGTGCTAGAACAAATGTGCAAGGCTCAGAACTGGGAAAAGCATGAAGCATTATCTATTAAGTATTAACCCAGGACCCCAGAGGCTGTCCTTCAATACACCCATATAGTTAGTTTGTCCAAATCCCTGAAATACAACCCATGATCAGAGCGTATACTACAATTGCGCCTGACATTTACATATGAATGTTTCGTAGCACATTGAGTTATATACGGTGAATCATGCAATCATGGGTTTGACCCCAGAGAATGCTCATAAAAAATGCACTTTAAATCAGGATTTTTGGGTTAGGTGTGTTCATTCGTATGAATTACACCTAGTAAAATATGTACGCGTTTCCATGGGATCAGTGTAAAAAGTCCACACATTATATTAAATAAACAGATGACATTAGTTAGACGTATAACAACACTGTCATTTTTTATGCCTGTTAGATGGCGCTTTACTTTAAAACGTTAATAGGTCGTCATAAGTGTATGGATACAGGTAGTGACAGAGACCTCCAGGGGCTGGAATAGAAATGGCTAAAGTTCACAGCACATTTCAGTCAATCAGCTTTATTTCTACAGCGCTCTTTGTTTGTGTCAAAGCACTGAACAGTGTCAAATTGGAGGATAGAGTGTCAGTAATGTATAAAAACAAGATTAACACACAATTTTCATGTGAGGACATTTTATTTTTTAATTAAGAGACATCATATATTATCATATATTAGTCAAATATTAGTGCATGATGATGGAGAAAACGCATATCATATTATCAGTTAAAACAGGCATCCCTTATGTGTCTCTGGACCAGTAGCGCAGGTCTATTTGTAGAAATAGACAGCAATGCATTGTATGGGTCAACATTATACATTTGTCTTTTATGCCAAAAATAATTATTAAGTAAAGACCCATGAATATATTTGGTTAATGTCCTATTGTAAACCTAATTACTGATTTGGACAAATTTAAAGGTGATTTTCTTAGTATTTCGATGTGTTTGCACCCTCAGACTCTAGATTTCCAAACAGATATATCTTGGCCAATGATTCGTCATATCTTTCAGATGATGAATAAATCTCAATTTTAAAAGGCATTGGTTACTATGACTGGTTTTGTGGTTGAGGGTCTCATTTATACATGTCAAAGCACTAATTATAGCCAGTGTTTGTCTTGTGCTTCCTTAAATCCGTTTCCATTCATATTCATTATTAGAGCCCTTCCATCTCTCTGTCACATTCATGTCACTGACTAAGTTTCACAGTCAGTCATTTTACACTGCCACCCTCGTCTATCTGTTTCTGTCTGTCGAGTCCTTTTTGTTCATAAGTATTTTTAGTGGCAATGTCAGACCATGTCATGTCCCAAACAATTCATAACAATTAAAGGATGTTCAGAGTGTGTGTGTGTGTGAGAGAGAACACAGAATACAACTTTTGTATCATCATTTATATATATATATGTATATATATTAGAACATAAAGTAAATTATACATATAAGAACAACAAAGTGTGGTTTGGGTTCAATTTAGAGCAAATGCTGTACTTTACTGTAGCTGACTGTAGATTATTTAGCAAGTGGTAAAAAAACCCAAAAACATACAAATAAAGATGCACAACAATAATCTGACATATTTCTATACTTTATTTAGTATGTGTATTTGGGTGCAAAGCGTTATACAAAAACAGCCCCGTGAGCGCCATCTGCTGGTGCACCGTGGCTAGATGTTTTACATCTGTAACAAACACAACAGAGCTTTAATATCACCTCTGCCCTGTTCACTTGTATTTTTCTTTACTTTTTGGCAACCTGTAAGGCCCTTCACATAGAAACACAGTTAAAGTGCAGTTGTTTATTTGTTATTATAAATGACATACGGCTAATCACTACTGAGCTGGAGAGTGAACAGTTTACAGGTACTTGAACAGTAACAAATTCAGTCAGTTTCACTAAACCTGAAATGAAAATTCCCTTTATTAGGAGTAATACTGATATATTTGTAAAACAGATCTTACAGACAGCGGACTAAATAACAGCGACTTTACAAGCAGCACGGTTTACCACAGTGTCCAGCAAAGGGCTCCTACAACCACCGCATGTAAACATAAAAATAAAGATGCACAACAATACATTTTTTAGTTAGTTGAAGATACATTCTGTATTTCTTAGAGGAAAGAGTCATTTCTCCCGTTTGGTCAAAAACATGCATCACATATTTTCATTTTGGTCCCTTTAAGATTTGTCTAGCTTTTTGATCGATCTGTTCATAGTCATTATCTGGTTCATTTTTATTTTTAAACAACAAATATATTTCTTATCCACCTTTTTCCTGAAAGCGGAAGTAAGCCTATGGGTGAGGCTTCCGGTTCGTTTGACGCCATCGGTTAATAACGAGGGGAACAAAAACGTGCCTTAACCAGTAAAACACTACAAACCGTTGTGTTAATGATTACCATAATACATTAAAATAACATGATAGGGCACACCGATTTTCACTATCAAGCAGGTAAAAAGTAGCTGGACGCGGATGAGGCCGGAAGCTATAACCATAAATTGTACAAATGGCGGCGCCCGTTTTTACGTCAAAAAAACGTTGATTAAACAGTCATCTATTAAACTGGATTATGGAAGATGACCAGTGCCTTGTCCAGTTTTCATGGGATATTTAATGTTCACCGCTCCTGATCCAGCAACTAATGCGCATAAAAATAGTAAAGAGGGTGGGGAAGTGCTCAATTTCCTGCAACGATCAGCAAAGATATCACAGCGCATACCACAGACAGGATCAAGAGTCAAGCTCTGCTAACAGGTCACTGAAAGGTTAGTAAAATATTTCTTTCCACCATGCATTCTTTGTGCAGTTTTGTCAAGAAGACCTAATAAGAAATAGAAAGCAGTTTTAAAAGTCATAGGTGAGGTGGATTTTCCCTATGAAGAGGCACTTTTGTGAGAACCGGCTCGCTGGGCTGCTTGACGCCGACAGTGCAGGTAAACATAAAGAGGGTTGATGAAGGCCAGGAGACTCAGGACAGTCAGACCGATGTTCACCTGGAGAAAACAGTTCGATCAACACTTGATCTAAAACAGGAGCTTTTTTAAAATGTCATGTATTCTTTAAATAAACGGGGTTGTGTGAACAGAACAGAACGCTTTCAAACGTCCCAGAAAAATGACAAATATGCTGGATTTTTATCTGCCAAACAAATGCCTTTCATGAAAGCACTAGACTACAGGATATCAGACAGCTGTTTCTTATTTTGAAGCTGCTTCAACCCTTTTCTTCCTAGGACATTGTAAAATGTGAGTTGCGAGGCTGATGTTAACGAAACAAGTTCCAAGGAAAGACAAATCCTGTCCTTTAAACAAGAGATGAAAGTGACTTCTGTGTGAACCTAATATATCGCGTTACTGTTAACAAAAGATTTTTTTTGCTAATGTGGCCTCAGCTTATCACAAAATGCACGTACGTGTGGGAAAGACAAACTAAAAGCATTCAAGAGCTTACATAAAGAGGGTCTCCACCCAGTGGTCCTTTAATGAGGGCAAAGCAAGGATACTGGAGCAGCGAGACCACAGCCGAGAGAGCCATCACCGTTCCAAAGAGCTTTCCAAAGTGTTCGGATGGAAACCTGAAAAACAAAAGTGACCATCACAAACATTTTCTCCCTTCTACTTCAACTAGTCATTCCTAAAACTCTTTTCTTTTACGTATGAATGAATATCTTTGTGAAAAAAATTATTTTGCCATTGTATTGAACGTGCTGTACATTTATAACGTACTTGAAATATTAAAAGGATACTTTTAAACTGTACTTGCAGATACTCTAATATTAATGAAAGAAAAGGTCACGTAAGTGCACTTAGAGACTACGCTGTCTTCAATGGATCTTAAAAATGCACTTTTTAGTAGCTTCAGTTAAATGTTTTTCTTTAAAGCACACATTTGAATAACCTTTTGTCATCCTTCAATGTACGCTTATACACACTAATACACCGGCAAATTGTTTCTTTATCATTTTAACCTGTAGTGTGTTATTTGATATTACAATTAAAGTGAATATATCTGAAATACATTAAATTGCTCCTTCAATTTAACTAAAGTTTGATTACAATTATATTAATATGTGACAGTAATTTCTTTCATGTGTAGTTTAGCATTTACATTAATGACAGCAGAAATAATTACTTCTAATTTTCTATTAAAGTAGACATAGCTAAGTGTGTCAGTTCATTTAACTGCATTTAATAAAATCTCAAGTACATCTTTTAATTGTAAATAACATGCATTTTAATGACATCTATGGGTGAAACTGTGAAGTCGCTATTTCCAGTTATCAAGTCCAATTTTGAGCGGGAAAAAAAGACTGATATGTTCTCAGATTTGAGCGTTTATCTGGCATCTGACATGTCCTTCCATATTGCTCACCTCTGACAACATAGTTAATTATTTTATATTGTCCTAAATATTACGCACTGGACCTTTAATTGTCTGCAGACATTACATTTTATTGGTATATTCCACAGTTTTTTATATCAAGTATGCTAAAGTGTATTTCTTTTTCAAAAGAGTAATAATGTATATCTAAAATATATGCTGCCAGTGTTTTCTTTTTTTAAAATAGATCATTGTGGGATGTGTCAGCTAAATAAAGTCATACAGGTTTGTTTTCCTGTTTGGGTGGACTATCCACCCTACTATAATGTTCTTCTGGGCCTGTGATGACTCACGCCACACTGATGAAAGCAGCATTTCCTCCGTAGAGGAAGGATCTGTTGAGGACTTGCAGGATGAAGGTGAGATACTGCAGAGGAAGGATGGGGGTGGCGGCACACACTGAAAACAGCACACACTGCAGCGCGGTCAGCGACAAAGACAATATGGCTGCCTTCAAGTCTGCCTCGTGTTCACTTTGTCCTGTATAGCACAGTAAATTAATTTTACACTGTTACAAAAATAAATATGATTTTTCTAAACATTAAATAGACAGCTTTTATTTTTAAATAAAAAATATTAATTAAATACTGATTTGAACTCTGTAAAATCATTCTTTTTTCTTTTTTAATTCTTCACAGGTTGGGGAAAGGATTTGACTGTTAATTAAATAACAGTAATTTTTTTTTTACTATTAAATAATATTGTAAACTCAGTAGCAAATATGAATATAATGTTTTAACTAGTTACATATTTTAACTAGTTCTTCTGTAAATAAATTATTAATATTACTGTCTTACTTAAAATGTATTTATAATATTTTATCACCATATTTTAAGGTGTCATAATACAGAGTGATTACCTACTTAGGTACTTAGTAGTAGACATTGTACATGAAATAAAATGCACTTATCATGTAAGATAGTTCTGGAACAGCCAGTAATTATGATGATGTAACATACTGCTACTGTTACACATATGTTACAGACCGAGTCTGTTACACACATACTTACACTTAAGTACAATCTTGATACGCTTTATTTTAAGTAGCTTATGCTTGTGTTATTTTCTGTAATTTTAATGCAACAGTATAGCAGTCTATTACAGCTACATAATTACAAACTGTTCCATAGCTTTAGTTACATGGTAAATACATTTTGTACAACAGCTACTACTAAGTACTTACTGAGTGATTACTCTGTATTATAGACACTGTATTGAAGACAACAATTATGCAAATGCCATGCTTGATGACTATGACTCAGACAATCTCATAAAGGTCTCAAAAAAAAAAACTAAACAGAAAAAAAGAAAGGAAATTAGGGATTGGATATTCATATGGCTGTAGGGAAATGCATTGACCTGGTTCTCGCTGCTTTCCTTTGTGGCGGTCCATGATGAGGCCGTTCCAGGGGGCACACAGGATCCCACACAGCTGAGTAAATGCAAACGCATTTGTGTATCTACTGACTGTGAGAAAAACAACATGACTGTTCACAGCTCTTGAGTTCACACACATGACACATTCTGAGCCTGTTGGCATGTCTATATGTATTCATACATGGCTTCACCTGCCCATAAATAGCTGGACAAAAGGATAAAGTGACTCTCTGTGTGTGTGTGTGTGTGTGTGTGTGTATATACCAAGGCCTGGGTGTCCAGCAGCCAGATGATTCAGCATCGGGTTTAGGGTCCCGATGAACAAGTAGTGTCTCAACTGCATCACTGAAAGCCACAGCAGATGCCACACGAAGAACCAGGAAAGCAGACAGCTCTTGAAACTGCGCTCTGACAAAAACACACACATTCATACTTCACATGATGTTTTTCACAATGAAGTGTTAGTAAAAGTAAAAAGGAGAAGGAACATGTAATGGAAGTCCTTAAGCACAATAGCAGAAAAAAATCAGGATAATAATGTGACTGTTTTGACGGCTTTTTTAAGCACATTGTAGACATCGTAGAAAAAGTGAAAATAAAAACATTAGTAAATGCATTGTAAAAAAAGATACTTATATCATTCAGTTTACAGAAAATGTAGTGATAACCAGTACAGATTATAATGATAAATCAAAGTTCATCATAGAAAAACTAAATTAATTGTATAATCTAATCATTGCAAGCCTTTTTTACAGTGTATGTTACATTGCCGTTTTGTTTGTTTGGTTACTTTTTGGCTTAAAAATGTGCTGGCTATTTCGACAGTCATGTTTATACTGCAAAGGCATACAGTATATATACCCGGCATGCCAAAAGGTGTTCTTAGTGGCAGTGACACCGCTGTGAAGCGTTTCATCTCCTTACCTATTTTTTCTGTGTCTTGGCCTTGAGAAGAAGTCTCTTTAAATGGCACTTCCTCTTCAGCCTGGGAAGTTTGGATGTTTTTCTCTTCGGCCTTTGCAACGGCATATTCTCGAGTCCCTCCACAGCTCATCCTACCACAGTAGAGAAGCACTGTTAGAGGAAACATATCCAGCACATACAGTGAAGCACAAGGTCAGTCTGTGAACAACAGGCACTCCAACCTGATGTCATGGCAATTCGTGAATATTTTACGAGGTGGCTAATTCGTACTAATTTGTACGACCTCACTCGTAAGAATTCATACGATTTATTCTAAATCTTATGAATTTGTACGAATGACCTAAA
The DNA here is from genome assembly GCA_032361165.1 of Enteromius paludinosus. Taxonomy (NCBI): domain Eukaryota; kingdom Metazoa; phylum Chordata; class Actinopteri; order Cypriniformes; family Cyprinidae; genus Enteromius; species Enteromius paludinosus. The sequence goes on from JAUMHQ010000071.1 coordinate 1,571,440, forward strand.
CATAACCCCGCCCCTAAACCTACCCATCACTTGGTTTTAGACAAATCGTACGAAATCGTACGAGTGAGGTCGTACGAATTGGCACAAATTTGGCACCTAGTACGAATATGTAAGAATTGCTCGTGAGACTGTGTTGGGCACTCAGAGTACCATCATTCTGAAGTTGAATATTTAATAAAATAAAAATAATATGAAACAATATGGTGTTTGTTGTTTTTCTGCAAGCAACATTCTCATATTGTTTGCATACTGTTTTGTGAAGCCTATGCCACACTTGTTGGGAAAATAATTAAAGGGGTCGTATGATGTTGCTAAAAAGAACATTATTTTGTGTATTTGGTGTAATGCAGTGTGTTTAAGGCATAAAAAACACATTATTCTCCCCATACTGTACATTATTGTTTCTCCTCTAAGCCCCACCTCTTGAAGGAAAGGAAAGAAAAGGAAGTGACAAGTGGCCAGGTATGGGTTCCTATACAAGGAATTAGTGCTCTGCATTTAACCCACCCAAGTGCACACACACAGCAGTCAGAAGTGATCAACCACACACACACACACACACACCATTAACACACACCCAGAGCAGTGGGCAGCCATTGCTGTGGTGCCCGGGGAGCAGTGTCTTGCTCAAGGGTCTCACCTCAGTCGTGGTATTGAAGGTGGAGAGAGTGCTGGATATTCACTAACTTCACCCACAATCCCTGCCAGACCCTGGGACTCAAACCCACAACCCTTGGGTTACAGGTCCGACTCTCTACCCATTAGGCCACGACTGCCCCAAAAAGTGAGGTGTGCTCTGCCCAGTGCCCAGTGCACTGTGTTTGGCCGAATATTGCAAGCATGTGACAGAAATGTTACTCCCCTTACCATAACAGCTTAAATAATGCATTTTCACAACGACACACAGCGTCTCCAGAACATGGCGCCCGCAGCAACACTACAGCCAGAATAATAGCTCCGCCTCCTTTCTTTGTGTGAACATTTGTGTGGTGCCATGAAAATAAACTTTGTGACGTAGAAAAGTGGGGGGGCGTGTTTAAACAATCTGTTTTAGGGGGGTGTGGACAAGCCATAACCTTTATAAATAATATCTCTTCGGTTTTTAAACTTCAGGGATCTTATCTCTGCACTAACAGCTCATAACACTCCAAAGAGAAAGAAAAACTTGAATTCGCATCAAATGACCACTTTAAATAAAAACTCAGCTGTTTCATATGTAGCTGATGCTCTCCTGCAGTCATCTCAGCATGTTTCTGAAGGAAGAGGTGTTGAATGTGTTGTTTACCCATAGGTGTAGTTCTCTGGAAGCGGGTATGGAATATGTTTACGAGGCATCAGCACAAATGTCCGGAACAGATGAATGACACTGCAGCAGGCCAAGAAGATGAAAGACCACCGCAGAGAGACTCCATCCTCATACAGCAACTACAAGACATAGATGTGACCATCATGATTTAAGACTTGACCTGCAATCATATCTTATCTGCAGTGTGAGGTGTTTTATTTTCCTCTTACCTTGATGATGAGGAAAACCGCAGAGGAAGAGTCAAAGGCTCCATTATACAGAGTGATTATAGTGGAGCGGTGAGTGCCAAAGAGACTGCCCACCTAAAGACAGCAGATGAGATTTCTGCATGACCATACACTGAACACTATTTCAGAGAATTTCTTGCCATTTAAAATAAAAGAGATATATATGGACATCAGAACGCACCCTCATATCCTGAGAAAGCCAAAGAAAATTTGAAGCAGCTCATGCATTTGTTACTGCGTATCACAACAGGGTTTGAAGCCTCACTGCATGATGAACTATTCAGTACCTGTATGTTGGTCACCAAGAACAGAATTCCTCCCACAGCGATGAAGGACAGAGCAGGGAAGAGGAGGACGGAGTTCACTGAAAGAGTGAAAATCAGTTATGACTATAAACAAACTGAAAGGTATCAATATACCAAAGGTCAAATAAAGATAAAAACTCTATTTACCAGGACTGGAAAAGGCTATTAACAACATTCCTGCAGTGTAAACCGATCTGTGAAGTAAAACATAACACGAGAGTGGTTAAATAAATAGGCTACAGGGCCTACTTTACCCTGCCCGTCTGTCTCAAAACATATGGAAACATAATGGACCGAGTTATTTAGATTTATGAGCTGAGAGATTAACTGTCTCCAAAAATATTTGAACACTTTAGCCACACATACCTTTCAAAGGTTCGGGGTCAGTCACTTTTAACAGAAAGGATGCATTAAACTCCTTTTTCCCTTTTCTGTATTAATTAACTGCTCACTAATGACTATTAATGTTTGAACAATGTTTTATAAAGGATGAACTGACTATTTACTAATGCTTAACTAACGATTCATAGTGTGCAGTTAATATAAAATGTTACCCATAATTTAGATATAAAACAGTTATTTTAAATTACAGTAATATTTAAACTTGAGCTCAAATATTTCTTCCTTATTGTGCAACCTCTATAGAGGCTAAAAACATCCAACTTCTTGGAGCACCACAGATCACTCTGCCCTGCCAAATTTCCCTCCTTTCCTCGGCAGCGATATCACCCCTCTGTTCTCATGCAATCTTGCTACTTTTTCACTCAGCTGAAATGAATGTTTGGTTTTTTTAATAGACTTCCCTCTTGTTGCTTTTAAGGCACAGACTTGCATTTTAGGACTAAACTAAAAATTAGCTTAAAACCATAAAACCTGAAATGTTGATACCATATTTTTTGCAGTCGAATTCCGGCAACCACAGCCGCTGTTTTTATACCGTAAATTTAACAGATTTTTTTTTTTACAGTGTGGGCTTAAACCTTGTCTCTGAAACTGGGGGTATAATGTCTTTAAAATAAAACGATAGAAAAACACATCCCTTGCAGCAATATGGTAATACCGTAGTATTGATTGATTACCATATTTATTTTACCATGGTATGTACAAGATATGCTTCACAGAACACCACAGTATTACCTTTTTTGTGGTTGTGATATTGATATGCAAGACAGGCATCTTTAGCCAGACAAAAACACATTCAAATCTGACTTACATTCCCAGTAGCCTGGCAACTGTGGTACCAAAGTGGTCAAACAGGAAGCCATTTGGCAGCGTGAGGAAGTTGTTCATGAAGGATGCAATGGTGAAGATGAGTGAGAGCTGCTCATCTTGTGCACTGCAATCTAACACACAGCAAACGTTACATGTAGCTAGACACACATACACAATGCATATGTTTTGCAATTTCTACCAACCTTCAACAGCAGTTCCATTTATTGTGGCGTTGACACACAGACCTTTGAAGTAGCCTTCAGTCTTGAGCACAAAAACCAACGATGCCCAGCCAAAAACAGCCCCTGCGAACCCCAAACACTCCACTAACCCAGATATCAGAGTAAACCAGGACCGTACCCTCAACCCGCCTCCCTGGCAGCCAAACATCTTGCCTCTTTCTCTCCGCTGCACTCCTCAGTCCTCTTGTAAAGCAATTTCAGGGTTTCTTGAACACAATTCAAATGTAACTAAATCAGTGTTATTTGTTAAGCAAATTTCAAAAGGTTAAAACGAGCAACAGCAAAAGACAGAATGTGGATACTCCTTCAAAAACTTCTTCAACAAAGTGTACAGACATCAACTTATCCCTCTCTCTCACTTACTGTCTCTTTATATGGACCTCTGGAGGGTTTGTTTTCCCTCCCACTTTACAAATCCCTCCTATTTCCTTTCTAGGACTCCCTCAGCAGCAGATGTTTGTAAGTATTCAATCCAGCACAGATTTCACTGTTGTTGTTGAATTCTGCTTCAAACATTTTAATGTGACATGATCCCTGTTGATCCTTATGAAATGCTTGACTAAAACTGCGAACAAACATAATTTTAAAACACATTTTTGTGTGCATAAATTGAAGCTGGTTCTGGGAATCGTCCTGCTGTTGTACAACCCCATTCAACCTTTTTACAGTTTAACTGATTTTGAGAGGAACAAGTGAATGAACTACTGAGAGCACTGATAAGCTCTGAAATCCTGGTTTGTGCCTCACTCTCTGTCTGCTTACACATACATTCCACATTAAAGCGTGAGATAGGCAGTTCTGAGCAAAAATGCCACAAAGCAGGACTGTCTGAATGAGCAACATTTTAGGGTTTTGCAGTCAATTGAGAAATGCGCCGGTCCACACCCAAATACAAGCTTGTCCCTTGTCATTCATGTGGATTATGACTGTTGACCTTATGATTCGTTGGTGTTTCTGTTTTTTAGAACCTAAAATGTAAAAAAAACATAGCAGAAGTTAAATGTGTGATTGGCACAAGACACACTATTTCTGGGCTTCCCTTTCAGCAGAGTGATGCAACAGTGTGTAGAATAAGATTGGAATTGCACTTTCACAGTTCCTATCACAAGATTTCCTCTTATGTGTGACTATCTACGTCAAAGTCTTCAAAAAAAAGTGAGTTCCCTGAGCCAATGAAGGTCTATTTTAAAAGATGTGTGCCAAGTTCTTTTACTTTTTTTATTTGTTTTGAATGTTGTTGATTTAAATGTTAATAAAAGTGAATGTCTGCAGATATGAAAATATTATTATTATTTTTTTTTTTAAGCGTGCTTTTCATGTGTATCATCTTATTATATTATATTATACAATCTATTATACAGTATTTTGATTTTATGTTCCCCCTCAAAATGTGAAATGTAATCATAGATGCATTCAAGTAATTATGAAACCTGCATAAAAAAGAAAAATAGGTTGTGGTGACTTTATATCTCGCAATTCTGACATTATATCTCATAATTTTGACTATATATCTCGCAATTCTGAATTTATATCTTGCAACTGTAACTTTATATCTCGGAATTTTGAATTTATATCTTGCAATTGTGACTTTATATCTCGGAACTCTGTCTTTATATCTCATAATTTTGACTATATATCTCGCAATTTGAATTTATATCTTGCAATTTTGACTTTATATCTCATAATTTTGACTGTATATCTCGCAATTTGAATTTATATCTTGCAATTTTGACTATATATCTCGCAACTCTTACTTTTTATCTCGCAACTGTAACTTTATATCTCAAAACTCTCACTTTGTATCTCATAATTGTGAATTTATATCTCGCAACTCTGTCTTTATATCTCATAATTTTGAATATATATCTCTCAATTTTGAATTTATATCTTGCTATTTTGACTATATATCTCGCAACTCTTACTTTTTATCTCGCAACTGTAACTTTATATCTCAAAACTCTCACTTTATATCTCATAATTGTGACTTTATATCTCGCAACTCTGTCTTTATATCTCATAATTTTGAATATATATCTCTCAATTTTGAATTTATATCTTGCTATTTTGACTATATATCTCGCAACTCTTACTTTTTATCTCGCAACTGTAACTTTATATCTCAAAACTCTCACTTTATATCTCATAATTTTGACTTTATATCTCGCAATTTTGACTTTATATCTCAAAACTCTGGTTTTATATCTCGCAACTCTTACTTTATATCTCAAAACTCTTACTTTATATCTCACAATTTTGACTTTATATCTCATAATTCTTACTTTATATCTCAAAACTCTTACTTTATATCTCGCAATTGTGACTTTATATCTCAAAACTCTGGTTTTATATCTCGTAACTCTCACTTTATATCTCAAAACTCTTACTTTATATCTCGCAATTTTGACTTTATATCTCGCAACTCTTACTTTATATCTCAAAACTCTTACTTTATATCTCGCAATTGTGACTTTATATCTCGCAACTCTTACTTTATATCTTGCAATTTTGACGTTATATCTCAAAACTCTGACTTTATATCTCGCAAATCTCACTTTACATCTCGCAATTGAGACTTTATATCTCGTAACTCTCACATTATATCTCGCAATTTTGACTTTATATCTGAAAACTGACTTTATATCTCGGAATTTTGAATTTATATCTCGAAACTCTTACTTTATATCTCGCGATTCTTACTTTATATCTCGCAACTCTTACTTTATATCTCGCAACTCTTACTTTATATATCGCAATTGTTACTTTATATCTCGCCTCTCAACTCTTACTTTATATCTCGCCTCTCAACTCTTACTTTATATCTCGCAACTCTGACTTTATATCTCGCAACTCTTACTTT
>JAUMHQ010000071.1:1579230-1617757 GCA_032361165.1 Enteromius paludinosus
AATACCACATACAGTCTGTACAGTAGAAACACCATTACACCTATGGAGAGACCCCATAAATCACAAAAAACAACATGCTTGTGTGTGTGTATTGATGTTGCAGCGCGACTTCAAATGCTTATGCAGTGGTTTCAAAGTAAATATGTATTTGGCGCCCTCTTCTGATCGGAACATCCACTCCGTGAGAGAATGAGGAGCGTCTCTCCGCAGAATGCAACATCCAGGGGGCGTGGATGGGTAAAGATCCAACCACTCCCTCCTTATATACCTAACCCTACCCTTAACCCCTAAACCTACCACTCTCTACCTCCTATGTGGGTCCAACAAAGCCTCCTGGATGCTGTGGTATGCAGCGAGCACTACTTGGGGAGATCGGGGTTCTTTCACAACCATCCAACTGTAGAACAAGTGATCAAAAATTACCGCTACAACTTACATTGACCACAATCCCCATACTGCCATTTATTCATAGCATCTTAGCTTTAACAATATTAACACCAAACCTTTTTCCTTGTGGGTTTGAATAATTCGCTATTTAATAAAATGCACAAATGTTCAAACGGAGAGCAGAGTGGATGGAGAGGGAGGTGAAGGAAGATAACAGATAGTCATGGGCAGTGAGGGAGTGAGAGCAAAGATAGCAGTGTATTTTTAAAACCATCTGCTGTGTGTTGAGGGAGACGTTCTAGGATAAGAACTATACATGTCCACTGAGATAATGGACCACAGCCTGCTTTGATAAAGAGGTGTACAAAGTGAAAGAGCTAGATAAGGTCCAAAACGCTCATTCGCATAAAAGCTTGAAATAGCACCAATAAACCAATTCTGTGAATGTGTGAGAAAATTTAAGGTTTAGAGCATAACTTACCATAAAACTATAAAAAACATTAGTATGAGAGGGCTATGATGCTTTATGATATTTATAGTAACAAAAACCTATACTGTATTTTAGTATGTAAATTCTAGTTCCTTCTCAAAGTGATAGCTTTTATCTTAGAGTCTATGAATGTATGCAAATAAGGTCCAAAATGATAAAGCTATTCATATTCAATTAATAGATTAAAGGCTATTTCTGTTATGAACATTTGACTGCGCAGTATGTTGGATGTGTGTCAATACTGTTTATCCCGCTATATGTGTGTGTGTGTGTGTAATGTTGTGTATTGGTTACCAGCTCTAACAGCTGCTCATGGGTCTGTCTGAGCCAGTGTTACCAGTGTTACACTATTTCTGGAGCGTGTGTTGTTTGAAAGGTCAGACAGAGACACAAGGGGGTGGAGGGAAAAACAGAAGACGAGAGCAAGAGAGACCAAGAAAACCAGAAGAAGTACAGAAGTGAAGAAGGAGGAAGACCGTATTGTCTGTCAGTTTGGTGGTTACTGTAGTTAGACTACAGATTTTGTTCCGTTTGACATCTGGGACAATGGAGGACTCAGAGAATACCGCTTTGACCAATGAGACAAAGGTAATGAGTGACCAGGTAACGCTCTCTTTTTCAGTTACTATATCTCACATTAACCTTCGCGTTCTGTCTGAGAGACCCAGAGGCCTCAAACACATAGCGAGGCATCAGGTTGATATGATATAACCCTAACATCGTGCAAAGGATGATAAAAGTTATTTTGTTTTTTTTGTGGGGACTTACATATACCCCGCCATACAAAACCTGAGTAAATGCAAAGATTTTTTTTTTTTATGCATAAAAATGTCACCGCAGACATCCACTTCGGATGTTTTAATTTCTTGTAGTGTCTGTTTCAAATGCGTTACCCTGGAGTGAAACTGACCACAAACATAATCAAGACCACGGTAATTAACCATGTAGTCACACCAGTCAGATTGATGGAATATAATCTTCATAATATTAATCAATAATATTTGTCAGATGTGATATGTTTAATGCAATGGAAAATATTTCAAGGGAATTCATATTAAGTGAAAAAAACTGATTAATTACTAATTTACTACAACATTTATTTACAACTCAAAAAATGATGTTTAAGCACTAGTGTCACTGGAACCCTAAATTACACTGTAAATATAAATACATAAAAACGGCTCAAAAGCAGTCCACAGAATATGAGACAAAACTTAGAATAATGACAATATTATGCCATCATCAGGAGTGCTATCAGATTGATGATTTTGCTGGTTTCATTTATGTGTGGTAATTCAATATCAGAACACATTTACTACTGCTCACCCTGCCACCTGCTCAATTAGAGGAATGTTACAGCTCTTTTTACAACTGATGAGTCATGACCTCATGTGACACCTGGGACAGCTTTTACACACACACACACACACACACACACACACACACACACACACACGTGAGAGAGAGAGACACGCTGATGTTACCTTATATCAAATTGAGAACACACATACACCATTTGGCAGGGATGAGAAGATGCGAGTCACAAGGCATATAAAAGAAAAAAACTAATGTGGTACATAGTTTGTGATCTAACATAAAAATAAATACAATAACAATTTAATTCCAGGCTTTTATTTTAGAGTGTTTTTGTTTACAGTGCTTTTGTAGCAGTGGTAGCCACATATAATACACAATGCATATGATAATACGTGCTGCTTAATTGACTAGATGCACGCTAAACCAGAGGCTAACTAGTGAATACCATTGTTCTGTTCCCAATTGCTCAATTATACAACTACAATGTAAAACTGGTTTGATATGCTGTGATTGGTGATTTTAAACTTAGGTATGATTTTTTTGTTTGGAATGGGCCCTTCACAGGATGCCGAACATGTGAAGTCCCCAGAGACAAAAAGTGTTGCAGAGTCAGAGCCAGGAGGCGGGGCTGAGACCACAGAGGGTGGAGCTAATGAGAACAACGAAGAACACCAGGAGAACACAAAAGCTGAAGCCAGTGACAGCGAGGCGTCTGAGCGAGAGGGAGGAGCCACAGAGAACATCGTGGAAGAGAAAGAAGAACTAGAGAAGGATATCAAAGAACATAAACCTGCAGAACAAGAAAAAGAGACAGGAGTTAATAACAACAAAGAATGTGAGGGAAAAGAAAAGAAGAGGAATGATGACCCTCAAAGGAAAGAGAATGATTCCTGCAACAAACAGGGACAACTTGAGGTGAAGCTCAAAGAAGAGGACAAGAAAACAAAAGAAGCTGAAGGCACAGGTAAAAATAAAGACACAAAAGATGATATCAAGAAAAAAACTGAAAATCTGGGAAGAAAAAGTGGAACAGCTCCATCCGCTGCTCTTAGAGCCTCCACCAAGTCATACACTCGACCCTCGGCCAGAAGAGATGCCATGGCCAAGTTTCAGAAGGACCAGTAAGTCATAATCATCAACTTCATAATCATATGGATCTCGATAACATGTGCTTTGTGTATAGATTTGTAAAAGGAACCTGACAGCATCAGCAATGAAGTCTGCTTGTCTTTAGCATATGTTGATGTGTTGTAGGACTTCAGGTGTCAGAAACTTTAAAGTTCAACGCACATCTATAGGTATGGCTGGTGGAGCATCGATAAAACAGAAAATTCTGCAGTGGTGCAGGAGCAAAACACAGAAGTATGAGGTAAACCAAAGTTAAAGCGTCCTAAGAAACACAAATGTTGTAAACACCCACTCTTAAAACAGGTTCTGTTCTCATTTACTCACCCTCGAGTAGTTCCATATGTGTATGGATGAATCTATGAACCAGTCTGTTTTGGGTCACCATGGACTTCTGTAGTAGAAACAAATATTATGGGAGTCAATGGTGACTCAAAACAGCCCAGCCTGATCTCATGTATAAACGTTGGCATTAATACGTAACATTTAGAAGTATGAAACATACATTTTTGTATGTTTTTACTGTTGCTAAAACGTACAATTTGGCATGTAGACATTAAGTGACAAGTAACTATTGCAGAAATTTCATTTATTTTAAGGGTTTCAAATGAAGTCTTGTTTAACATTATAACAAACAAACTGGCAGCGGAAATCACACAGAACAGAATTAAATATTATCATATTATCTGCAATGCAGTTGCAAACAAGGATATTGATATGATAACTTAACAAACAAAACAATAAGATAATATAATTAATGCCGCGATTTATCAGGATTCATTTTTAGGTGTAGTCAATACGTCAGTATTTTACGAGTTGCCAATTCGTGAATTTGTACAAATGACCTAAACCTAACCCTGTCCCTAAACCTGCCCGTCACAGGGTTGTAGGCAAATCGTACAAAATCGCACGAATTTGGCACCTCGTATGAATATGTTCGAATTGGTGTTGCAAAATGCATACTAATTATCATGAGATCACGTTGAACATCCTGGTTACAATTTTTTTTCAAAATATCTTCCTTTGAACATTGAAATTCATTCATATTTTTGTATTTTTGAGAGCATGTGCTCACCAACAAAGCATTAGGCTGTATGAGCATTAGTGGACGTTTTTTCTGTCAGATCTATTTTCTAACATTTTGTATCTCAAAGGGTGTCAACATAGAAAACTTCTCTTCTTCCTGGAGTGATGGCCTGGCTTTCTGTGCACTCGTTCATCGCTTCTTTCCTTCTGCTTTTGACTTCTCCTCCCTCAAAGCAAGTGAACGGGAGAAGAATTTCACTCTGGCCTTCAGTACAGCAGAGTATGTTGACGTTTGAATGCGTGTGTCAATGTGCAACCCAGGCTTATTGGAAATACGTGTCTCTGCATACATTTCTGCAAACCCTTAATTATATACCTTACAGCACATTTCGTGGCAGTTTCGAAGTGAAATGTCCAGAGAGTGGCGCTAAAACACACGTTTAATACGTGACCATTCCGCTACTTGGGGTAGCCTACGTTTTGCGGCGGTTCATTTAAATATCCAGTGAATGTCAAAGATCAATGCTCTGTCATGTTGGAAATATCCCCTACACCAAACCCAAACCTACCTGACTGTATTAACAAACGCAAAAGTAACCTAAAAACATTTTCTCTGATGCAGCCGTGATATTTGTATCTCCTTATGCAGATTTCAGCTGTTTTGCTGAACCCCTACGTTTTTACGGGGTTCAAACCGGTGCTGATTACGGTAATTACGGTAATTCCGAGATAGCTTTCCATATTTTCGGACTCAAAGGAAGTGCCTTAGTTAGATTAGAATGTCACCTGTTCTCTGCTAAAAATAAACCCAAAAGGATCCCAATAGAAACCATCACAGACATTTTAATGGTTTAAATACCATTATTTTCCGGTAAACAATTACACAATTTCTTTTTGTAGTGTGTTTCGGCCATTTTTTCAACATGATTTAATGTCCCATCAATATATTCACTTTCCATTAAAACCAATAAATTCCCATCATAACCATTAAATCCTTTACATTTTCTATTGTGTTTTGGGCAAGATTCTATTGTTTTTTTTTCAGCAGGGTCATCTTGGAATTACGACATGACGTGAAGCTAGCTTTATCATTGCCTAATGCAATGCCATTTCACATGAGCTACCGTTCCGATCTCGAGGCAATTCGTAAATTTTACGAGGTGGCTAATTCGTACGACCTCACTACGATTTATTCTAAATCGTACATATTTTACGAATTGCCATTTCGTATGAATTTGTACAAATGGCCTAAACCTACCCGTCACGAGGTTTTAGACAAAATCGTAGGCGTGAGGTCGTACGAATTAGTAAGAATTTGCCACCTCGTACAAACATGTACGAATTGGTCGTGAGACTGGGTTGGAGCTACCATTGTTTTAAAGTCACAAAAATAACATTGAGCCTGAAAATTAGTCTTTATTAATCAAACATTTACCTGCAAATCATACTTTTGTAACTAACAGTTGTGGGAGTTTTACTGCCTCAACTGTAAACTGAAGCGATTCGCATGTATAGGTACATTTTTTCAGTTTTGCAGAAATGTATGTAGAGGCACGTATTTCCAAATATGTGAGCAGTATTATGGCAAAAAGGTGTGATGTGTGAAGACCTATTTTTTTTTTGCATTTTGCTTTCATACATAGTTGTAAGACATCTGAGAGTTAATATAATACCGCTCTTTTAAAAAATCCTCTCTTTCAATTCCAGATCTCTTGCTGACTGCTGCCCCCTTTTGGAAGTGTCTGACATGTTACTAATGGGCAACAAACCAGATTCTCTGTGTGTGTTCACCTATGTACAGGCTCTCTGTCACCACCTCTCAAAAATAGAGAAAGAGAGGAGGGAAAAAGAGAGCATGGAGAAGGACAAAAACAAAGCAGAAGATCAAGGGGTTTCTGAAGGTAATGAAGACGGAGAGAGGGATGAAATGAATCAAAATGAGGAGACAGAGAAAAATGAATCCGATTCTGACAGGACGACAGAACAAGAGACGGATCAGAATGAAAACATAATAAATGCAGAAGTTGTAGATTAAAAATAGAAAAACTACATCAATTAAAGAAAAAGAAAAAAGGTTCATTTGCTTTTTTGAAGGTATGGATAGAGATTTTTTGTGTCCAGCGTGGATGATGAATGTGTTATGTTTTGTTGAGCTTGGGATTGTTTAGTTATTTCATTATACAGATTTTCATCTCTTTGAATGCTTGAACATGTGACTTTTATTATATTATATTGTATAATAATTAGTTTTTTTATTATGTTTTGGTTTGACTCATACACTGACTTCAAATTCACATCCCATATTGACTCTTTACAAGTCGTACAATGTTTCATGGCAAAAGAGCCCTCAAAACATTAGTTCTGAGCCTGTTCGCTCTAAACATGAGCAAAGCTGTGTTGCTGAAATAAACTTTAGTAAGCGATGCCAGATGTCTCCACAGTATTTGCATGATTCATTATCCAAGCATTGTACATTCTGTGTCACTATCACCTAAATAAACTGTTATTTTGCATTTTAATCTAATTTTATGTCTGAGGGTGATTATTCAATTATAGGAACTTTTGAAGTTTAAAGATTTCATTTAATTCCGCTTTAAAGGGTGGTTCAGAATAGATTTGATTTATGTCTACACACTTCACAGTTTACATGCTGCATACCTCAGAAACGATAAGTATGGCAGTATCGATCTCAACTGGGTACTCTGCACATTTTGTTTGTCTCTCTCATCTTACCAACAGATGAAGCTTCATGAAGCTCTCTGCTAAAGTGCTAATGGATGACATACAAAATGTGCAAAGTAGGTCCCGGTTTTTTTTGGTTTTTTTAAAGCAATGTTGCATAATTCAACTCATAACAATTAAAAATACATCTGATATATCAAAGTCAAAAAGTTACAAGAAGTAAACTGATTCTGTGAGACTAAAAGTGTGCGATTAAATCAAATCATCCACAATAAACCAAAAGAACAGAGAACATCTCTTTCCCTCCTGTTTAAACATTTTTAGGTCACAGTGTGACGTCCAAAAGAGAAGTCATGCAAACTGAATTCTGTCAGCAGTTTTTGTTTTGATGGCTTTAGAACATGAAACCCATGTGGGGCATCTGCTCCGTGCTGAAGCTATAAATCACCTCACTGTACCTACACATTTGTGTTGGTCAGAGCTAGCGAAAGGGAAGTAAAGATTAAAAGAGGAAAATGATTATACAAGGTGCACATTCTATTTCAACACAGTTAAATTTAAGGCTGTTGACACAGTGAAGTAAATGGCTCAGTGTCAATGTTTTTGACACCCTCTTCGTCCAAATGTTCTAGTCACTTGTTGCTATATATACACATAGGAATCTTATCCTTACATCGTTTGCACTCTCTCAGAGTATTCTATTTCCCTGAGTGCGGCTGGTATGAAACTGCTGTGGTGATCTTATGAGGTCCCGACAGACACCAGCTCTGTCAGTGCATGCGAACACCCACAGAATGAGTCAAGAGGCAGAAAACGAGAGAAATAAGAGCACATGAGGAAATCAATGAATCTGTTGTGAGGATATTAGTTCTGGAGTATTTGCTAGAAAACTGCGTTTCATCTGTCAGGATCTGACTGAGAAGACTGCAGATCGCCTTAAGACGCGCAGGATCATGCAATACTCAGGACATGCTGACATCTGGAACGTCTACCTTTGCTGGATGCTCCACTGTATTTAATCAGTATTTGTTTTGATTTCTTGGGTGGATCGACCATCAATATATCAACCATGGATTCCACTGATCCAGAGTCTTCCAATTACATGGATTCAGACAGCTTCGCTTCGCCCTTTCCACCATCGTCGACATCCCGTAAAACCACCCATTACCATGACCATGGTGGCCTCAGTTATGGAGTAGGAGTTGTGTGGACACATCTTCGTCCCTTCATTCCCTTCTTTCTGGTCTCCTGTCTAGTAGTGGCACTGGTCTACCTGCTGCAAGCCATTGTGTATGGAGGGCCCTTCAACGACCCGCTATTCTTCAACAAATTTGAGAAACGCTGGCCCCCTCCCGACCAGCAGGCAACAGCCACAGAGTCAGCACTTGAATTATCTGGTATCCTTTAAAGCAGAGAACCCTGTGCTGAAGGGAGACTGTATGCTGGAGACCCACCAATAAAAATGATATTCTGGACCCCATGAATCAAAGTGACGAGACTGAGGACATGAATAAAGATGAATCAGTTTAAAGCTATAAAAGAGTAAAGAAATGTATGCAAAGGATCAAGAAGCTCAGTGGAAGACAACAGTTTTGATAAATAGCAACCTCAGCTTACTAAATATTCCCCTTTTTTTATATTTTCTTGTTCCTTGTTATTTCAGACGGCTTTTCTAACTTACTATCTCAAAAGAAAATGAGTTTAAAAACAATTTCTAAAAGGCACTGGCCTATTTAATGTGTGCTCTGTGTGCATGATAATAATATGTTGTGCTGAACATATAATGGGCAGGCATGGTTTAGGTTTATGTAAAAAATCCAATTAATCAACCTGACACTGGTCTACATAATGTGAGATGTGATTATATGTTCATTGACCTACACTGCCAGTTGCAATGGAATGGAATGGAATACGAATTTCAGCTCAGCAGGATCATAATCAGAAATAGATTCTCATTCAAGAAGAGCACTTATGTCAAATAAGTTTATTTAAAGTTAAAATAGATTTAAAATCTCTTTAACCGAGTATTTGTGAACCTTTTATAACTGATGAATTTGTCAGCCAATGTGTGCTTTGTTCTATACTTGTATATATCTTATTTCATGTCGGCCTGAATGATTTTAACAACCGTCCTCTAGGTGTCGCTTTTCTCTTACTGTGAAACGTGAAGTCTGGTAAACTGGGAAACCTTTTGCATTGGACACGACTGTGGAAAAATGTCGCAATTAACTTCAATTCACCCTATGACTGTTGTTTTTAAGCTTCGATTACTTAGGTTTTTACAATCTAATCTGAATCATCTGTGTTTTTTATTTGTTGGACCAGTGTTTATGGCTCTCACAGCCTGGTCTGAACTGAATTAAAACGAAATGTACTGAATTTTTCATTCTTTTACGAGCTACTTTTAAAGAAATAATTCACCCAAAAATGAAAATTCTGTCATCATTTACAGAAGTAGTCCAAACCTGTATGAATTTCTTTGTTCATTTCAAAATAAGATATTTTGAAACAAGTTTGTAAACTTACTGTTTTGGGCTAGCTCAGCATAAACCAGAAAGCTTCAAAACATATCAAAAATATGCTGGGGTTTTTTTTCATCAGGGATGAAAGTCTATGAAAGGATATGATATGATAATGCATTTCTTAAAACTAAAATAGCAGTCTAGGTCTATAATTCGTCAGCATTCATTAATATTTAGGGAGATCTATTTACAGAAATGCAATATAATATATGGAACTATTTTTTCAGAGGTGTACAAACCGTTATGTTAATATTAACTTAGAATGAGCTATTTATATCTACACGCACCGCGGGTCCCATTACCTGGAAGTCGCCATCATGTTTATACAGTATCCCTTTGAGGACAAGCAGAGCGCGTTTCGTTATGTGTTGCTAATGCAAATACAACGTATAAGGATATAGTAAGCGAATTGTGTTCATAGCAGGATTATTTGTCCACATTTTCTCTTACTCGTAAAACCCTCAAACAAACACGTGCACATCATGGATAGATGCTTAATTTTACTTTTTGCGGATGGGAAGGTAGTGAGGACATTTTGGCCCGTTCATGTTCCCGTTTTACACAAGCATGCATCGATTACATCAACACACGTAACTTAGCTGTCTTAAAGGGGACATACACGTATATTGTTCTAATATAATACAATAATTTACTTTACAATTTAAAATGAAAAGACACGTGGTGTGTGTCAACACAATAAACAAACAACACTATTTATAGTATTATGTATTTGTGTTACACATTATAAAATACATTATACATTATTAGGCTGCTGCTATTAGGCTACATGAGTAATTACTTGTGTAGCTTATTTCATATTCTTTATAATGATTCTGTGCATTACTTTATAATAAATACATGTTTGTTTCAGAGTTTCTAAATAGTTTATAATTTCAGGAGTTCAGAGATGCTGAACAAAAGCCAAAATATTTACCCAGAGCTGGAGCTTGTCTTCCCTGTAAGCAAATAATGTGAAATGCTGTTAAACATGCATTTCTCAACGAATTTCAGTTCGTCTTGCTGAGGTACTACAATCCAAAAAAATATTAAACATAGTAAATGGCAGGACATGTTAATGCTTACCTAACGTTTGCCAAAACACACATATGTGTAACATGATTACACAACAATGTTGATCATATAAGCACTATGTTGTTAAGGCTCTGCAATTTAGCTCATAGTAATCCTTTGTTTGAAGACTTGCACACAGATGCCGAGCACACGAAACAGGATTACACTGACAACCATAATGCCATTAACACTGAACTGTGGGTCATTCTTCTTATGCAGTATTTTTTTTTTAAATGCAACCAAATTAATAAATGCGTTGATTTAATACTTCTATAAAATGGAGTAGCTGACTTTCTAAATATTTTCTGGTAAAAAACCCAAAATCAAATCCAATCCAATCCATGAGACATGACTCATCCTTGGATGTGCTGTATGACAAATCTCACGCGCGCGCCTGCTAAATTAACAGAAGCGATTAGAAAATGTGCAATAACAGAAGTGGCAAAAAACAAAAACAAAACAAAAAAAACATCAAAAACAAAATAGAGAGACAATCGTTAATGTTATTTTTTTTCCTCGAAGACTCGTAAAAAAGAACGTAAAAATAAAATAAATAACTTTCTTCATCATCATAAGGAAAAACATTATCATCGCGTATGGGAAGGTGATGGCTTGCCTTGCAATATCTAAAGTAGAAACGCACAAATTGTGAGCCCATATTGCTAGCATATGTCATGTTGAACCCACAAACACAAAGAATACCCTAATGGCCCTTTGTGAAATTAATTTATTTTATTGTGGAAAAGTCGTATAGTGACTTTAAGTTGTTTTCACGAACCACTTGTATATATATATATATATTGCTTTTTAGGTTGTCTGTAGGCCTGGGTAAAAAAAAGAACAGGCTAGCCTATTAGGCTACTATACAGTTGTGCAGTCAGTAGTAGTGAAATGCACTAATGCTATTTATTAAGACTTTTCCTGTAACCTGAGGTACAAAAGAGATCATTTTAGGCTTCGCTTGACATTTTATATGTAGCCTAGTGGTCTGGGAATAGCCTATTGTAAAAACGTTTAACGTGACGTGCTGAGAAACATGCAATAAAGCAGATGACCACCTCAGAGCCTTTCGGCATAAGCAGTATTGTGCTGCATAATTCACAATAGCGATAGGCCTACAATTCAATTCAGCTATTCTCACCCATTATGTGCATGTTATTTCCACGTTTCCACAGCCTGTATCCTTTCCCCACATTATCTGCATGTTATTTCCACAGCTTATGAGCCTACCATAAAATAAAATAAAATACAGCAGTCAAGCGTTTTAAAAAAAAATCCTGTTTATATTCGTAAAAGTCATCCTAGAAAAAATGTGCATCAAACAAAAACATTAAGAAAGAATGGCGAATAACGGATATTTAGGTGGAGTTCTGTGAGCATGCTCCAGCTCTCTCTTCCTCCTCCTCGCCCTTTAGTTTTTTCGGGCGACCAAGTGTGCTTCTGCATGTTCCTCGTTCAACAGTCAGTACCTAAACCTTAGCTGGCCGAAGATGATAGATTAATAGCAATAAAAAAATAATTAAAAAAAATGCCTTTAAAAATGTTGGTCATAGGCTACACTTAATTTATTATATCTTGCATGAGAATGAAAATCCCACGCATGTATAAAAGCTTGTTTTGGGAGATCGAGGTTAATCATTTTTGCACCTGACACACTTTGTATTCCAGGGGTTGATTTTGGAAACTGGGGAGGTTCAGTCGATTAGCAGTTCATGATGTGACGTAGTCACGTAACGCAACCTAAGTTTAACTAACGAAAGTTTGTGTCTAGCCTACATCAAACACACCTGAGGTGTATCCATTTTTAAGTCTTGTATACGCTAGATACGATTCTCACGCCAGTCGTGACTTTCAAATAAAAAGCAGGCAAAGTGCCACAAGCAGCTGTGTGTTTTATATTTGTATACCTTTCAGGGTTGAGGATAAGAATAAAGACAAATGTGCGATAAGTGGTCTTGGCACACAGAGGGCGCTCTCATCATTGCATTACGGCGGTGATGCGGGCAAATGTGCAACATAATTAATTTATGTACAATATTTGATCACAGCATATTTTTAAATCATCTTGCATACAGTCACGCTAAATGTATATTGTTAAGCTGATCGACAAGAGGGTCGAATAAAGATGAAACTGTTTCCACGTCAGTTGAAAATATAGGCAATGTAAGCGATGCAAAATCTAATTATTTCTTTGCAAAACCTAATTAGGCATTAAAAAAGGTTAACGCCAGCGCCTGAAACCGTTTTTGTTTAATAATCCCATTACTGACGGCTCATCATGTATAAAATGGCGCAGAAGGACACAAACTTTCCACTTGTTAAAGTGAATCTCCCAGAAAAAGACAAGACAAACTCTACATTAGCCCACTGTTAGGATATGACAGGATACCAAACGGAAAGGCGCGTCGCGGCACTGTAAGTAGATAGTGTGTTTTAACGCTTTACTTTTGTACATTTTTGAACTCTCGCAATCTTAAACTCTCTTTTATATGGTTGATATTTTGTCTAATGTGGAATGTTACCCGGTTTTAGCGACGGCTGAGTGCTGTGCAGAGTTTTTTCCTCTGAGATCACTGAACATCAGCCTACGTGGCAGAGCAGCTGCAAAGAGTTGTTATTCTCAGAGGAATCAGTGTTTAACGGCAGCTCATATTGATAAAGAGCAGATTGAGTGGTAGACTACAAAACCTAACAAAACTAAATATTGCAACACGTTTTTGCCATTGAATGTATGGCGCACAATAAATCGTTTTTTCTTCACTGCCACACGCGAACGCGTTTTTAGAAAGAGCAGGGTATTTATTTTGAAGGGACCGAATTCGAGAACAATATAGCCCATTATAATTTTATCTCAGTTCAAAGCAGATGTAATAACTTAAATGCATTAATGTTCTTGGCGAAAAAGCAAAAAGAAGTAACGCATTTTCGTAAAACCGAAGCAATTACCAGGGAAACCCTTTCACTTTCCCACCCTTAACCTTTCCCTATTTCGAAACGGATCCATCACATCTGACGATGGGCTTTCCGTCCAATCTGCATAGAAGCTAAAGCTCAACAAAAGAGACGGATTGACATCTCAGAGTCAAAGACTGCGTAAAGCCAGAGAAATCAAAGAGAATGTGCTTGTTATCGAAAAAGAAGACTGTATTCTCTCCGCAGCTGTGTATCGAACCCCGAATAAAGGAATAAAACAAACAGAATCAGAAATAGAGCGAAGCAAACCTAATTCTGGACAAGCGAGGAGAGGAGACAAAAGAAAAAAAGGATGCAGAAAATTGACTTTTAAAAGACTTATGATGAAAAGAAAGTGAACGCGCGGGCTTAAAAATGCATTTTTGGCAACGCAACATAAAAAAAAGCTACTTTTTTAAACCAAAAAAATTGTTGTATGGGCTACAGATCACAAATTAAACTCTAATTTATTAAACGCATGTTTTTGGAATTCATATTTCGCGAGTTTTTTTTAATCCATGTTTACCGGCTCTGCGCGCTTCTTTACAAACATTAAACCAGACTCACGCGGGAAGCATATTCTGTATTATTTCTTTTCTTAGTGGACCTGGTTCCGCTAAATGGATGGGATAATAACTGTCACCTCAAATTACCGAGGCGTTTCAGAAAATTTCAAGATGACATGAGCTATTGTCACTGCAGGGATCTTTAGGTTGCTCTCAGGCTGATGTGGGATTATGAAATGCGTAGCCTTATAAAAAAACTAAATGACTATTTTAATTCTGATGTGTATTTCGATAGGCGATACTTTAAAAATTTAAGTAGCTTTTACTATTTTCATATCTATTTATTCGGTAATGAATAGCTGGATTGGTTTTTTTTTTTTTTTACCTTTTATCATGTCATCTCGCTGATAACCTTAGAAACAAGGTGATTTTGGATAATAAACCACTGATATACAGTGCCAAATTTCAAATAATAAAAAAAGGGAAATTCAACTACATCTAAATAACAGTACACGAATGAATGAATAAGTAACACTTCTGTGGATAATCATCACCTAAGTGTCATACTAAATACAAGTTCAGAAATAAGCCCAATATTGGGGAAAACAAGCATATAGCGCAGACTAACGCGATGGCACTCCCGTAAATATAACAATTGTCTATTGAAAATGATACAATAGGCAGCTGAACAATGCACAATACCTACCTTGACCAAAAATTAAAGCATGGCAAAAATGAAAAAAGCCGTTTATATGTTAAATTAGTCAGCCATTGATCATTTTTCCTCTGTATGTGCTTTATTAATTAACATTCGAGTTCATCGTTTTGCGTTGGTTTCCTGAGAAGTCTGTTTGTCGTTTTAGATCAAATTCGACCATGTGCATTTTTTGAGTCGTTTTCCCAAGCTAAATAGAGACATCAAATTAAAAATGAGTTATTGACAGGTTGAGGGAAATAAGCCAAGGCCGAGGTCTGCACACAAAGAAGCACTTTTATAACTGCCCCGTGGAGAATTTAATGTCAAGAGGACCATAACAGTATCGTTATTAACTATCAACTACAATCTCAGAATGACTTAATCAAACACAAGGAGCTCGAGTGGGAGTACGGATGTAATAATGGCTTTAAAATATGACGAAATTATTTCCCGTCATTGCAGAAAACAAATTGAACATTTATTGCATATATATTAAAAATTATACGCTGGTGCGTGGAGCTCGTGTCTCTTTTATTGAGGCGCTCCTAAAGGTGAATCCTCTGAGGAAGCATTTTTTTCTGTCTTGTTAGTCCCACTGGAGAATGTTGCAAAATTGCCTTGAATCTGCTAAATTGATTCAAAAAATAATTCATAACCTATGTGCGTAACAAAAGCCTCACCCTTTTTAATGAGCTGACAAGTGCATCTCGCGCGAGTCTTAAAAACCGGGCTATGCTTTTGCTTCTGTTCGTGGCCCTAAAATAATCTAAAACTGTAGTCTTGTTTACTTGGCCTGCGTCGCAAACCAAAAATTAAAAAGAAAAGAAACCTCTCAAACTTATGATTGGTTTCCTAAACATAACGATCGTAGAGATACAATGCCTGCATTGTGGATTAGTTCCGAAAATAGCGCAGACACCCGTCGGCATGGCGAAGAGGCCTGCTCTTTGTCTCTGATGGTAGATGAATGGTTGGTGTCACCCACATGATTGGTTTGCACTATTAAATTGTCAAAAAGAAAGGATTTCCCTAATAATGGTTTTTATGAAGAGTTATGGAATGTGGCGTTTCTGGGGACGGACGTGAGGACTAACAAGGGTTAAGAGGGGAGGGGCAATGCCCAAGG
The DNA here is from genome assembly GCA_032361165.1 of Enteromius paludinosus. Classification (NCBI taxonomy): domain Eukaryota; kingdom Metazoa; phylum Chordata; class Actinopteri; order Cypriniformes; family Cyprinidae; genus Enteromius; species Enteromius paludinosus. The sequence goes on from JAUMHQ010000071.1 coordinate 1,595,132, forward strand.
TCATGCAGAGTTTTCATCAATGATTATGCTTTAACCTCTCTGTGTGGTCAGCAAAGTTGCACGTAGTTTATTCCTGTGCAGAATAGACCCAACTCTGTGATCCCCGCGTTCAGGTGTGTTGGGTTAAGCAAATTTTTCTTTGACCTGTCTAGGAACCGGATCGTTTGAGATCTTGTCATGTATGATCAGCACCGCGTTTAGTGGCAATGTCGGCTCCACCTGGCATAATACGCGGAAGTGTCGCATGCAAAGCCCTACAAGTTACCGGTTAAATAGTCACAATCTGCGGACGCAACATCTAGAAGAGTTGCACGTAAAACCATCCAGAACGTGGGTAGATTGTTCTTTTCCCTACCAACCTTAGATTCTAGTTTGGGGTTAAATAATAACAGCTCGGATCAACCCATTCTTTCTCTAACAACAAATTAGTGTGTTGACTTGAACACTCGGCCCCTTTGTATGCATTGTATTGCTGACCTCAGCTGAAGATTTATGTATTTTTGATATTAAATCCCGCCTGTCATTAACACTGCTCTCTTGTTGACTTTTCTTGACCCGTCGACCCGTTCCCCAAACTTTCCCATATTTAACGCGGGACCCCTCCTCTTCTTCTTTGGGTCATTCAGCCATCGCGCTGAACGCCTTGCCCATTTCTGGCATGTGCTGTTTGCTCTGTTCTTGAACTTCAGTGCATTACAGGCCGTGTCCCCCTCCTGTACTCTGAACTCTAGATCTTCCCCTGAGTAAAAGCCTTGTCCTACAAGTCTCCCCATGGCTGCCCAGCTTGCTAATTAGTTAAACAAACGCATCCCCTAATGATTCCCTGGGCCGGCTGGGCTGGAGACGTTTTGTTCGGCTCAGCTTCCGCTGGCGAGGGTCTTTGCTTGTCCTGTTAGAGGCTTGGCCTCTCTGACCCAAACTAACGGCGGGTTGTTAAAGCTGCTGGACGGCCCTGTCCGAAGGTCCATCCCCCACCAGGCCAAAGGCCACAGGGATGCCCACCAGCTGTTAACGATGACAACACGACAAAGCGGCCAGCATCGAGAAACATGCCGTTGTCATCCAAACTATGTATTTTTATTCTAATTTCGCAATTATCTGCTTCTTTTTAGATTCGCAATATTTACAAAAAAATGATTTGGGATTCTCCTAAAAGCCCTGATTTGACGTCGCCCTGAATCTGGGCATAAAATATCCTTTCAGTTTTCTTTGCAATGTTTAGCCATTTGACCGCTGTGTGTCTGCGCGCTCCGAGGAGGTCTGGACAGAAATGGAGACTAATTGCGGGAACTGTAACACTGCTGGTCGCCGCAGTGCCTCGGGCGATCCCCAGACCTGCTCGTCAGCACTTAATTGACAAGGGCTTGTCTGTTTTTGAGAGCAGCTGGTCCTAACCACTGGCACACAAACGCAATCTTGACACGGCCTCTATTCGCCTGGAGGAGTCTGAGGAAAAACGCTGTTAAATAGAGGGAGATTTATTAAAACTCCCTTTGGGTGTCGCGAAGTAAGATATTTCCTTGCTTTGCTACCCTTATTAATAATGGAGGGCAGTAGCTAATTTAGCGGTTGACATTTCCGCGGTTTTAGATGATTGACAAACAAGCAATGACGAAAAAAATGCAGTGCCCCAAATCGCGCAATGACGCTTATTTTGACGAAGCCGCGTAATTTTGTTTGTAGTGTGTCCCACCTCACCAGATTCATCCTCCACATAGCAACCCTAATGGCCAATATAATCCAATCATATCGTTTAAATATTAATGCCTCAAGGCGCCATAAACCTATTCTATAGTGACTTGAATTTTAAGCGCGCACTTTAAAAGGAACACTGCGTTAATAAAAAGGCCTTTCTTGAGTTTTGCGCCATATACTGCAGGGCTATGTTTTGAACTAGTCAACAGACACTGAGGTGGTATTGTTTGCTTATAAAATGGAGAGAGTTTTTCCAACTTTCCCACTGCCTGGCCGGATGAATGTAAAGAAATCCTTTTCTGTCCGCTTTTACACTGAAATCGCGATTTTTTCGTGTATTCTCACGAAGCGCCCCCCTTATGTCACAATAACAATGCCTGGAGTGAAGCACCCCGTAGGAGCTCCACAGTTGGGGATCTCGGGGATTGTTTTAGACATCTTTAGATTTCATCAATCAAAATGACTGCAGTTTTCCATAAAAATGCTGAATTTAGGACAAGGTCTGAGAGAGCTAGGTAGAAAATGCGACGCTGTCTCGATCGATGATAAATGGCCATCCTTTGACTCAGTAAACAGAGAAATACGTGCTTGAGCCACTTGTCCTGCAGGTTTTATTTTTTATGAATAAAAAGAGTTGACAGTGACATAGGAGCTCATTTGGGTTGTATCATTGTTTTTGTTTTTTTTTAAAGAACAAACTCATAGTTTTTAGTGAAAGCGTTAAGTCTAATATTTACTTTAACCTACTGTATTTCAAAAGACAATAACACTCCTTCAAACTTGCATGTATAGCCTAGTAAATACACGAAATCACGTGGAAAAATGTCAGCAACCCGCAGCGAACATTTTGCGTTTTAATTCATTTCACAGTATTTTTTTTTCGAAGGGTGAAATAAAAAAAGAGGCGTTCCTTTTAAAATGTGCAGAGGTTTATTATGCTTGAGTGATATATTGCTTCTCGAAGGAAGCAGGCCTGCATGTTGCATTTTAACATGTTGCTTGGTTGGAGACGATGCGCTAATCGAAGGGTCCTCAAGCAGTGAAGGTACCTGCTCATTTTAATTTGGTGTGTAATTAGTAAAAAGTAGGCTATTACCTGTCAGGAATCAGCTCTGTAAATTACCGCTTGAAATCTATAACTATACATCCAAATAAATGAGAGAGAGAGAAAGAGAGAGGTTAAAAAATAACGCCCATATTATTCAGGGGGAAAAAGACGAAAGCACTGTAGCCTATTGTAAAATGCGCGTTTATTGCGTTTATCGTTGGATTGTGACATTTGCATGCAATGAATGGGGTAATCCAGTTCTTATTACTTTATTGATCATTAATAATTGTTGAAAAATAAACCGTTAAGTGAAATCATTTGTTCTGATAGAAAGGCATCTCAGGTCTGAATTGACCTTGTCGACTTGAAGAATTGTTTAATTTTGGTTCTTGGTTGGAGTACGGTGGGCATTGGATGCTAATAGAGATCTAATTGATGGGTGAAGTGGCGTTTCTGCTCTTATTGCGCCCTGGCGTCTGCTGTAAAATAGAGCCATAATCGGATTGAGGTATTCCTCCAGGAGACGAGTGTGAGCCTACGGCCAGGGGGAAAATCGTTATTAAAAAAGTTAGGCGCAGAGAGAGAAGTTCGACATACTGTTGAGGCCTGATGAAAGAGGGGGGGAAGTGATATCATCGACAGAGCTGACGAGATATCATTCTCCACCCGTAACCACTTTTATTATTGCTCTTTCTGTTTAAAAACATGTTTAACGGAGAAATAAAGAGAACAGTCTCAGAACAAATTAATTGTTTTACTACATCTTAAAATATATTATAAAACACTGCCTTCGTGTGCATTAAGCTGTAAAATATTATTCTGTAAGTGTAAGTACGAATTAGCCTACTTACACTTATATGTATGAGGTAATGCGTGTATATTTATATTTATAAAAAATGATTTTATAGGCCTAAATAAAAACATAAGTGGATTTTGACATACGTTTTAATTATTTGTTTAATTATTTATTTCTATAGTCAGTGTTCACTGTGTGTGTTACACTGATAATGTTCATTGTTTTGGATTTTTGTTCCACTGTGCTCTACCTTTACTATTGTTTATCATTGCTGCTTTGCTTAATTATATTGAACTGCGTCACCGTGTGCCCTTCCATTGTTTTACTGTAGCGATCCCATTGTATTTGTTACATTATATAATGGAACTGTGATATGTACAGTAATCATGTTGTAAATGATTAGCCAGATTTATTCCTTACACTTAACAAAACGCTGTCATGAGTAAAAAGGAATTTAAACACGTTGTTTAAAAGTGAAGATGCAAAAGAATATAAGCTTTAATATAAGAAGACAATCAAATGCAAAAGAAGAGCATGTGTGTGGAGGCATGTTTTGGTCAAAAACAAACAAATACCGCTAAAATTAACCTAAGCGCAGTTATGTTTTTTTTTTTTTTAACCCGCATCTTAAAACAGAGAAATGTCACAATCACAGTGAACTGTCTTAATTTTTCTAAATGTTTGCATTCGGGGACTTCACTCAAACATTCCAGAACAAATGCGCGATTGATTTGAGTGATCAGTCTTATAGTAAACATTCTCTCTGTCTCTCTTTTCTCCTATAGAGATGGTTGAAGCCTGTCTGTGCTCTGAGCTCGCCCTCACAGGCGGATGATTGATGAGGGATGGGGGCAAGGCCGAGCACGCACAGCATAAAGACCCATACACGGCTCAATAAAGCCGGGCCTGAGCGGGGACCGGGCGCGCTCAATAGACGCTGGCGCGAGTAGATTGAGGCCAACGGCAGAGAGGAAGGTGCTCTGTTGTCCCATAATCCAGTTAGCCATTGAGCCACCAGCCGTCTGCAGCACGATAGAGAGCAGTAGCGAAAGATGGCCGAGGAGAGCAGAGGACAGAAAGGTTGGACAGCCCAGAGGGGGGGTTTGCGAGAGAAGCACAGCTCGCAGCCCCTGCTGAGAAAGACAGAGCACAGAAGAGTCAAAGATAATAAAGCTACATAAACCAGGCACCCTGGAACTAATGGCAAAACTGATTGAAAGTATAAAAGCCCAAATATATTCTGATTTCATTTACAGATAAAGGTTTGTTTCATGAAAACAATTATTATTAATAATAATAAGTGGGTGATCCTGTTTTACATTTTGTTAGAATTAATAAATAATGATTGCATAAATGCACAAACCATAGAATCACACTCCTATAGAGAAAAATTTTATTATTTTATTTTTCCACTGCAATCTGCTGAAGGAGAAGTATACACCAGCAGGTTAACGTGAATGGGCGACCTCAGGATGCATCATAAGAGCTCCATACGTGGCCTGCACACCATGTTCTCTGCTCTTCTCCACCTCATCATTTACAAACACAGCATCAGTCAAAAACACAATTAGTATCCCCTAAACCCCTGCCAGGAGTGCCTTTCATCCAGCCAAGGCCACAGACAAGGTATCCTGCAGAACTGCCTTGTTCCTGGAGGCCAAATAGACAGAGGGAGTGATGGAGAATTAGAGGGATGGAGCACTTACGCTGCACTCTGATGCCTGCTGGGATTCTCAGCAGGTTTTTCACAACAGCTTTCATTCTTGGTTTTTAATTTAGTTTTGCAGTACTTTTTCAAGAATTCTCAAGGTTTGTTTAAAGGATTTCCGATCACTTTTGCGCTTCAATGTACAAATGTAATTAGAGACATATTTGTTGGCAACAGCGTTGTGCTGAAAAATCCGATTCTGCTGGTATTTATTGTATTTCCACTCAAGCATTTGTTTGCAATGCCATATCAAGTATTTCACAATAAAGAGCGTTACTCAAAGTTTCACCTCATGAGGCCTTTTGTTTTTTTGCTCTAATACTGTCAAAATCATAAAAGCCGGGGTGGTTAACAGGTTGAAGGCTGGTTCTGTATGTCTCCATGTATTTGTGATTAGAGCAAGGGTGGGAAGCCATATTTGGAGCCGCAGGATCTTGTTAATTCAATTCCAACTTGGGTTTTAATTGCTCAATTGAAGTCATAATTTAGCCATAGGAATCCCTTTCACCTGCTCTCTAAGATTTGATTCTGTCACGGTTAGAGATTCTTAAGCTGTCCATTTCATATAGAGCTCATGAAAAATTGTTATGATACGCATCTCAAGCTTGATGCGATGTTTGTGCTTAAACACTATGAAGATTACATACAGTACATATTTTTCACCCTGCACTTCAAATCACACAGACATGATGCAAACACACACATATAGAAAAGACATGAAACTCAATCATTTACCCAACAAACCTTTCAGTGAAACCACTTCTTTCTAGCATGAATACCATTTAAAAAGCTTTATTTATAAGAGTGTGTGAATTGAATCGAATTGATAAATATCCTGCAAAATTGCATTTTTTAACCATATTAATTCAACAGAGTTCAGCCCAACATTTACTAATACTAATGATAACTTGTCAGTTGTACCAAAACAAAACAACAGCAACAACCACCAGTGAGAAAACTACTAAAAATTAGATTTCCCTTTCAGAAAAGAATTCATAGGCTATATATTGATAGAGCGTCTTTGACGAACACACCACTTCTGGGATATGAAACGCAAGACCGACGGGAAAGAGAGAGAGGCCTCGGCCTCGTGTGGGAGTGTCTGCAAGCAAAAGAATAATCACAATGTAATCAAATTGCCCTGTTTGATAATGGACGGCGGGAAAACGAAGAGGAATTCCAGGCAAATTTGTGCAAATAAAAAAAGATTCCTCCTGACATGATGTGCCGGTGAGAGCCAGGATATAATGAGGTGTAATTTGTCTAAGAGCATCCTTCCCCCACTCGCCTTCTCCCAGCCACTGTATTCTACTTGAGAATCAGAGTTCATTTCATGGACTGCCCATCATTCACTTTCTCCTATTCTGTCTCCCCGCCAATGAGTTAGACTCGCCTCAAAGTACGCACAAGTTCTGTGTGTGTGTGTGTGTTTTCAACCGAGCCTCATCCATTTGAGGTGGATGTTGCAACAGAGAGCAATAGATGGAGTTGTCTGGTGAAGTATGAGTTGCGCTGCTGGCGGGAATGATGATACAGTCAACATGCGGGGGTATGTGTGTGTGCTCGGGCTCCTCAACCGTATATATTTCTGCAACATAAGCAGCCGCACTCAGTCTCTCTGCCGGTGAGATGACTCTTCCTCTCCTGAGGGGAGAATTACCTACCACCAGCCAACGCTTCCCCCTTGCCATCCCTCACAGCTCCCATAAATTATTGGAGATTTTCATATTTCAGATTTCATCTACATTCATCTAGCACAGCTGGGTGGCACCGGGCAGGGCTGATGGAGGAGCAGGAGGGGGGGAACAGGGCGTCAGAGAGGAGAGCTCAACGTTTGGCAAGCTGGCGGTGGGGCCCCTGAGATGGCTCTAATTGAATTGCGAGGCCCTTGATTAGATTAGCCTTGCGGCAGCTTGCTGCCAATCTGAAGTATGGGTGCCTTCCATCCTACTTAACCCCTCTGGCCCACCCCACTACACACACACCCACAGCGGCCGACACGCACCGTGCCGAGCAGCCAGCCAGCCAGCCAGGCGAAGTGCTCCCTATACTTTTAGTACATATGAGTTGGGCTCTTTTGTGATTTTTCTTTCTCTTTGTCGCTCCTTGTAAAAGAGGCAATCTTTCACCGCCAGGTCCTACCACTGGAACCCCCCCCCACACCCCGTGCTGGAGTCACGACTGCTGGCCCTGAATTAATCCAGTTATTCTTTGTTTTTAAGTTAGGAGTGTGCGTATACGAGCATCAACTCTTTAGTAATGTTACTGCACTGTAAAAAATTATTTATATTCTATTTTAAATTTACAGTTAAATACCGTAATTCCATTAACTGATGTAGTGTTAATATGCCAACCTATTAGAGCACTGAAATCTGTTTTGTAGCTTTGAAATACACTGATAAACACCGAACGCAGGTGATGATGAGAAAGTCACATGATGAACCAAAGCCAATCACAAGCAGCTTTCAAATATGAACAAATATAGAAGGAGCTCAGAGTCATTCACACAAACACTAAACACCATCATGATAAACTATGCAATAAACATTCATTTAACAACATTACATGACGCACAACCCGAATAAACAACTGATAAGAAAAAAGTAAAGAGTTATTTCAAAGAAAAAACATCAAATTCAAACTAAATTTGAAATATAATGCAGGGAATTCTGGGAAAGTCAGTTTACGTTTTTTATTTTATTTTAGGAATTTACCATGAACAATTCTACAGGATTTTACCATAGCATTTTTTACTGTTAAAATCATGGTTATTTTTTACAGTGTAGAGTCAATATTTACTGTAATATATGTGTGTTTGTTATATGCTACACTACATGAATAACTGAATAAACATATAATCTTGTATTCTGAATTATTGAAAGAAATCATTTAAGAACATGTCGTAAAAAATCCCATGTCCATTTCATACACAGAGCATACAGAACTCCTTATGAGGAGAAAGAAGTCTTATCTGTAACACTGTATCCACAGGTGAATGTTTTTATTGTCCAATTGTTGTCAACCTATGGTTTCATGTGAATCCTGTTTTGTCCTTTTTACAACAAATTGATTAAGTGTCTAATCCAGGTTTATGTCTTCTCAATGATGATTCCGGATTCATAGCCTCCTTAAAATAGCGACTTGTGAATGTACAATAGCATGAATTAAACCTCGCAGCATTGATGCATGGCAATCTTTTTCTTTCAATATTATTTGAAGGGTTTTTTTCTCTCTTCCTTTTTTCGTTTTTCTGTCTATTGCTCCCCTAGTTTGTTTGTTTGAATGGATGTTATTTTGTAAATCAAAAGATAATAAAACATTGATCACAAAAAAAATTAAATCCCATGCAAAAGTAATTAAATTGGGCCTGATTGAATCGGCTGTGCTGTTATACATGACCTTTTTACATACGATTTTTTTATGCTTTGTATATGTATTTTGTAACATGCATATTTTGCATATGTATTTATTTTTTATTTGTATTTAACAAAACACTTGCTCACTGTCGTGCTCACTGTGTCCTAAAACATGACAATACGTCTGCGCTAGCATGACTGAGCTTTATTGTTCTGTTCTCTCTATGTGCTTGCTTATCTATAACTTCATCTCATGGCCTCGCTGTCTTCACCTTCCTCCTGGATCAGCCTCGCCTCCCTCACGCCACACTGGTGCCCTGAGTGGATGGATAAGGTAGATGAATATGCGCTGTTGTACAGAAAAGAGAAATCATGTTGTGATGCAATTATCATCTATTGTACCCTGTAATTCTATCAGGTCTCTGTTTAACAATAATCTCATGTAGAATGTCTGGGGCCAGGTCCCTTTTCTCTCTCTATTGTTCTCTACTCCACTGAAAAGCCCAATCCAATTGCAGGCTGCGCTATTGGATTTTTCTCTGTAGAATAAACTGGAATCATATTTTTGCAGGAAATTATCAATACATCTTTCCCAGGGAACTCGAAGAGACACAAAGCGAAGCTCGTGGAGAGGAGGACGAAGAGATGATCGAAAGGGGCAGAGGTTTAAGGGAAGCACGGGAATGGCTGGTGTCTGAGGAGCTACGTTCACTACGCTTGCAGAACAGAAGCAGCTGATATTTGAAGATGGGGGAAAAATAAATAAATTAAATCGAGGGATGAGAGAAGGATAAACACTACTGTGAAAGGAAAATTTAATTCCAAAATGCCTGCAAAAAATAATAATATATGCATGCTTTTGAAAATATTAAGCTTTTAAGTTCAATGCTTTTAGGTGACCTTATTGCTTAATATTTTCAAAAGCATGCAATTATTATTTTTTTTTTTTGTTGCAAGCATTTTGGAAAGAAACTCAAACATACTACATTCAATAACAAAATTTTTTTTGCTTAATATTTAAGGTATATTTACCTGGATTTAAAACATTACTCAAACCTGCAGTTTAATTTCTTGGAAATCAAGAATAAGGATGTATGGCGATATACAATCTTGTAATGGTAAAATGGTAAAAAAAGCAAAACTGACGCATTTTTATTAGTCATCTCAGATTAATATAATACTTTATTGTCAGGCAAGTCTGAAATGTTCCTTGCACACCAGTATCTGTGTTTACAACATTTATTAAACAACAGCGTACACTTCATCCCTACAAGAACGAAACACTTTATACATTGCATTACATGATGCCTTCCCTTCTACTACACTTCTACACCGCCTTCACAGTACTTTGAATTTTTATCAAGTTTCTTATTTGACTCCAGGATTGTATGAAGCACAAAAGATAGTTTCAGCTTAACTTTGTTCAATCTTGGGACCCTGTACCTCTGGTGTGATGGTAATCATTCAATCTCATCATGCATATTATTAGCCAATCTCAACAGATTACTATAACAAGCTGAATCAGATAACCTTACAGGGGCTGACCTACAATCCTTGAGCAGATTTGAGCTGATTCTTTTGTGAGCATCACAGAACGCTCTTCGGTCCCCTCACCTGTTCAGACGAGAGCGTCTGTCTCCTTCTGGTCTGTTGCTGCTCCAGACAGACCCAGAGTCATCCATCCATCCCGCCATGCTTCCCTCTCCCCACTCTCTCACTTTTCATAATTATTAAATTACGCTCTGTGGCTCCCATTAAAAGAGGGACATTTTCTTCTTAACCACCTGCTCTTCCCCCACCACCATGCGTTTTACACCATCAATCTCTCAGCGTTACCGGACCCCTAAAAGCTTTCTGAATCCTCTATAATGGGGAGGCAATGTGGGGTCAGTATCAGAGGGGAAGGGGGATGCTGGTCATTTTGTGTGTGTGTTGTGATGCCTCAGCACTAGTAGTCTCGTGGTGGTGTGTGTGTGTGTGTGTGCGGTTGGTCAATCTATCTGCGTGAGGTATTGTTTAGGATTGCTGGGCACACCAGGTCACTAACTGTGACCTCACAAAAGACAAAAGAAGGGGTGCGGTAGGAACACACAAACCCACCCAGTGGGTTAGTTAGTATTCTGCCCCCAAGGGCTGTGTGCTGGGGCACAGTGGGGCAAGACATTGACCCACAGTCAGACCAGCCAAACAAGGCTAGAGTTAAAACAGTGATCCGTCAGCATCTGTCTGTCTATCTATCCAGCTATCTAATCTTTTTGTCTCTTTTTCGATGTCTATTTGAGTCAAACCAGCACATGTCATGTCTCAATATCGATCGAAAGTTAAAGGGTCAATTCCCAAACGTTAAAAATATTCTGTATTTTAAAAGTAAAAACACAAGATGTAAGCAGTGTGCATTTTAACGCGATTTGAAAATGATACCACTGTAATGTGAAAGCTATTTTGCATCATTTTACAACTTGGTTGCCGTGACCCTGAAATGCCATAAACCTCAAAAAAATTCTAAACAGCAAATCTTAACAGAAGAATTAAGTGCATTTCTAAAATATGCATTTCATTTCTGCTCCAAAAGCGGTAACTTTCACTTACACTATGCCTCAAACTCTCAGAAATAAAGGGACATGTTTTAAAGGATTCATTTTCGTATCTTAAAGGTACAGTGTACATATTTGAATACAAAACTGTATCTTTTGAACCTTTATTTATAAACCAATGGATGAGCCAAAATATATATAATAAACATTTTTGTTCTCAAAAACTATGGAGTGAATTTAACCCAAAATATTCTTTTAAATCTGCAAACATTTTAAACAGATTTTTTGCTTGACCTCTCTAGTGTTTGTGATCATAGGTAGCAAGGATCTGTGTGTGCGCATGTGCGCAGTGAATGTGTGTGTGTGTGTGTAATCACTGTGTCAGCACAGATGGAAGACTCTATGCAGAGAGCTGGTGCTGATCGCTCAGTTCCCAGCATGCCTCTCATTACCTAATGCTCATAAAGCCACTCATATTATTCATCTCTGACAGCCAGCCTGCTCTGCATAACCTAAACAAATCCTTCGCACATAAACTAGCACGTGTTCAAGCAAACACACATTAACAAATGCAATATGCACACACAGTTAACAACACAACCAGCTTATACAATTCTACCCACATACGCATACAATATACCCAGTTACAGTTTGTAAAAAAAACCCAGGCAGACGCACACAATCGCAAATTACCATAAGCCATATACTAAACCGCATTACAAACATACAAGACAAACAGTCACGCACACACAAGGACACACTCCCAGACAACACAAAATTGCACAAGCTGTATGAGAGATGAACAACCTTAATAACACCTTAAACTTTTCTCCCTTCCTCTCCCTCCTCCCCTGCTTGCCTTCACTTCCCCCTTTAACGTGCAGTAATATGATTAGTGTGCGGCTAATGGCCTCTCCTTCTGGTGCTTGGAGACATTCTGCCCAGACCTTGGAAGGCACACCAGGCCTGCTGCAAAGAGGCTGCATCTGCAGAGAGAAAGAGAGAGAGAGAAGCAACCCCTCCTCCCCCAGAGCAAATCTATAGGGAGAGAAGGCAGAGACAGGTGCATTTCTGCACAAATCGAGTTAGCCAAGACATGCCACATCCAATTGGGCTAAATTGATGTGAGAGTTTGTGATGTCTGCCGTGGGTACTACAGCAAAGGTCAGTGTGCCGAGACAATGACATCAATCTGCCCTGCACGTGGCTAAGAAAAACCCTCTTCTCTTCTTTTCCACCCAGTACAAAAAAAAACAAAACCCTTTAATATGAAACAATGAGAGCTGAACTTATTTGTGTTATTAATGGGTGTATATGTTTATTTTTTTCAAATTGGGAACAAAGCCATTACTTGATTAATGACAGATGTGTCGAATATAAAAATACATTAGTGTACGACTGCAATCTCTGTCATTTCGTAATGCATTACAATCTACGGACAATTAATTAACAGACTTTCAGAACCTTCTGACTTTTCTAATCTTTCAAAACATGAAATCCAAAGTTTCTCTCTCGCCAGAGAAACTAAGAGGAGCGAGTCTGGCACAGGTTTCACTTTCCATAACTCTTTCATTTTAGCCAAGGTCTGAAAATAGATATTTCTGGCTATTGCTTCCAACCTACCTATATTCAGAAAACCACTTTCTTTTATCACATTAGCGTTATTGCCACTCTCGGGCGTTGTTCTGACTCTGCAGCTCAATATCTTACCTCAGGCCTCTAACTTCTGCTTCTGTGATATGAGTCTGGCCTGAACTCAACATCTGAAAACTGTTCTTTAGTCTTGAAGATCATCCTACCTTTCAATACACTCTGGGAATTTGTTATCTAGTGAGTCTGGAAGGACGAATAATCATGTCACACCGTGCTAGACCTATGCATTAATATGTTTCCAAAAGTGCAAAGGTGATTACAAGAATTAATCACATTAGCAAGACAAAAAATAATTCAGTGATAAATAGTAATAACCCATTTTAATGAAAACTTTAAAATCAATAGGGTTGTGAATTAAAATGCATTGCTTCAATTTTAGCTATTATTAATTTTAGCTATTAGTGGGCTGTAAAATTGAGGGGGAAAGGTACTATTTGGTAAATTACGTTTCTTAAAATTTGACAACCTAGCTCGTGCACAACTCAGAAATAAAGGTACATGTCTGTCCCTAAAGTGTACCATATTACTGCTTAAAGTGTACATATTTGAACCTAACAGGTGCAAAGGTACAGCCCCAGTGACAGCTTATACCTTTATTTCTGAGAGTGTATCATATAAACAGTCACGGCCTAATTCTTTTGAACATTGTCTGTCCCTAATAGCTTTATCTCCTCCTAGCCTTTTTTTTTTTTTTACGACGTATACATGATACGTCTCAAAAAAGTAAAGCTATTAATGAGAAGAATAAAACCACAAGGTGCAATAGCAGGTGGAGGGAATGCAATAGTAATTTATCAACTCTCCCGGCAGAGCCATTAAAGCACATGAAATAAGTTTGGCTTGATTTAACACCGTCGACTCGCTGAGAATCTCCTCACCTCACACTATTCATTCTCATTTATACTCGTTCCTGATCTAAAAACCAAGACGCTGACCGCGCGATTTATCATCACCATCCGCTCGGGCTCGCGGTGATGCTGATGAGACACAAGGTGGCTGGACTGTTGCTTTATACTTCTCAAACTTACCAAATAATGCAGTGGGTTTTAAAAACAACTAAGTGAGAGGATATCGTTCACTTTTTCTCAAACATTCACTTGTGGATTCTTGCATCAGTTAATGTATGGAGATTGTGGCGTAATGCAATAACGATTTTTATAAAGAAGGAAAGAGAGAGAGAGAGAGGGGAAAAAAGAGGAAGAAAGCTCTCCAGGCCCACCAGACCGTGGGTTTAATGATCGTTGGTTCTGTGACCCCTAATATCCGTTTTCATCCATCAGAAACATTTTGTTCATTGCAAGACAAATGCAAAACTCAAAAAATATGACACGGATCATATGATTTATTGTCACATACGAAGACAGAAGAATGCCGTCCATTGTTTTCCCAGTGAGAGACTGTACTGAGAGGACATGGAACCAGCGTGGCTGGCAGATACTTATATAGCCTATCTAGAATTTATTTAGTATTTGTATGGCATTTTAAGATAGGGTGAATTGCTCTAAAGTTGGACAATATTTCACTAAAGTCTGAAATGCAAAAAATGTCCCACTTTAGGGTCCCACATTACCAAGAAAATAATATTAAAGCACATCAAGAAATAGTCTTTTTTTAGACACGCCATCATCTTGTGTACAGCCTTATTGGTAATTGAATATTTGCTTACAGAGATCTAAACAGAGAGATCTAAAGGGAGAGGTGAGGCTAATTTAGCGTTTGAAAATAGGTGACTGCTTTGGCCTACAGTAATTAAGATTCAACTTGAAGCCCAGAGGGAAGAAGAAAAAAAAAGCAAAACATTAAAAAACACTCAATCATTCTTGATGTGCTGCTGTGTCCCATTTAACGTAGCTGGTCATTAATCGCTTAATTCCAGTAAACCTTGCATCCGTACAATAGCCCGCTGTCTTCTGCTAATGCATGTGTGATTAAGCATTTATCTCAGCACACGGGCGATATTAAGCCAGCAGGTCCTACAGAGACCCAAATGCCTTCGGGGGGCCGACCAGCCCGCTTGTGTAGCCTCATGGAGACGGGCTCTGGTTAATGACAGTGACCCGAGCTTCATCGGCCATTCTATTCAACCATTAGAACGGCCTGCCGGCTGATTTATGAGATCGGGGCTAATAATTGTCAATTGCTTAACGTGGACAACAATGCCAGTGTGTTAAATAAAATATGCCCCCACTCAGTCGTTTGGCCTTGTTTGTACGAATGACCCTGCCGGCCTACTTAAGCCATGTTAAAATAAACAGCTATGCTTCGTAAACGTTGAGAGACAACTTAAAAGAGTCACTTAAGATAAACAGAAGCACTAAAATAAATCAGTTTTATTTTAGACTGATGCATCTTCATTAAAACAGTAAAGTCTGTTAAAAGTGGCTCAACTTTCGGAGTAACATGCCAAATTCATGTTGAAAATGATATCGATAACACTACATGCGACTGCGCTATGACCACATCTTTAAAGCAGAGCCTTCCTTTCCGCCGGACAGTGCAGGATTTGGTGGAATCTAATGAGGGTCACTGTTAAACCAGCGTTACGCAGCGCGGGATGAAACGATGACAGGGGACTCCGATAAGAATTTAATTCCATCTCATTTTAGACAATTTTATGAATCAAATTCTTAAACACTGGCAAGAGATTAAATAATCACATCTTTTCGAAATCTTATTTGGGTCCGGTCGATGGCATTTCTTCTCCCGTTAATGTCGACTTAGAGGTTGAAGTAATTTCGTAATTGATTCCGCGCGCAGGATCTCGGCGGGGCCAGAGCCGCGTTAGAGGGTAATATGTTTGCTAATACTGTCCCCGCAGAATAAGATTTTTATGCTAATCCGCTCCTCTGAAGGCCAGACATCATCGTGGTCACTTGGGAAGGCCGTGAGCTGAGTGGCCATAAGAAAAGGATAAGGGATCTGGCATCCCGGATACACAGACCACCGTTCACATCGGCTATAAAGTGGCCTATTCTCAAACAAAAAGGCAAGTGATTGTATGTGTAATTGTAAATGCAGCTTCGCCATCCTTAGAATTAGTTACAATAAAATATTTTTCTATAGCCTAGCGTTTTAAAAATAAAAAAAGTTTGATTTATTGATTTGCTTTATTAATGGGTGCACGTGGACAATAAACACGATGCATATGCATACCGCGGGTTTATAGGTTGGCATAGCAGAGGCATTACAAATATATATTTTTTTAGGTATGCCTGAATATATATCGTAAATATTATAGTATATCTGTAAACATTATATTGCCAATCTTGTGTTATTGCCGTAGCATTACTTCAAAGCACAGATTTTTAGCAAAATATAAATCCAGAAAACATTTAACAGTTCGAAAATAAGCCCAGATTTAGGACATTTATTATTTAATTTAACGAAAAAATCAGATTAATCTAAAAAAAGGAAACAAAGAACAGCACAAAACCTTTGATTCCACCGTATTAATTTCCCTTCTGATAATCATAGGGTTTCCTCCACATTAAAGTGAGATCTGACAGCAGTCACACCCCTCTGGCCTCCCCTCTTCTTCACTCCTCTTTTTCTCTTTCTGTTTTCGTGACTGATTCGTCTTATCCTTCCACATACAAAGGCATTTTGTTTTTTTTCTTTTGCCCTCCTGCCGACCCGCATTCCTCCAGCACAGAGCAACCCAGAAACTGAAGACGTCTCCGCCGCGCCTTCTGAACTTACACCCCTATTGTCAGCCACTTTGCAACCGAAGATTTAGGATCTCGCGAGCCGCGTAGTTATTTGATTTATTTAAGTGAAGCCATATGGACGCTGCTAATTTATAAGTCATTAAATCACAAACAACCTTGTAAATTACGCTCATTGAACCATTATCGCACTGTTAATCACTGATAACGTACAGTTTTACGGTTTGTTGTTAGAATAGGGCTTAATTTAGCACGCTTGGCGCTATTGACCTGTAAACGATGTTAACTGATTTATCACAGAATAGAGCCAAGTGGACCTAAACACCTCCTTCACTATCAGTCGCGAGTGTGTTTGTGCGCGCGCTTGGTTTGGTTAAGCTTGGAGGTGGACAGGTCGCGCACTCGAACAGTAATATCAAAGGGTTAACGTTGACATTTCAGTCCGCCCAACAGATCGCAGAACCAGTTGATAGTATGAAAGGAGATGTTGAAAATATAAAAGATGGGCGTTACGGTAGCTGGTGGACCACAGATCACGAGAATAAAGAGCTGTTTGAATAGGGGAAACGGATGGTAAAAGCTATAATTGTATTTGCCTCGGCAAAATATCAGAAAGGACTTTTCTCGGCCCTTTGTATGTTATTAGATTAATTCCTGGCGATGCCTTCTTTTTCCTTTCTAGGCGCGTGGAGGGAGGACGGTGGACCAGTTGGTCTTTGGTTTCAGTAATCAAATTAACCATTTGCTACATCTTTTAGTCACAACTCGCGTGTAGAAAGAAAAAATTAACATGAAAGGGGCCGGGCTGTATCAAGAAAGACTGAACTTTTTAAACGCCATTTATCTTTCTCACAAAAAAGACGACGCTGACTGAAGGAGAAAAAAGAGAATTCGAACGGCGCAGAAACGGTGAAAAATCCAACTCGAAACGCTTGATGCTTTTGTTCGAGTGACCTCATAAATTGTAATCATCGCTGGTATTGTTGCATTTTGCACCTGCTTATATTTGTGCTAAGCACAGGTTCAGTGGGATTTCTCCTTTCCATTTATTTGTTTATTCGGCACATATGAATTATCGCTGTAAAGTAAATGTTTTAGTTTAAGTACTGATGCATTGAATGATGTTTTGCTTACGCTTTACATATGATCAATAACAAAGCATGTGGCCTTGATTATTATTATTATTATTATTTTTGGTCAGTAATGCGTGAGCAATCATCTTTGTCTTTCTGTATTTGAAATAAATATACACAAATCCTGACATCCAACTTGTAATCAAATAACGTTGCACAGCCGCGGCCAATAATTCTTACTGTTTTTGTACATGACGATTTCGAGATTACGCATGACTTGTGCTCTCCCCAAGAACCGTGTTAGCTTTACAAAATTATGTTCTGAGGCAATTTTGGAGATAAGAGGTCTGATGATTAAGCTTTTTTTTTTTCTTGCGAATTTGTTTCCTTTATTAACCAAACGATAATTACAACAACAATGATAGTAATAATGATAACACAAATAAACAACTTTAACTTGAGTTGTTTTTGTGCATTACTTGTGCATAACAGAAGTTTTGCCAAAACCCTTTTTGTTAAAGTTTAATATCTAAACTTTTCAGCGGTCCATTTCTCGAATGATAATGACGATTTATTACAATTATTACTAAGCTATTACGCGTCATTTGCACAGAACAATCATTTCCGGCTACGTTCTTCAGAATGACACAGTTTGCATGTGTATCCTGCTAAAAATAAGCATGTAGCCTTTATGATAACCACAGTGATCTCTTCAGCTCCTGAGAATCCAGTGCCGAAGCAGTGTCGCGCAAAAGGAAAGAGAAGCGGAGAGAAGAACGAGTAAAGGAGACGGGGAAATACTATCGAAAATTCAGCCCAAGGTATACCACCGGTTTAAAGGCTTAAAAGCTCGGGGAAAATTGGATCAGGGAGAATCGTCACCCAACTTTCATTATTTCCAAGTGGTGTGATTGAATTAAAGGGCAAGATGGCGGTTTGAGCGAGAGGGCTATACGTGGTGGAGGGGGCTGGCGCGTAATGGTGGGGTATTAAATTCTAATTAGAGATGCAGGGGATCAATGATAGGGAGGTTGGACAGCCCGATCCCCCAGTGCCAGCCCAATAGACTGATGAGTTATTGTCATGTAAAAAAGCGCTAGCAATAAGACCCAAACGCCGTGCTATTGTCCAAGCGGAAAGAGCCAAGTTTATTATGAGGACTATATGCTCTAGAGACCTGGGGCTAGGCGGCTCCTTGGGAGGCTTTTCATAAAACAAGGCTCAGCTCCTATAAAGGAGGGCAGTTTTTGAGCAGGCGCCGAGCAGTGCACATCTACCCACGGCACGAGCCTCCTTCAAACCAGTAAAAATTCAGCCGCCACAAGCTCCCCAACTTCGTCCGCGTTTTGGCTTGCTTTTTTCATGTGCTCCTCGCCAATTTAATCCAATTTGAATTTGACGTTTGTGTGTATTTTTCCTTGGGAGTGCAGCTTTCCTTCTCCACTGAGCCTTTTCAATGTATAAAATGGAGTATTCTTACCTCAATTCCTCTGCCTACGAGTCCTGTATGGCCGGGATGGACACTTCGAGTCTGGCGTCAGCCTATGCGGACTTCAGCTCCTGCAGCCAAGCCAGTGGCTTTCAGTACAATCCCATCAGGACGACGTTTGGGGCCACCTCCGGGTGCCCGTCGCTTACACCGGGCTCCTGTAGTCTGGGCACCCTGCGGGACCACCAGAGCAGTCCGTACGCCGCAGGTAAGCCCAGAGTCACCTTTAGTTCGCCAGCTGAGAGGCACAAGAATCATGGCCCCGGTATATAGGACGCCTTGATTGCTTTCGAAAATGGAAATGTGTTTAGTATTTACCAAACGAAATTTGCTTACACAAATGAAAGAATTTATCACGTTAGAAGCGATTGCAGGCAAGAGGTAATTCAGTTACGGGGTTACACTATCCCAGTCACACCCTAACCGCCAACAAAATTATCTTAAGCTGCCAAAATGATAGGCATAATTTATTTACTTTGCGATGAGACATAAACCTTCGAAAATAATGAAATAACCAGGGACTTAAGCTCATTATTGACACTGAATTGAAGTTGCAGTAGCAACAATGGAACAGATAGAAGCATTTATGACAACTTTCCAATGCAGCCTCCAATAACATTTCATTAACAGCATTTCACCGATAACAGGATTACTCCACGTTTTCATAACCTTATCTTTTTACTGCGATTTTATCTTACCTTATGCGGGAACCCACTTTGTTTAGAAACATTATTTGAATTATTCCATTTTCGTGATGTGAATCAACAAGTTGCATGCTTGACTTTAAAAGATTCAGGTTGACATTTAGGTACGTTTTCTTGCGTTTATGCTTTCACGAACGGCCAACATCTGACTTGTGTATTTGAACAGTTCCCTACAAGCTGTTTACCGACCACGGAGGTTTGAACGAGAAGCGGAAGCAGAGGCGCATTCGGACAACTTTCACCAGCGCGCAGCTCAAGGAGCTGGAGCGCGTGTTCGCAGAGACTCACTACCCAGACATTTACACACGAGAGGAGCTCGCGCTCAAGATCGACCTCACCGAGGCTAGAGTGCAGGTGGGATTTACGCGTGTTTATGCTTATTTATTTTCTTTATTTTTTGTGGTTTAACAACAACAATATTAACTTTTTTTTATGAATACGGTGAACATGCATACTACGTAATTACTCATTGCAACGAAACACGAACAATGCAACGCAAAATATGTTTTAAAACAAGCGATTCGCATTTTCTGCAGGTGTGGTTTCAGAACAGGCGCGCCAAATTTCGCAAACAAGAACGCGCAGCCGCCGCGGCCGCCGCCGCCGCGAAGAACGGGTCCGGGAAGAAGTCTGACTCGCGAGAGGAGGACAGCAAAGAGGCAAAGGCTACCGATCCTGACAGCACTGGTGGGCCCGGGCCTATCCCAAACCCTACCTCCAACTGTGGTGGACCGAGTCCCACCGGCGGACAGGTCAGCGTCACCGGGAACGGCCCGGTCGAACAGGTGAAGACGTCAGTGGCTGGGATGGGAGGCACTGCGCCGAGTCAAGGTTGGGCCTCTGCCCCGGGCACCATCACCTCCATTCCGGACTCTCTGGGCGGACCGTTCGCTAGTGTTCTGTCCTCATTACAAAGACAGAACGGAGCCAAAGCCACTTTAGTAAAGACCAGCATGTTCTGAGTTAGTGCTTGATGCAGAAAAGAAACGACGACCGCGAGATGCGACAAACAAACAAACAAGTAAGCGTTTACCGTAGTCACTGATAACTGGAAAAAAGGGAGAATGTCAAAAGAAGGACAAAAAAGAGACCACCTCTGGTCCTCATTCGACTACTTTCGACGCCATCGGTTTACACCAGAAGCTGGATAATAATACCATAGACATTATGTTAACATTGCGACCTTATCCGGACTGTTTGGTTTGGTTTGGTTTTGGCTGTGGTCGTCGACATCATTTCTGACTAATTCAAGTTAACTAACCAATAGACTGCGATGCGCGCTCCTGCTGCAAAGAAAACCCACCGAGGACTCATGAAGATACAATGTCATTATTCAGTGTCATTATACATGTCATTATATCTTGGCGCCATAATTATTTGTTTACATTGACTCTAAACGTACCAATAGCGCAAGTTCCATGTCTGTATTACAGAATACTGCCAGATGTGGCACTCTGTTATATATTTTTACCTATAAATTTACCAAGCCTTAGAGCCAGGGGCTCTGCAAACATTCATCTACATATTTACTATTAATCTAAGGCGAATTGTTCTTCAAAATGGCACAAGTACATACTTCATTGTTGACAGGAATACGTAAACGTTTTGTGTGTCTTTCTACAGCTGTGTTTTTGTGGCTCAAATTGTATAGTGTGAAAACGTATTGACGTCCTAGATAAACATAGACCACATCCCCCTTGTAGTTCACTGAGTCTTTATAATGTTTTACAAAGTTACGACTGGCGCATTCTTCGGAGGAAAAAGGGAATGGATGCAAAACATTGTATTTATTTTCTATATTATTTGCATGTTGTCTTCTCCGTCCAATTTTATAATGATTTCACCTATTTTGTGAGCATAATGTAACACGTTTTTGTCCAGGATTTGAGAATTATTTATATGTAGGTAATGGATGCTTATATTTAAGAAGGAAATATTTCTACATGTGCACATAGTTTTTCAGGTGTACCATTGACATGGCTGTTGATGATAAAAACGATTATGATGCTAAAGTAGTATTGTCCCGTTTCCTTTTTAAAGTATGCACTTAATTGAACAGAAGCAGAATCTTCATTCAAAAGCTGTTTGGTTGCGTTACTGGCTTCGGACGGTCTAGAGGGCGTATTTCCGGTTCAGCACCTTGGACAGCCGCACAAGGCGCGCGACGTTTCGGGAAATGATGCTGTCGAGGCACTCAAATACATAGACACTATTGTTATTGTTATTATAAAACACAGAGACTTCATTTTATTAGAAGCTTACTCCAAAAATGATACCTTTCCATATCCCCCATACGCATCCATTTAGTTTGCTTTATGCCACTCATATGGATGCTTCTGGATTTAAAGCAGAAGGTGTTTGATTCTTATTTTTAATTGTCAAAAGTCAGTTTTCTTACTATGCACATTTACAGTCTTGTATTATAAAACTGCTGTATGGCGGCTTTGTTGATTAACGGACCAAGTGGATTGTATACATGTGTAATACTCAGCATTAAAAATGTATATTATCTATATTATCTTAATATTTTTATTTCTATAGATGCTCCATTGCAGCAAAAACCATCTGTTTGAATGCGAATAACTGCATTCTTACTGTGGCAGGAATGTAAAGGCCTACTGCTAGTTCTCCAGATAAAGTGCATCGAACACAATAAACCAATAGTCTGTCTCAAATCATCATATTGATAGTTTGTTATTAAGCAGTGTTTAAATGCAATGCAATACAATATTACATAAAAGCAGGGTTTCCGCACTTGCCCAACTTCATAAACGAAAGGAGCCTAACAGAAAGTGATTAAACATGTTTGGCCGTATTTCACGCGACGTCTTTCGTGAATCCACCACGAATTGACGCATCCAATGGAATCAGAGATTTTCGTTCGTGCTGGAGTTACGAAAATCAC
>JAUMHQ010000071.1:1638809-1650357 GCA_032361165.1 Enteromius paludinosus
TAGTCTCCAGAACATGGCGCCTGCAGCAACACTACAGCCAGAATAATAGCTCCGCCTTCTTTCTTTTTGCATAAACAGTTGGGTGGTGTTTGAAAATAAACCCACTCTGTGACGTAGACAAGTGGAGGCGTGTTTAAACGTGTGGACAAGTCAGAACTTTTATAAAGTTTGACTGTGTTCAGATTTCCTTCAGAGCTAGAGAATCTGGATCTCTATCACTCTATGTTCTCATAAAATGATAATTATTATCCTTAAAGTTATCATCCTGTGAATGGGATGACACTGGCATTATAGTGGTTAAATCACTTTATAACTTCCCAGCTGAAGCACGTATACATACCTTAAAGCACTGGATGTGGAAGTAAAGACTGAGAGTCTCTATAATCATGGCGGCACCTTTGCCAAGAGGATGACCACAACTTGAACACAGTTTTTTTCCACTGACAGACCTGCACATACATAAACACTACATGTTCAGCTATTATTTTATTTATTATACTATAATATTTAATAGTGTACAATGTCTTATACTAAGTACATTACTCTTTATTATGACACCTTAAAATAAAGTGTTGCCAAGTAAAGTGTAACAAAAATAATAAGCAGACATTAACATAAAATGCACTGTGTGAAAACGAATGGAGTGAAATGGGAGTGCCAGTGCCGATACGATCATTTAATACAAATGTAGTCATGACAAACAATGACCCAAAATTGACTTACAATCAGTTGTGTTTTGTGATGAGTGGAAACAGGGAGTGAGTGAATGATCATTTGGATCTTTAGTTGTGATCTCACATCAGAGAAACTGTGCTGTACCTGTTTGGTGATGGAGGTGGTTGTGTATCTGTGAATGAAGGTGATGCTGATGAATTTGGCCCAATGTTCTCTATAGAGTCAGACCTGAGAATGGAGAGCCACATGCAGTGTTCATGCACACACACATGCTCAGAATCATAAGGCTTCAGCCAAAATGATAAAATTGAACATAATCAAAATTATATACAATTTGAACAACATCTTGCAAGCTTGTGTGAAAATAAAGAAATCGGCAAAAGAATACATAATCAGGGATGTAAACCCATCATGGGCTAAAAGAAATTTACATTTGCGTTTGTCACTCATAAAAATGACTGATAAATTAATAACACAATCAATCTCTTAAACTACAGAAAACACATATGACTGGACACTGCTTCAACAGAGATGTCCGTGGCTGGCTATAAAACTCCAAATAAACATATAAGTAAACTTGTGCTTTAGGTGAGGAGTTCACATCTGTGATGATGCAGACATATACCTCCTGCGTCCACCAGATTTTGGTTGAGATGTATTCTTTTTCCAGGTCTCATTCTTCTGGGGTATCTGTCTGTTACCCAGTGGCATATCTGTATAAATTAATAAATATTTAATGCAAAATGTGATGAGTTTTCACAGGTATTTAACTCTCTGGTATACCTTGGTGGTCAAAACAGACATAAGTCAACAGACATAGTCTGCGTGTGTGTGTGTGCACTGGCATTTGTGGTTTATGACACGTGTTTAATGACATGGGGGCTACAACAATGACATGGTTTATGAGGACACTTCCTGTGTCCCCGTAAAACAACAGGCTTCATCAACATACTAAACAGTATTTTATGAAATAAAAATATTGCCAGTAGTTTCCTGTAAGGGGTAGGGTTAGGTGTAGGGTGATAGAATATACGATCGGCACAGTATAAAAAATATTACACCTATGGAGAGTGACCGTAAACCACAAACGCATGTGTGTGTGTGAAAGAGAAATGAATGTAGGTCTGCTATAGTTTAATGGAACAAAAAAAAAATAATTCACCTCTACGGTAAAAGATGTGAAATGTATGCCTATATAAAATATAATGTATTACAGAAATATTGCATATTCTTTTGAATTAATATAATGTTTCAGTAAAAAAAAACAACTAAAAGATATTTAAAACCCAATGCATGTAAGACAGATTGGTGCCATCTGGTGGGGAAAAGACAACTATATTTAATACCATGGTGCAGCCACTAGATGTCTGTATAGCCTGATATATAAACATACATCCATTGTCCTAGATCAGGGCTGTCAAACTCAGTTCCTGGAGGACTATCTTAAATAAATAAATAAACATTCAACAAAATGTGTCAGTATAAAACGACTGAAGACCGCTCGAGGATTAATTGATAATATTTGAAAGATATACAAAAACGTAGTTACTTAGACAGCAAATTAAAATAATTTTAGGTATGCTTTTCTTTTTTAAGAATTCAAGAAACCTTTAAGATGCCTAAAATGTTAACATGCCTTATTTTGACTAAATTGACTGAGAATGTAATCCCAGAATGCACACTGGGACAAGCTCATCAAACTAAATAATCCATGACAAACAAATTGTGAGAATAATTCACATTGAATTAAAATGAACAATACACAATCTGATCAAATGACCTTGTATTGTTGTGTGTGTGTTATCCCCGCTCGACTCACCCTGACTAGACTGTAGTGTAGACTGCTTTTCTTGGCTCTGGTCTCTTGTCTGACCCACTGAACCACACCCTTGCATGGGCGAACTGATACAGGAAAGACACGTGAAAACATGCAGCAAACAAAATGTTCAAAAATATTAAAGTAAAAAAATTTAATTGAATAGTTAACCCAAAAAATTCCATAATTATTCACACACCTTCACACTTCTCCTAACCCAATACTAATAACAGTTTATAGGTATCATGTCTGTCAAAAAAGACTCAAGGTCTCATAAAAAATATGTACCTCTGTGCACATTTTGTGCAACACCATTTCATATAACTTACTGCCTGTTTCGCCGCAGTTTCAAAGAGAAACATCCACTGAGTGGCACTGAAACACGGGTTCAATACGTGGACCCTCAGAACTCAAATATCTGGGCACTGTTGCTCAAAGTCAATGCTCTATCATGTTGGAAATACGCCCTACACCAAATCCAGCCCTAAACCTACCCGATGCTTGATAAGATATTCTTCATGTAATTGTGAAAAATTGCACATAATTAATCAAAACTCTGTGAATTTGAGTGAAAATGAATACAATTTGTTAGTGTTTAAAGCGTCTCGCTAAAAAGTGCACGTTCATGCCATGAGACCAGGTCGCATAAAACACAGTAGACAGACAAAGTTGCTGTGATCTATTGTTGTAATTTACATTTTTGGGTGAACTATTCCTTTATTTTTATTCCTTAAGTTGTTGTCCCAGACCTTACTGTCATCTGTAAACTCTCTGTGTTTCTTTGGGTTGCTTCACTGTTTTCATTTTCCTTTTGTCTGTTAGTCCCAGAGCTCTGATGAAGTGAGAAACACCGTCAGAATCATTTACATCAGCATCGAGCATTCATTTAATGTCCTTCCTTAAGCTCTTACCATCTGTTTCTCCTTCTGCCACTCTTTGTTTTCCGGTTCAGGCTGGGACTGTAAAGTGCTGTGGGTTTGAGGAAGGGCTGATGGCACAATCGTTGAGTGAGGGGTCAGAGGAGTCAGGGTCTGTTCCAGAATCTTCCTCTCCTGTATTGACCCACAAATAAGTCACTGGCATTGGTTCAGTACAAACATTAGTCTGACCGAATACACGTTAACTTTCCAAGCTGGGGTGCTGGGTTAAGCTGCTCACGCCTAAGGCATCCCAGCTTCAAAACATACCTAACCAGTATATGCTGTTTTTTTTTCAACATATTACTTTAAAGTCACATGATATTTTTTATTATTTAAAATTACGCTTTGTTAATCTCAACTGTAAATTTGTGTGAAAAGGAATAAAAGGTCTCTAGAGTTTTCTTTTGGAAACTGCAGGGATATGTCCTTATAGGTACATATATCATGTCTGGCTAAAAAGTGCACCCAGGTGCGTATATGCCATGAGACCAGGTAGAAATTTTGGTTTGGATATTGATGGCAATATACAATTTTATAAAAACAAACTTTCTAATAATTTTTTTTTTTTTCATTTTTGCAAATGCTAATTAGTGGATAAGCTTCCCTATGTCCAAGGAAAGCTATGGTATTGATCTTGTTAAAAGATTCAATACAAAACAAGGGGTGCTGCCAAACGGTCTCCATTTGTTTAATTAAAGTAGATCAAATTACTTAGATGCGAGAAGAGCTTCAAATGTCTAAATCAGCTGGGCTGATATTCCAGAGAATTACTGCAGATATTACAGATCCAGCTGTTAGATCAATTGTTAATCTGTCAAATCAGTCCAAGGTTTAATTAAATATATACATTTTGGAGTTACAGGATGAAGCATATGATAAATGCATGATTCAAGTCAGACTATAACTACAGGTACAGACGGCTGTGTAACGGTGTCTCTGGTATCAGTTACATTTTGTAAGGTAGTACATATTTCCTAACCCTAACAACGGCAGTCTTTGGGAAACTGTAAGGTCATTAAGAGAAATTTCACCTCCTCATGGTACCGCCTTTCCTCCTCTTCCACTTCCTTCTGCGCTTGCTCCCATTCCTGCTTCAGCTTCTCCTGTTCACGCTGATATTTCTTCTGTAATCACACACATGCATTTCCTTCATTTAAGTATACCATCAGAACAACGATGCTCAGAAACGAACACTGCCTTTAAGAGAAGCTTATAACATTGAAAAGTTTTAACATTAATAAATAAATAATGTCTATGTGGTTGTACCTGCAGTCTGCAGTGAAATAAGCAAACCACATACACACAGCAGAGGTGTCTTTATCTTTGTGTTTTTACTGCCTATGACGAATAAAACAAATATTTCTAAAGAATATTAGTTGCTAAATTATGCAAACATACTCAAAACTAATCCATCAAAAATGATTTCAACATTTAAATGGGAGTGAAATTAAAAGGAGTAGCTCAACCAACAAAGACAATTCTGTCCTCCTATCCGATATACACGGTCTACACGACTGTTTCCTAGCTGTAGTGTGTCAGTAGAAAATAGTTTTTTTGTGTTTTTGTATGCAGAGATGATAGTGTGCTTCACAAAGAGACCTGATTTCACCATCATCCAGCCTGTCTGGAATTACATGAAGAAACAACAGAGATGCACTAAATCCAACATCTCGACGACACTTGAAGAAAAAGTTTTAGGCACTCGTGTAAACATGCTGTTGTGAGGAGGCTTTCACAACCTCAAATACATTTTATCAGTCATTTAATTTCTATTATTTATATCAAATCAATATTTGGTGTCTCCACCTTTTATGTTTTAAACAGCTTTCATCCTATAGGCACACTCGTGCATGCAGGAAGTGTTTTGTAGATGTTGCCACAGTTCTTCTGGATTTAGTTTATTTAATTCCTTTAATGGAACGTGGTGCAATAACATTTGAACGTTTTTCCAAACATCTTTTACAGAGAGTAGGAAATAAAAACAAGTTTGGTTGAGTGAAAAACAGGCAACAGCCAAGTGTGGGTTATAACATCCAAAAACATGCATCCTCCCTTCTTATCCATTTTGATTCGAGTCAGCAGATCTCCTGATAATATCTAGTCAATTTTAAGGAAACGGAAAACATATATTTATAGTTCAGCCAAAAAAAAGAAAAGAAATCATGTCATTTTTTACTTACTCTCAAAATATTCTAAATGGTCCTTGAAAAGAACTCTAGATGAGTTATTTATATCCAAGCAGAACATCCATTGCATTGAAAAAAGCAGGCATAAGAATGATTACTTATATGCTTAAGCAACGTGCGTAATATTCTCAATGCCTGGTTAGTCTACAGTTCGGTTGATCTACGAAGCCTAGGCATGCTCAGGTTGTGCACTTGAAGCTTGCCCGATTCTCAGTGCTGGCTCAAGCGGGCTCCGGTTATTCAAGCCGGTGTACCTGAAGCATGCGCTCCTGCTCTTGCTGCCACCTCTCCTGACGCTTGCGCTCTTCCTCAGGGTCCCAAGAAAAGTGTTCACCCCGCTTCACCAGATTCAGCACTGAGGGAGGGACCTAACCGTACCATCCGCAATATTATGCACCCACACGCATATGTGCCATACGAGGATGCACCAGCCAACACCAAAAACAGCGAGGAGGGGAATGCACAGAAAGACAGTTCATCCATTACCCCAAAGTACTTACTACCGGTTCTACTGGAGAAGATGAACATGAAAAGACAAGAAACAAATGGGGGATTTCTGCTGCTTTAGCATCTGGCACAGAATATTCTGTTTCTATTTTTCTCATTTATTTCATTAGATCAATTTTGTTTAATTATGACAGCACTTATATTTTCCATAAATGGAAGTGGTGCTTGCCTATTAAAAATATTTAAAAAGGTGTAGATATTATGATTGAATTGATGTACTCCCATGAGTCAGTGCAAATGATGGAAATGCTTCAACAGAACATTTGTTTGTGTCCAAAAACTAGCCATTCCAGTTGCTGTTTCCATGGTAACAGTGACTCTGAATGGATCTTCTTACAGGATTATGGTTGGTGCAGTATCTTAGTGGTGGTTTGTCAAGCGAGCAATTTCTTTTAAAAAATAATTGTAAGAAATCACGCTTGTGGTTTTTACAGAAGCATTTAGTGCCACATCACAAAATCTGAATGGGGCCTTTCTAGACCTTGACTGACCCTTACTCATTCAGGATTCAGGTGGATTTGCACAATCATTTCAATAGTGGTAATTCAAAAGAATTTTAGAAACAGAATATAAAAACCAGATGAGAAACAGACAAAAAAAAAAGAAAATAAATAAAACTATATCAAATGCTTTAAGGATGAAGAAAGAGGAGATGGATGAATAGATTTCAATTCTTTACTTACATTTCCATTTTTTTCTGGCATATCTGGAAAATGAAACATGCCATTTTTAAAACATGCACTTTCAGTGATTTCATGAATGATTCATTTTATCAATAGTGTGTAAACTATAAAGGGATATGACGTGTCAAATGTAAGAAGATACATTAAAGGGGTCATTTGATGTTGTTAAAAAGAACATTATTTTGTGTATTTGGTGTAATTTAATATGTTTATGTGGTTTAAGGTTCAAAAAACACATTATTTTCCACATACTGTGCATTATTGTTTCTCCTCTAAGCCCCGCCTCCTGAAACGGGTCAATCTGTACAAAGCTCATTGTTCTAAAAAAGTGAGGTGTGCTCTGATTGGCCACCTACCGAGTGCACTGTGATTGGCCGAACTGTTCTGGAACAGTGTTGTGAATACAACTTAACCACTGATTTCCAGTAGTTTGACTTTCACAACGACACACAGCGTCTCCAGAACATGGCGCCCGCAGCAACACTACAGCCAGAATAATCGCTCCGCCTTCTTTCTTTGTGGAAACATTTGGGGGGTGTTTGAAAATAAACCCACTCTGTAAATCTTTACTTTTATAAAGATTTAGTTTTAAAACTTTCATCTTTGTAACTTCAGGGATCTTATCTCTGCACTAACAGCTCGTAACACTCCACAGAGAGAATGAACACTTGATATCGCATCATATGACCCCTTTAAGAAAACAATTACTCAGTTACTGATAAACCTGTGGACCAATTCAGTGGTTTTAAATTGTATACATCTACTGATCTAATGGAAGAAGTCGACACCAAGATGTTTCTGTTAAGGTTTCTGTCGGCTCACCTGGTTTGGTTCTGTAGGATTCTAGGTTGGATGGCTCTGACTTGTTTGTTGATTTCTTTGGGATCTCAGTTGCTAGTTTATCAACCTACAACCAAATAATAATAAAAACGTCAAAGAAATATAACAAATAGATTTTAATATTATTTTTGCCATTCTTTTTATGAAAGCACAAATAAATAAAGATCCCTTTAGACTAACCTGCACAGCAGAGTTATCAAACTGAACCATGTCCTGTTGAGAGTCACTCATACATGTCTCATCTGTCTGCTCTTGATCTACACAGGAACACGTTTCCAAAGCATTCAGTTTTTTGTGTATTTAAACAACAGCATGAAGAAAAATGTCTCTTTTGCAAAATGAGCTGGGAAATGCATCAAACAAAAGCTAAGTAACCTGTCATTTCAGCTTTTAGCTCCGACACTTCTGAGGATAAAGCGACATCGCCAGCCTGTGGGACTGTCCCCCGTTCAACCTGCCCAACAGACGGACTTCTTCAATGATAACAACACACTACTGACTATATTTAAAGTTAAATGTCCATTTTTTTGCTTGTATAGGTTACGATGGGATCTGGAGCAAATATTCCACAAACATATGAAAATATACAAAAAATAAATAATCTAGTACTTATGATGAAGGGAATACAAATGTATTGGTGCTTTTACCCTTGGTTTCACAGACAAGCAAAGTTCTAGACTAAAATCTAAATCTGATCTTAAAACATGTCAGTGTGTTTGTTGTGCCTTAAGATGCACACCAGTAAAAGGTAAATTACTTAATTGTCCTAACTGAACTACGGCCTAATCCTGGCTTAGGCTAAGCACCGTCTGTGAAACAGGGAAGTATTAAAGTTCCCTTCATCATAAAGTCAGTGGTGCTGGATGCTTCAGCTTGTATGGGGCACAGCACATACTTACCTCTGTGGTTACTCTGTCTTTCTCGTAGCACTGTTGTGTACATGTGGATGAGAGGACCCCTGACACATCAGTATCTGTGATGTCAGAGTCTGTGTGCTCGTAAGAAGATGGGAAGAACTGCAGTGAATCTTCTTCTGCCTCTTTTTTCTGTGGTCCTCTTTTGTCATTGCTATGGCCGGAATCCTCCCTTTCTCCATTCACGCGCATTATTTCATCCACCTGAGCGTGAGAGAGATTTCACACTTATTCTCCTTGTTTTCTAAACCATGTTCTTGTAAACAAGGCATATTCACCAAAATGCATGGGTAACTCCAGTCATATCAGTTTCCCCAATTAATTTTAGGAATCACCTGATGATTAAAGTGGATCAGCTGATGACCACTATGTTAAAAGCACATGATCAAGCTGATTGTACTCACTTAATCTTGATGTCTGTATTTTCAGCCACTTACTTTACATACTGTCTCCAGTGGAGTTCTGGCTTGCTTAACTGGAGAGACTTAATTTCCAGTGATATCACATATCTCACAGAGCTTGACGACAAACTAAGTTCCCTATTGAATACTGTCTGTCAACAGCTCTCACAAGAAATCTGCTTAGCACACATACCAGATAATGTGTTGAAGACCTTGTAAAACTGTGAACAGGTATTAGGGATAAGGGAATATGTTTATACGAACATTAGCTCAATATATAAAATAAGTCAATGGAACCATGAGAGACGGCAAATGTGTGCATGTGTGCGTTTCAGATAGCTTGGTTTGCTCTCTGTGAATATTTTTGTCCTTGTATGGGGCACTTCACACAGAAAGAACCCATTCACAAGCACACACTCATACCTACTGAACACTAGCACCCATTCAACACATGCCCACTTTAACTCATTCCAGTCACCAGAGGGCAACATCTGCTACTGCTGATGCCTTCTGAAAACACCACACTTCTCTTAGATGACAACTATTCCAACAGCAATGCGTTAGCCAGGATATTAGCACAGGAAACAAACGTTGCATTGCTCAGAAGCTGCTCTTTAACAACTTCAGAAGCAAAACGGAGCTCCTAGTAATGTACAATTAAAATATAAATAGATCTCTAAGCTTAGTTATTTACTGACATAAAAGTATTTTGAGATTTAAAGTTACTAAATTAAAGGAAAAGTTCACCCAAAAATGAAAATTCTGTCATCATTCACTCACGCTCAAGTAGTTCCAAGTCTATATGAATTTCTTTGTTGTGCCGAACACAAAGAAGGTTTGAGTCACCATTGACTTCCATAGAATTGTTTTTTTTCTACTATGGAAGTCAATGGTGACCCAAAACAGCTTGGTTACAACCTTATTTCAAAATATTTTCCTTCGTGTTGAGCAGAACAAAGATATTCATACAGTGAATAAATGATGACATGAATTTGCCTTTTTGGGTGAACTATTCCTTTAATTTGGAAAGCCTGAGATAAAGGAGGAAGGAGAAATGTTGAGCTGTTCTCACTTCAGGAGTGGCACTGGTGTAAGGTTTCGGACCCAGCGAGGGCGCTGTCACATCTCCCACAAATTGATTCTCTGTGCTGTATCCCGTCACCTGTGCTTCCACTGTGGATGTAAATTTGGCCATGGGAAGCGACTGCTGCCTCAGGTACTGCAGTGGGTTTGAGGAAGCACTCAAAGACAAGGGGATGTCTGGGGAGACTGGGAGGGAGGAGTGACGAGTGGGGTCAGCAGACACGCTCCTCTCCAGCAGCTTGGGGAGTTTGAGGCGCTCAATAACGGCCTCACTGATGGTGAAACGCTGGGCATAACGCTGCAGCACAGAAGCTGCTTCCTCTGGTGTGCGGGCTTTCCAGTACGCTTCATGCAGCTCCTGTTCACGCCGTTCCCTAGAGGACAAAGAGAAACAGTACACACAAAAATATATTCACGAACTGAGATCCACTGGCTTCCAGAAACTATAAATCTACTATATGATGACACTTTTCCCTGTTTAAAAAAAACAGCATATGCTGGTTAGTTATGTTTTGAAGCTGGGATGCTGGTTTAAGCTGGTTTATGCTGGTCCTCTTAAGCTGGTCACGTGCTGGCAAAGGATCAGCTTAAACCAGCATCAAAGTATACCTAACCAGCAAATGCTTTTTATTTTTGCAGGGTTGTCTGTAATAACATATTAGAGTACACCAAACTACTGACAGTAACATCACTTATGGTGATTGAAAAATAAAAAATCAGTATTACTAACAGGACAGACGGTTGTACTTTTAATATTAGCTGCTCTACGGTAGTATTCAGTTTCATTGCATACACAGGTGAAGTATATAGCCGTTGTGTTACAATTATGGATAATGATAAAAAAAAAGCTTGCTGTTGTATATGTAGCCTTAGATAAAAGAAGTATAAAACACGCAGCTCCTGAAGTAACTTGGAAAAATTCACTTTCAAAGCAAATGACTGGCTGAACGACTTGGAGATACATCCAGATGAAGAACAAGGGAACGGCCTGATTTACACGATGGATGAGAAAGCTGAAGTAATACTAACATCTCTGCACTGAAGCCCTCAAGAAATGAGAGCGTACAAAACTGTAAATAGGCTAAATGCATCATTTCCTAGCTTGCAGAAACATGATTTTTGAATAAGCTAAACTTTTTCTGTTGGCTGTGGGCGAGTCTGCAGATTGCTTCATAATGGATTTTCATTGTCTAGCTAATCATTCTGGAGATTTGCACGATTAGAAAATGAAAAAAAAAAGAAAATGGTGCAATTTCAAGTTTTTTCTTTCTCTTTGGAGTGTTACAAGTGCAGAGATAAGATCCCTGAAGTTACAAAGATTAAAGTTCCAAAACTGAAGAGATAATCTTTATAAAAGTTGTTACTTGTCAACGCCCCCTAAAACGACTCTGCTAAACACGCCCCCATTTTTCTACGTCACAGAGTGATTCTCAAACACCGCCCAAATGTTTATGCAAAAAGAAAGAAGGCGGAGCTATTATTCTGGCTGTAGTGTTGCTGCAGGCGCCATGTTCTGGAGACTA
>JAUMHQ010000071.1:1732379-1743356 GCA_032361165.1 Enteromius paludinosus
CGACATAATGGTTCCGTAAAACCTGTCTTGTCCTCGTCCTACTACATGTTTAAACAAGAGTGAAACTGATTAAACAAGTGACCAATCACAGGTGGGAAGACAAAAGTCATTGCCCCGCCCTCAAAGTGTCAAAAATCAACTTGAGCGAGCGAGCGTGTTGAGTAGTCGCGTGAGCGCTCATGTGCAGTTGTGCGCGCGAGGCAGCAGGGGCTTGCGCCAGTATGAATTTCTGCTCCTAAATACTGTTCTGCATGCTCGCGGTGTACAAATGTGCGCTCGCAGGTGCACAGATGCGCTCTCGCATTGTTATTTTCCTCTCGTGGGTATGGTTTTGCGCGCTTGCTTCATTCGCGTGCTCGTGGTTTTTCGTGCGTGTGACTTTTGACTATTTAAACGCCATACACGACACTCAAGTCTTTCTTTTGCTTGGGGGGGCCCAATATGTTACAATATGGGGCAAATGAGAGCGTCGCCAGCTCCCCTGCTGTTTATGTTGGGGAAGGGTTTTTATCTCCCTCTCGGACGGAAACACTCTGTTTCTGTGATCTATTTTTAGATTAGCGGCAGCGCGAGTTACCACCTTCAAGAGCTCCTCATACTGGGGCGATAAAGAGACCGCGGTCTCCTCAGCGCTCTCGTCTCTTCATCCTTGAATAAGGAGAGGAGAAGCCCCACGCCGCCCTGGCGAGGGGAAGTAGC
The DNA here is from genome assembly GCA_032361165.1 of Enteromius paludinosus. Taxonomy (NCBI): domain Eukaryota; kingdom Metazoa; phylum Chordata; class Actinopteri; order Cypriniformes; family Cyprinidae; genus Enteromius; species Enteromius paludinosus. The sequence continues at coordinate 1,733,079 of JAUMHQ010000071.1, forward strand.
AGAGCGTGCTCCCCTACCTGCCTGGCTAGTGCTAGACCAGGGAAACAGGGACTCGCCTTTGTCAGTTTCCCCTGCTCGCGGTAAGGCTGCAATCCGCGAGCATCAAGGCTTGAGCGGGACCAGTGCCGCGATAATCGTTTATATAGACTCTCTTTTTATCACTAAAGAGCGATGCAAACATAGTGACATTTTCTCACAATGTCTGCAGCTCTCCTCATTTTGTTGGAGAACTGCATCAACGTACTTCGCTCCCCGGCAGACTACACATACCGTGTAAATGTCCCCTGGCAAAATATATCTCTCTTGCACGGAAGAACACACACTCTGTATGGTGGTGAGTCGCCCTCACCCCTTTTCTTTTCTTTTTCTTGTATTTTTTAACGGAGACACTTTCACTGACAAACACACAACACAGAGCGCTGAATGATAGAAAGCTATCTGCCGGCAGCATTACACATGCTTTTATGCTTCCTGGCCAGTGACGTCAACCGCATATGATGTCCCAACTTACTATTGTCAACAATGTATGGAAGTCAAATGATAGCACAATCGTATGGTACAAATAAGTAGTATTTTAAGTAATATTAACGCAATTTTATGTATATAATATATATACAAGTGCATTGATTAAGGTTCACAGTTCACAGTTACAATATGGGGCGAGTGAGAGTGGATTCTAAAGGGGAACAATAATGAAACATCTATAAATCAAGCATTCTGTGTTAGTTCAGGTAGGCCTCGTTGTCAAGCTCTGCTATTAGCTGACTGGAGAAATTCAAACTCAGCCCCTATCAGCTGATCTGACTCATAAGCTCTCAACTGGCAAATCACAGGGCACTTTACTTAAACACTGCGTTCTTTTGCTTGCTTTGCTGCTTCCTCTGTACGCTGCTAGCAACCCACCTCCTTCCCATTCCCTCATTTATCTTGTTTTTAACTTTCTGTTAACTTTGTGTTTAGCCATTCTGTTGTCATTGTTGCATGGTTTTGTGCTACTCTACTATTCTTAAAATAGAAGAGTTGCCCCTGAAAAGGCTGCTTTTCCCTGTCCTGGCTTTCATGGAGCTCATGGAACAGACAGGGAACTTGAAACAGAGCAATACCACCAAATTTAACTTTAGTAAACATTCCAATAAAAAGTTGACTAAAGGCTTGTCTATGATTTTCCTTTGACTTAAGAGATCCTGACTGAACTTTTATTGCCAGCAGCTTATGTATTAAGGGCAAATAACAGCACAATCGGATGCTACAAATGGGTAGCATTTTAAGTCATATTAATGCAATTGTAGCTATATATTTTATGATTGCCAGGCTCACTTTTATCACTAGTGCATTGAATGAGGTTATGTCAAACACTAGGTTCTGAAACTTTGACACTTCATTTAACGGCATCCATAGTGGGGTGTTCAATTCCAATACACGAGGGACAGCGCGATTTTATCAAAAGCCCTGGAAATTGAAGCCATCACTATAAGGTGTCTGGGAATTAAAGCAGTTCAGCCAGCCAGGGAGATAGACCTTTTACAACACACATCTGAGATTTTTGTTAAAGGCATTATGCATTGAAGGAAAGGCATCCTATCTGAAAATATATTATTGTCTTTGGAATTTATTTATTTATTTATTTATTTTTTTGAGAAATTGCCATTTCAGAAATGGCTAGAAGAGACAACATTGTGATAATGCTGTTTCTAGTTTGAGAAATGTTCCTGAATGTTCATAGAGCAAACTGTCATTTGAAAACTTTTGATTTATATCATCGTTTGAAATATATCTGTATGTTTTAAAGGTATACATAACAATTTAAAAACATATACTGTAATGTCTATGCATTTCTTATGTGTTGTCTTATTCTGCATATCTTTCACAAATTTGAAATCCTAACTAAACAATCTCCCTTATAAAAAAAAAAAAATGATGGCAGTGGCAATGTGGTTTAGCAGATAAAATAAGCAAAAAAAAAAAATAGCATAGCTTGTACCTCTGATTCTGAAGAGCTCAGGTCAAAAAATATTACAAAAATTAAAAACAAGTCCTTTATTCACCTTTGCCCAATGCCATAAGGTGTCATGCTGTGTCATTTGTCTTGGTGGGGAAGGTTACACTGTACTCCATGGATTTAACTGCCTCAGCCAAATGAATATAACCATAACCTAGGACATACATGTAAATTAAAATCAAGCAGGTGATGCATAAAACCATCATGCAGAACACAAATTGCCCTGTAGCCCCTTTGTGGGAGATGATGCCCTCTCTTTGGAACAGAGATAAGGAAAAATTTTTAAATAGGAGGTATTATATAGCTCATCCAAATAAAGGATCTCCAGAGATGCATATAGCAACAATTCATGTTTGAAATACACATCAGAATATTTAGATTTATGGCTGATCACTAATTGCTAGCTTTTACTTATTATTTTATGGGGCGGAAAAATAATAACCTAATATGTTTTATCTGTCTGCCACTAAGGTCAGACACATCTGGTTTGTGAGTCTTGGTTGCAGCCAGCTGATTTGTGAATTTAGATTGTGTGTCTAAAAAAATAAAGATGAACGTCTTACAATGCAATCACCATTGGGTTTGAACAAACTCCCTACCGTGCACATTAGACTTGAAGGAAAGAGTCATATTCAGAGAACAGAATATCTTAAATATCATAAAGACTAGGTTATGATTTTAATATGTCATGTAAATGCTCTAGTCAGACTGAAATTGTACCAAAAATTTAAATTGCATCCTTTTAATATTACTGACGAGAGTTCGTAATGGCAGATGAATATCATTCGATTATTTCTATTTCAACAGTTTTAATATGAAAAATAACTTTTACATTACATACATTCAACTGATTTATTGCATTTTGAGGAGAGAAAGAGTCAAGGATTTATTGCATTATGGGACAAAATAATCCGTTTTTATAATTAATATTTGAAAATCTAAATCTGGATTTGAATTTTTTCTAGGGCTGCATGATAATCATTGTGCTGTGTAATGCACATCTTGTCAGTAAAGCCATTTCTGTAATCAGCGGTAAATTCCATCAGGTGCGTGATTTCACATTGAGCCGCATTTACAACGAGGATGTCACGCCCCAGGCGCGCCATGAGACGTTTGTGTATGTTGTCATTTCGTGTCCACATGCTTTGTGTTTATTTTCATTCTCCCTCATGTGCTCCTGTCATTTGTAACCCCACCCGGTCCTTAGTGTGTAATTGTCTCCCCAGGTGCTGTGAGGTTTCATTTGATTAGTTTGTATATTTAAGCGTGTCTTTTTTCAGTTCATATCATCCGTGATTATCCTGACGTATGTGAGTGTCTGCTCTGTGGTTTTGTTATTTGTCTGCACTGATGCCTGCACTTTTGATCAGCTTTGTTTTGCACTTTAATTAAATGCTTTTCACTGAAGTCAACCTTGCCTTGCCTTTGTCTGCTGATGAAGCGGGATTGCGACGATACTCCGCAACAGTCTAACGCCGATCGTTACAGACTCACGGATCACATTTAGAGATGACATTCGTTTCCCAGCTCGTGGAGCTTTTCCGTCTGGGACCCACCTTCGAGGATTACATCCACGAGTTTTATGAGATCGCTGAACAGTTGTCATTTGGGGATGTGGAAATCATCCAGCTTTTAAGGACAGTGCTGCGTTTTTACAGGACTGCCTTGGCCCGATCCTCTCCACGCTCCTGAGCCGCCAGATCCGCTCCACGCTCCTGAGCCGCCAGATCCGCTCCACACTCCTGAGCCGCCTGACTCGCTCCATGCTCCCGAGCGGCTTGATCCGCTCCACGCTCACGAGCCGCCTGAATCGCTCCACGCTCACAAATGCCTGAATCGCTCCACGCTCATGAGCTACCAGAGTCACTTCGTGCCCATGATCTCCCGTGGTCAGCCCAGGACCCTGACCAGCCGTGGCCAGCCAAAGGCCCCGATCTTCTGTGGTCAGGTCAGGACCCTGACCAGCCGTGGCCAGCTAAAGGCCCGGACCCGTCTCACTCGCGTGAGTGCCGTATGCTCTGGGGGCTGTTATGACTGTTCCCCGGGCCGCCTGCAGAGCAATTGTAATTGTGTAATTGTCTCCCCAGGTGCTGTGAGTTTTCATGTGATTGTATATTTAAGCGTGTCTTTTTCGGTTCATATCATCCGTGATTATCGTGACGTATGTGAGTGTCTGCTCTGTGGTTTTGTTATTTGTCTGCACTGATCCCTGCACTTTTGATCAGCTTTGTTTTGCACTTTAATTAAATGCTTTTCACCAAAGTCAACCTTGCCTTGCCTTTGTCTGCTGATGAAGCGGGATCGCAACAGTCTAACGCCGATCGTTACAGTGGAGCCGTTGTTCACTGACGAGCTGTGCAAAATCCACATTCATTATCAGCATGATGATCAGCTCATCAGTAAACAATGGCTCTGCGTTGTAAATGCGGCTCAATGTGAAATCACGCTCCTTACATATCTTTTGTTGTTTATTTGTATATTATGTTATTTTTTGTATGATATGCATTATTGTAGCCTAATTATGATTTGACTGTACTTGTAAACAGACTTGTGACAAAATGCAGCCAGAAGGCCCTCACATTTTCTTCATTGACTTAATGAATATACTCTGAGCTAGAGCATTTAGATTTTTTTTGCAAAACCTATGTTGTATTTTTCGTATCCCATGTTATTAGCATTGTCTTCAAACAGGCTGTTTTTTTATGGTTTTGCAGGGATATACCTTTGAGTCCACAGACATTAAATCGTCTAGGCATTTAATTGTTCCATCTTCTTTGCCCCCACACATCTTAAACAGATTGCTAAAACTGTTAATTTGATCAATACTTAATTTTTTTCACCTGCCTCTTTTTTTCTCTGTTAAGCAGTGATAAGCGATGGTAGGGTGGCAGGTGGAGTGAATTGTCAGATTTTTTTCCCGCTCTCTGCGGGCCCTTCTGCCATTTGGAGTGATGTAATTTATACCACAGTAGTGGCTCTGCAATTACCCTGTCTATTGCTGTCGACAGTATCTCACTATCTTTTAAATGGATCCAGCTTGACTCGTCCAGCCAGGCAAACAGTACAAATGATGCCATTCCTCATGCTGCAAGTCTTAAAGAGATAAGTTCCTTAAAGAGCGGCCCATTTATCAGTTGATACAAGCAGGATACTTACAAGCCCACTCTATTGTTTAGCTGTTTTGACAGTCAGCCTTTTTCGTCTGGGAAGGTTGTCAGGATGGTGGTGGTGTGAAGATCTCTTTTTTCTTGTAATCATTCCACTGGTGGTGTCAATAATGTGGCTGATTTGTTTCTTAAGGCTGGAGTGGATAGGACATTTATAGTCCTGTTTGAGACTGGAAGATGAGAAATACAATTTTGTAAGGCACACAAATGTATTTATACTTTCATTCATTTGATTTCATTCCAGTGCATGCCAAAACATCTATAGAAAAAAAAAAAAACTAGGAAAATTCACAGCTACTTCCTAAAATGACCACTGATGCCCTTCCAAATTAAGGCCAAACAATCTCAAGGTTCATTTGTTCCTACATCACTCCTTGATTTGTGTTTAAAGATCACTAAAGCACTGTAATTTAAGCACTTAGACACACAGACCACCATTTATGTCTTCCCATTAACTTGATTATTACGTTAATTAATTAAAGGGAGGAATTTCACAACCAGTTAACAATCAGATGGCTTACCTTAAGTGAGAGCAATCATTTTAAAGTAATGGTTGAAAACTAATCAACGCTGGAATAGAAAAACAGCTTGTCCTTGAAGTATTATGGGTTAGTTAAAGAGGATTACAATTTGCTGAGCAGATTTACTCTATACCAGCATCAGGATAAAGCAGACATTTTAAATGTGATTTAAATTTTGATTTGTACTAATGCAAAGCAGAGCTCAGCTTTATGAATCGCCTATTGATTTTAAACCAGCCTTCTATGTACATCTTTGTTGTAAAAAAAACTTAGCACTTGATGAGTAAATGATTGTTATTATAAATAATAATAATAATAATAATAATAATAAGAATAATAAACATTTGTAATTATTATATAATATAATTATATAATAATAAAATGATGTTTCATGTTGTTGTTCATGTGCATGTTATAATATACTTATTACGTTTATTATTATATGTAAATAAAAAAAACTTACTCTGAATTAAATAAAATGAACATGTATAGTTTTTCTCTTCTTTTTCTTTCTATTTTTCCCCTGTTCTTTGTGGCCAACATTTTATTTTAGGAAATGGCCCACTGTCCATGGCAGTTGCAGTTACCATGGACATTTTCTGGATGTAAAATGATGAAGCTTTAAATGGGATTACATGTAATAAATCAATTCCATGCTCTACATTGACCTGATGTTCATCTCACACACAGAGTTGTCATATAGGCAGGTAGCAAAAAACACACCAAAGATTTTTACTCAAGACTGAATCTGTAGGATTTAAAAGATTTTAGAAGCATCTTAGAAGGGGACACCTGATTTCTAGTGATTATCGTCTTGACTACAGAGACCGTCTCTGCATTTGATAAATAAATAGTTTAATTCTTGTCATTATACATTACCATCACTCTGTTCTCCTACTTGATAATGTTCAGTGCTTTGCTACAATATGTACTGTTAAGAGCAATATATAAATAAAAGTGACTTGACTTGACTTAAGCGCCCAAATAAACCCCAAAAATGTCCAGGAAGGTGGTGGAGCAGTGATGGTCCAGGGGGCGGGATGGGGGGCCAGGACCGTGCAGGGGAACTGTGCCTGAAGCATGGAGCCTTGGAGGTCCTGGACTGTGGAGCAGTGGCAGACAATGGCAGCAATGAACTTGGGCCATGGAGCACTGAGAAGTGGCAGATGTTGCAGGGAGACATAGTCCACCTCCTTGGCCGTAACAGGGCAGACAGTGAGTTCATGGATGAGCGTCACTACCTCAGGAGGTTCTACGGCCAAGGCTGACACCTCTGGAGGTTTAGCAGTAGACGCCACCACTTCTGAAAGCAGAGGAGCAGACTTGTGGATAGAGGCCTCTGGAGCACAATGTGCAGCCCAAACACTCCAAATGGTGATCGTCATTATAGGAAAAGCAGCAGAGGGTGGCAGGGCCTTTTAGTGTCATAGTCACCAGGATGCTTGCTGCTCTCACTGACATCATAGGTGGTTCCAACTTACTGGCAGACAGTCTTGACGGTCTTGGCCTAAACTCTGCAGCTGCAGGAGTTTGGATAACACAGCCCTCCCCCAAAAAAATCATTTTGGGAAAGTTGACATTATTGATATGGCGAGGTTAGGCATAGCGGCTAACTTGCACTGACGTTCAGGCGCGGCAGCAGTCTTGGCTAGAGACTCGGGCGTGGGTGTAGCGGCCATTTTGGCATCAGAGTCAGGCATGATGACCATCTTGGTGGGAGGGTCAGCCTTGGCAGCTATGTTGTGCAATGGCTCTGGCTTAGGGTTTACAGCCAATGGTGGTAGCTCTGGGTTGACAGCCATCTTGTGCAGTGGTGGTGGCTCTAGGTTGACAGCAATCTTGTGATGAACCCAGACTCTGGCAGCCATTACTTCCATCGTAGCCTGCGTAGCTGCCATCTTAGCCCAAAGCTCCTCTATCGCGATCCTGTTATGCAGGATGTAGTGGCAAATGGAATATAAAATGCTTCTGGATTGATATAAGCAGGTCCTGGAGAAGTCGGCATGAAGTGAGCAGGCTTGGGTGTAGAAAGCATGACCTGAGCAGGCATTACAGGATTGGATGAAGGCATAGCGGCGGCCATCTTGTGAGCTGGCTGTGGCATGGTGGTGGCCATTTTGTGAGCTGGCTGTGGCCTGACAGACACAATCCCAGAAATAACCGTTCTTGCAAAAAATATGACTTGGTGGTCGTTGTAGGTTTGCAGGGTTCTCATCCGCAACACCCACAGTAAAATTAGAACCACTGAGTAGCAGTGCATGATCTATATCTACAGTCTGAGGTCAAAAATGAAACAGACAAATGAAACAGACAAAACAAAAACAAGGTAAGGCTATTGCTATGGCAATAGCTATGGCAATGGAAGAAAACAGGATAAATACAACAAACACTTGGTAGAGTCCACTACAGCAATACACAGTAAAACAATACTTCACACCTTCCTGGAAGTCACCATAGAGGAAGCAGAGGAAGCTGTTACAGTCAGAGCACATGTGAGAGCTCCCTCTGCTGGCTTGGCATTTCATATACCCACAAACGTTAACCATGTCCTTTAGTTTAAAATGGGGACAGCTGGCCATTTTATGACAAAAATTCTGATATTCGGGGGAAATTTTAGTATGTTTATTTTTTAAAACATTATTTTGGTAACACTTTCTATAAAGCCTGAATTTATAATACATTATAAGTCATTATAATGACTGCATAATTCGTTATAAATAACTTTTTAATATGTTGTATCATCTCATGAATATTCATAAGAAGAGTTTGAATGTGTTACAATATTTATTTATTTGTGGTTATTGTAACACCCTGGACTTTTTTTGTTGTTACAGTATATACCATGTGCTCTGTGTGACCTAATTTATGTCGATTGTTGATTGTGTTCAGGTGTGCCTTCCTCGTTTGTATTAATTGCATTGACTATTTAAGTTCTGTTCAGTTCTGTCTCTGTGTCTGGTTATTAATGGTTGCCATGTGTGGATTACCTTGCCTGTCTTTTTGGATTAAAAGACTATTTATTCGTGATGTATCCTCTGCTCATGCTTTCCCGTACCCACAGCGTGACAGAACGCCATGGTCTGTCATCGACCATCCGCTGTCTCAGGACACTCCTCCGGCTACGCCTCGTCCCTCCGGCTCTGCCAGGCTCCTCTCTCCCTCCAGCTTCACCTCAGTTCTCTGTTGCTCCGGCTCCACCGCGGCCTTCCAGATCCCTGTCTCTGGATTGGTCGCCGGTGCAATCTGCTCCACCTTGGCCCTCCCAACCCTCTGCATCGGCCTGGACCATCAGTTCTCTCTGTGTCCTTTGGCTCCTCCGTGGGTCGTCGTCATAGCTGGGCTCTGGGTCTCGCCGAATTCCTCCTAATCCAGATCCCTCTTGGTTCCTCCCTCCGTCAGCACCACCATGGACTCTGTCGTCCTCCTCCAGGACACCCGACCACCACCAGAACCTCCTCCAGACTTTTCCTCACGCCCTTCTGTTTGTCTGCGCTGCGAGGACGCGACTTCTGGGAGAGGGGCGGACTGTAACGCCCTGGACTCTTTTTGTTCCCCATGTGCTCCGTGTGACCTAGTTTCTGTTGATTGTTGGTTGTGTTCAGATGTGCCTTCCTCGTCTGTATTAATTGCCTTCATTATTTAAGTTATGTTCAGTTCTGTCTTTGTGTCCAGTTATTAATGTTGCTACGTTGATCCATGTGTGGATTACCTTGTCTGTTTGGATTAAAAGACTGCTTATTCATGAACTCCTATACTCCCGTGCTTTCCCGCACCCACACCGTGGCAATTATAGCTTTTAAGAGTATGACAATTTATAGCACACAATGAACATGATTCATCGAGGATTCATAAGCCAACAACATGTATGTTAGACCCTATTCCATCTAAACTATTAAAAGAGCTGCTTTCAGAAGTCATAGATCCTCTTTTGTCTATTATTAATTCATCATTGTCATTAGCATATGTCCCCAAAGCCTTCAAACTGGCTGTTATTAAGCCTCTCGTTAAAAAAATGCAACTTGACGCCAAAGATTTAGTTAATTACAGACCTATCTCAAATCTCTTTTCTTTTTCTTTTTTTTTTCTGTCAAAGATACTAGAAAAGATAGTATCCTCACAATTGTATTCCTTCTTAGAATAAAAATGGATTTTCAGTCAGGATTTATCCCGTATCATAGTACTGAGACTGCTCTAATTAGAGTTACAAATTACCTGCTTCTATCATTTGATCGTGGTTGTATCTAGGGATGTCCCGATCCGATCACATGATTGGGAATCGGGCCCGATCACGTGATTTCAGACTCGATCAGAATCGGATGTTACCTCCCGATCAGGACTCGAATATATATGTATATATTCTCATCATTTTCACATCTACAGTTATGCGGTGGCACAGAATTAGACCTGTTGACTCCACACAGCAACGCGTGTGGCATGACATTGCTTTGTTGCAGAGACGCTATTGGTTTAAAGTAGAACACTGCTTGAAGCTCATGTCTGCGGTCTGGAGGTATTATAAAGCTGATGACAACAACATTTAGGGCTGCACGATAATCATCGCGCGATATGTTTTGCGCATCTTGTCAGTAAA
>JAUMHQ010000071.1:1755860-1776108 GCA_032361165.1 Enteromius paludinosus
GTAATTTCTAGAATTTATAATATCAATACAGTAGTAATCTGTAATTTTTAATTAAAAAGTGTTTTTTTAAGTAATTTATCATTTGCAAATATATTTACATTTGAAAGCATATTGCCCCGTTGGTGCTCCGACTCCGCTAATGTCCAACATTTAGAATTTTTGAGCAAAATTGCAAAGCTGCGCGCAGAGGATTGTGGGTGATTTAAGAGCGCGAAGGCTACACTTATGCATCCTTTCCTGTGTATGGGATATTTTTCGAAGGAAGGACTCAGTCCTTGGTTGAAATTCCGAGGATCCTCGACATTGGAACAGTCCTTCGACGGATGTCGATGACGTAGTATCCTTGAAATTCTGGCTTCCAAGGATCCTTCCTTGACATTGAGAAACGCCTAAAGTACACAGAAAGCTGGAGTGCCAAACACAGTATTTAGCTGGCAGCTCTAGCTGGGCGAGACACTATATATATATATAACTCATTGTAAATTCCAGCCAAAATTAAAGCAGCACAACACCGACAACCTTTATACTGTTTCAAATTGTTATATAGTTTTATAAGAAATAATTAACAATGGGCCATAGAATTATCAGAAAAATAATGAAGACCCAAGGTAGTGATGCAGCCACGATGAAAAGCGGAGTGTGCATTATTTCTTGGTTGTGCGTTATTTTCTATTAATTCAAAGGAGCAGAGTGATTTATTCCACTACTACATTTACCAGTATTTGTCAATTATTTAAAGCCATTTGTATTTGTGCTCATTATTGTCTCTTGCTGTGACTTTGGGTGATCTGGCTCATCTCCACAGCTCAATTTCATCTCCAGCAATAGCATCCACGATTTGCATGCCATGTTTGTCTTTGCTAATCAGGCCATGCTTCTCCAACAAGACTTGCAACATCAGAACATGGCTGTTAATCTAATTAAGGTGCTAATTGAATTAAATGACTCTGGTAATGAGTAGACGAGTAGCATAAAAAGCAAAGAGTCAGAACAGGCTAATTAACAAAAGATCCTGGCTTAATTATAACACTTAAAATACATGCAGCACTGCCCTCCCATATTGTTAATTGGTGCACAGGGAAATTTATGATAATTGGGGTAATGATAGTTGCATGAGGGGCCGTTTCCTAGCCTGTAGGAGTAATTATAAAATACGACTTAGACTTGTGTGCTGGTGTTAATTAGTGCTGAATCCCTCTAGTGCTGAAGACCTCTGGTGATATTTGATTCTTGTCTTGTTTTGTTCTGGTCTTCCCTTGTTGACTTATAGTCCAAACATCTGAGACCATACTATTTATTTATTTATTTTTTAAATAAATGGCTAGAGCCATTGTTGATTTTTTATGTCAGTTATTTTATGCATTTTGATCTCCACTGCTGCATTTTCCAGCTGTCCACAGCAAAAATCCCTGAAAAAAATCCTCCTCTGAATTTACTATAATTTACCTGAGTTTTTGAATACAGCCAATAATGCTCAGCTCTGTAATGTCCCTTTATATTTGTGGGCTGCAAGATAAAAATCCCTAATGCCTACATATTAAAAGAGCTTGCCTCATTTACAAATGTAATTTGAATTGAGGATAGTCTTCCAATATCCCTCTCATTTGGGTAGCAATTGAATAGCTCTCTATTTGGAAAGCTTTCTTTTTCTCTTGTGGACTCTGGCGGCTGATGGAGTGATTAGAGGTGCTGGGAGCTGTTAGAGATTAGTCAAGCAGAGAGAGTATAAATTGGCAAGGATGTTTTATCAGCGCGTGTCACAATATATGAAAGCAGATGTGCGTGCGTGAAGCTGCTCTCCCACATTACACTCAGCGAATAATTGAGATCTTTTTTATTCCCGCAGATTACCGCTCTCACTGATCACGCTGTCACGTCAAAGTGAGCACTTCATTCGCCTTGTATGCATGCCAGATCTATTTTGCTTTGGTAATGGGCTGATATTACCGCTGCACAAAGACGATGAAGACATCAGTGTGATAGATAGGCGAAAGATTAAATGGGATCTTTATGACTTCTTTGATCATCAGTTATGACTGCATGATAAGATGAGCCAAGTTGGGTGCTGATTTGTTCTTTATTGGATGCAAACATTAGCCAGGGGCAGCCAAGCTTGTGCTGAGGCTCTCATTTAAGGTGGAACAGTGCCTATGCATTTCATGCAATTCAAAGAGGGTGGGAGTTAGGATGAAGGATCTTTGCTGGCAGATTCACAACACATAATGTTGACTTACTTGAAAACATGGGTTTATAACAGTTATTGCAGTGCCTTTTTTTAGGACTGCTTATTTTTTGGTTTCAAATTAAATTAAACTTGTGATTACATTTCAAATATATTTAAAATTTAGAGGCATATAGAATACATGTGATACTCATTCCTGATTTCTAACATACACTCAGAAAAAAAAAACTTATTCAATTGCCTTTTTGTTGGTCTCTGGGCAATTAATTTTATATGACTATTTTTGGTTTGTTTGTTTTGCTGTGATTTATTTGCTTAATTATATTTTTCTTTTTTTATTTATTTTTCTTTTTTTTTAAATACACATTCATGCCTTTTCCACCTTAAATCTGATCGATTAAACAAGTTTTTTTTTTTTTTCCTGCTATGCAGATCAAGGCTTGGGCACTCATCGATGACAGATACTAATGTCTAAATCAGTGTCCCCGACCAGACTCGGCTGTTGCTCGTGTTCTGCGTTGAAATGTCACCTGTTCCCATCCACCGATTTGCATAATGCAAAGTTTCTCACTCGTAAAATACAGATTAAGAGGAGAGATGGGAAGCCATTCGTAAAAAGCGGAGAGTCATTTCATAGCACTGGCTCCCCTGGTGATTAACTCACTCACCACCATGGCCAGCACCACTGAAATGTTAACGCTACAGTATTAATTACATGCCTACAAACTGCTCAGCCACACTGTAATGACCTCTGAGCACATTGGCGCATGAGTGCATGTGTTATAATCAAGGTGTGAAATCACAGAGCACTGGTTAGATGTACATACTGAGCATTGTGCCACGTTCATGACCATCCATTTAGAAGTGCAGCTCTGCATGCTATCAAGGGCTTTATTCTAACATGTGTCAAAACAAATAAGGATGGATCGGCACAGCCAAAAGTGTTAAACTTCAGTTGTTACTATTAATAATAACTAGTATGATTTAACCAATGTAAAGCAGCCTGTTAATTAAGATAATTAATATCTTACCATATCTATTTACCATTTTTTCAGTGAGAGACCTCTATTATTATTTTTATACCTATTATAAAGGTATCAAATTTAAGGATTGTTTACCTACAATAACATTCACATTTTCCCATATGACAATAATAATAATAATAATAAAATGAAAAGATTATTATGAAATCAATGTGATGGATATTGCTAAAACGTAAAAAACTGAAAACTCTGATGCAGAACATCAGAGGGTATTGTTGCATTATTATTATATACATATTTGCTGCCTAAGAGTAGGCAGAAATTCTTGTCTGATTTGCAGTCATTTAACTGGCACTGTCAGCTCAAATCCTAAAATAAACTCCATCTTTGGGCCTCTAAATACTAAATTCACAGAATGGTAGGACAGTTGAATTGCTTTGTTCTTGATAGCAGCCTACTGTGAACATTTTCTCCTCAATTTGCAAGCCTGTTGCAGCAGTGGGTGAGAACCATGTCTCAACGCAGCTAACTCTAGCATAATTTGACACCTGACCGAGAACTTCGGAAACACTAGCCTTATTAAGGCACGCAGGGACACCTTTCATCCCCTGCACTGCATGCAGCGATTGCTGCTGCTGCGCCGATAATGCTGGGTGGCTGATAAAGTCGACGAGTAATGGATTTTTACTAATGAGAAAAGTGCCGCTGATTATGACGAATAGCCTTGGACCAACAGGCTAAGCTGCTACACAAGCCTCCAATTGTTAGCTGCACAGGTTTTGCATTTCATTATGTACAGCCCCACTTATGTGCAAACCCTGCTCACATGCTCTAAAAAATCCTCAAAACTTGTCACAGATCATTACTATGGAGTCTTATAGAGTTTTTTTAGCACATTCTTATGACTATTAGCATGTAGCTAGTCACTTCTAGCAAGACTAGCATCTTAAAGATACCTATTTCCTAGCATGAGTGAAAAGAACCAAGTCCCATGTCTCTACGATGTTCTGATGTAGAGATATAGGACTTTCTAGATAGTTGCTAGGGTACTCTGTTTAGTTGCTAGGGAGTGACTTGGCAGCTACCAATGATAACACTCCAATGTCTGCTTGCCAGTATGAATGATACAAATCAACCTCCATGTGTCTGTGATGCTCAGATTTGACGTTATGCCTTTTTGGGTTTTGGTTGCTAGGGTGCTTGGCAGTGGTTGCTAGGGCGTGGCTAAGAAGCTTCTATGGTATTCATGATTGGCTGCTTGCTGCCCTGAATCAAATGAGGCCACCCCCATGTCTCTATGGGTTTTAGATTGAAAGATATGCCTATTTGGGTTTGGGTTGCTAAGGTGCTCCATAATATTTGCTAGGGCGTTGCTAGAGTTGAAGTGATTCACCATTTGTTGTTTGCTGCCCCGAGTCAAACGAGTCCACCCCCATGTCTCTATGACACTGTTAACCATATAATATATTTCTGGGCCTTTTATAATGGCAGTCTATGGGATCAGTTTGCTAGGGTGCTCTAAATGGTTGCTAGGGCATGGCTTGACGTCGTCACAGTGATCCTGAGAGTCTGATTGGTTGGCTGAGTTAAATGAGCCCACCCACATGTCTCTATGACACTTTAAACCAGAGTTATGTTAATTGCAAAAACCCATGCGTTTTAATGGGCCGTCCTGTATGGGAAAAGGAAAAATTGGGGGGCTGTTGCGCCCCAGGGGTACAGCTTATACCCCATTGCGGGGTATGTTCTCACACAGCTTGCCAGCCTCTCCAAATGTGGTGAATTATTTGTTTCTACGAAATTCTTGCTTGGCACTACGATCCCTCAAACACCTTTCATCCCCTGGACTGCCTGCAGCGATTGCTGCTGCTGCGCCGATAATGCTGGGTGGCTCCATAATGTTTGCTAGGGCCTTGCTAGGCAGAGTTGAAGTGATTCACTATTTGTTGTTTGCTGCCCCAAGTCAAACGAGTCCACCCCCATGTCTCTATGACACTGTTAACCATATAATATCTTTCTGGGCCTTTTATAATGCCAGTCTATGGGATCAGTTGCTAGGGTGCTCTAAACGGTTGCTAGGGCATGGCTTGACATCGTCACAGTGATCCTGAGAGTCTGATTGGTTGGCTGAGTTAAATGAGCCCACCCACATGTCTCTATGACACTTTAAACCAGAGTTATGTTAATTGCAAAAACCCATGCGTTTTAATGGGCCATCCCGTTTGGGAATAGGACAATTTGGGGGGCTGTTGCGCCCCAGGGGCACAGCTTATACCCATTGCAGGGTATGTTCTCGCACAGTTTGCCAGCCTCTCCAAATGTGGTGAATTATTTGTTTCTACAAAATTCTTGCTTGGCACTACGATCCCTCAAATTTGGCCGCAATGCATTGTCTATGGGATTTTTCGGCTTTGTCGTCGCCCCGTGTACAATCATCGTACCCCCGGTCGCTTATAAAAGTGAGAAAAACTTTATTCCCGAATAGGCCGCACAATTTGACGCCCGTTTCATGAGTCTACGATAAATGGTGCGGGACGAGTTGCGTGCCGAAATTTGTTCGGAAGAGGGGCTCTTGCGCCCCAGGGGTGCAACTTATACCCCATTGTGTGGTATGTTCTCGCCCAGCTTGCCAGCCTCTCCAAATGTGGTGAATTATTTGTTTCTATGAAATTCACGCTTGGCGCTACGACCCCTAAAATTTGGGCGCAATGCATTGTCTATGGGATTTTTCGGGCGATTTTTCCCCACGTGTACGAACATCGTACGCCTGATCGCTTATAAAAGTCATAGCACACCATTCCCTTATAGGCCGCATGATTTGACGCCCGTTTCGTGGGTCTAGGACAAACGGTGCGGGACTAGTTACGCACAAAAAACGTACGGAATAATAATAAATAATATATAAATATATAATATATAATAATATATAAATATAAATAAATAAATGAATACATAAATAAATATGTCTATTTTAAAAACATTGCTGGCAGAACTTATTCGTTTTCTTTAACTCTGCAATGACGGTATCAATGAGAGATCAAATGTGTGCTAATTTACTTTATTTTCAAAATGTATTAAAATTAAGTAAAAATTATGTTTATGTGTAAGTCATATATAATCTGTTAAGGGAAGGAGGACGCGAGGCGTGTGAGTTCACGTGCAAACGGTTTAATAAACAATACTCAGGGTCAGGGTAGTGCAGATCAATAGCTGGCAGACAACATTAGCGGAGACAGAGGCAAAGGGAGAGTCGAAAAACAAGGCAGAGGGTCGAAATACCATGAAACAGGGTCCTTAGGGAGAGGGAATAACGTCTAGGTTACTATCGTAACCCACGTTCCCTGAAGGAGGGAACGGAGACGTTACATATGGGAACTCGCCAGAGAGACCAATTGTCCTTGTGCTTTATACAAAAGGCCAATGAGTATTGGCGTGCACTGATTGCGCTCAGGTGCATCTAATCACTGTGTGAGTATAAGAGGGCACGTGCACAGTGCACCTGCAGGTTTTCGCTGAAGAGCCGTTTTGTGGCGTCAGCGCGACCTCAGAGACGTGGCAGAAGAAAGTGTAATGTCTCCGTTCCCTCCTTCAGTCGAATCACTTTGACGTTACATATGGGAACACCCATGGAAAGCGCACGACTCTGAGGCTGCGTTACGCGGAGATCCCCCGCTGACTGGAGAGACTTTTGTTTGTTTAAAGTTCGTCAGCAGAGACATCTGCACGTAACCTTCCCAGCCTTTCCACAGCCCGAGTGAGGGGTGATAGAGTTGCTTTCGGTGGCGCTGAAAGCAGACGGCTGAGGGCGGAGCGCATGATATTTTGTTTGAGAATGCGGAGCAGTTTAAATGCAATATATGGATAGAATATGGATATAATTGGACGGAAACACAGTGTGTTTTGCCGTGGAATAGAATATGTGCCACACCTCTGGGAGAAGGAGACCCAGAGGAAGCACAGCCGGGGCTACTCCGCTCTAGTCCGACTGCGGGGCAGGGAGGACTCAGAATACGCACATTCAAGGGAAACTGAGAAATTTTTACGGCGTGGGTCAGTGGAACCAGCGCGCAAGCCGGCACCAGCCGGTCTCCCCGTCACCTGCTGTCCTGCTTTAGGACATGGGAAGACACGGCCTCTATGCAGAGGTTGTAAAACCTGGCAAAGGTGTTGGGTGTCGCCCAGCCCGCAGCTCTGCAGATATCCACTAAAGAGGCGCCATGAGCCAGCGCATGAGACGAGGCAATACTCCTTGTCGAGTGAGCTCTCAGTCCAATGGGGCAAGGCTCTCCCTGATATAAATAGACCAGGGAGATGGCTTCTACCACCCAGTGAGCCAACCTCTGTTTGGTGACCCCATTCCCTCTCTGCTGACCACTGAAGCAGATAAGAACTGCTGAGAGCATCTGAAGCTCTGGGTTCTGTCTATGTAGAGGCGCAGAGCGTGTACAGGACATATTAACTCCAAGGCTGGGTCTGCCTCCTCCCGAGGCAGAGCTTGCAGGTTCATCACCTGATCGCGGAAAGCGTGGTGGGAACCTTGGGCACATATCCGGGCCGGGGTCTCAGGATTATAATTTTTTTTTTCCGTGAGAATCAGCCGGCCGAATTGGAGGCACTCTTCGTCGAGAGAGAAGGCTTGTAGATCCCTTACCCTCTTAATAGAAGCTAGCTCAATGAGCAGCGCGATTTTCAAAGTCAGGAATTATATATCGGCTGACTGAAGAGGCTCAAAGGGGGCTAGCTGGCAGTCGCATATAGTTCAGGATGAGTCTCAACCCACCACTTTCTTAGGCACGAAGAAATTAGGGCTGTAAAACCCTAACCTCAACTCGGCGGAGGGACAGGCTCGATAGCTTCCTTCGCCAGTAGGTTAGCCATCTCCACGCGCAGTACGGCGGCTCGGCCCTCTACGAGGAAGAGCGAAGCCGCGACAACGGGGCGGGCGCCTGGCAAACTGAATCGCATAGCCGAGGCGTACCGTCCAAATCTACTGCCGTGAGGGGCTCGTTTCGGAGCCGTGTCGACAGGGGTGTCAATGGAGCGTTGACCGCCGTGCAGTAGTGGGGCAGCCCACAGCGGGGCGGGGACAGGGACTGTTCGTCTGGCTGCAGTGTGCAGCGCTTACCTGCCTCCCTGGCTCCCGCGCTGGCGACACAGCATCCTGATCAGCATCTGAAAGAGATACAAAGAAGTGTTAGATGGTGACCTTCGGACACTGGGCCCGGAGGTGATTTATTTTTCATTTTTTTTTTTTTTTTTTTTTTAAACAGTTCAGCCTGGAAGACTTGAAGTGTTGCAAGTGCGTGCACAGCGGTGGCAGCCTGACCGGCGGCGTGGTAGACGTCGCCAGCGAGAGCGGACGAAAGTCCACACGCCCCGGACGGGAGATGCGGCTGATCACGACAGACGGAGGGGCCGTGCGGCCGCCACAGCAGGCTCCACCCGCGGGACCGCCACATACTCCCTGGCTGCACCGCCATCGAGAGTGGCGAGGGGCGAAGAGCCTGAGCGCAGGCGTGACGAGTAAAGGGCTCGCCACGAACTGGTAAGTTCTTCGTGCACCTCCGGGAAGAAAGGCACCAGGAGACAGAAACCAATCATCCAGCCACGAAGGGTCGGCTGAAGGCGCACGCGGCACCTCCAAACCGATTCACTCCGCGGCGCGGAGGAGCAGAGCCGACACCGTGTCCACCGTGAGAGAAGGAGACACCGCATCGCGGTGCTCCCCCGAAGCGGCTTCAGCCTCACCATCTGACTCACCCTCTGATGCTGCTGAGGACATCTCATCTTCTCGGGGCGCTCCGAAGGATACACCCCGCCCTGTTACGGGGGAGCGGTCTCCTCCAGAAGGACCACGGAACTACGCGGTGCGGCAGAAGTCCACAGGGCTGTTACACCAGGCGGAGCATTCTGCACCGACACCTGGAGGTCCCCTAGGCGCCTTGCCGCTTTCACTGGAAGGACGCGAAGGGAGCCGTCTCGCGAACGAGAGGCGGACCTCAATGTAGCTATGGGCATACGCTCGCAATGAACGCATTGACCATCCACTAAAGCTGCCCCAGCGTGTGCTCGACCCAGACATGCGAGGCAACAATCATGTCCGTCCGAAGAGATGAGGAAACCTCCGCACCCAGAAACGCACGATCGGTTCGACATTCCGGAGAACTCCGTGCACTCAAAAAAGGTCTTTTTCACTGGATTTGCAAGGTACTGGCACATTCAGCCTTTACAAAGGCTACCAGCCCGCAGGATTCGGTGACAGCCGCCCAGACGAAATGCTGTCAGACGAGAGAGAAGGAGAGCAGGAACTCTTTTTGATGTTATCCTTCAGATATCCACAGCAAAGCACCGTCAGGCAAGCAGGGATCACCATGCGATAACTTGAAGCAGCAACAAAGTCAAAAGCGGCTCTGAAGCGAAAATCTGCTGGTGGACTGTGCTCCACGCAGTGATGAGATGCACCTGAGCGCAATCAGTGCACGCCAATATTCATAGGCCTTTTGTATAAAGCACAAAGACAATTGGTCTCTCTAGAGAGCTCCCATATGTAACGTCGAAGTGATTCGACTGAAAGGGTAACCAAATCCAGGCAGAGATCGTCAACGAATAATCCAATGAGATGTTAAACTAAGACAAAGAACACGAATGAACTAGGCAGGGTAACGTAAACAATGAACCATGACGACACGAGAGCGGCGTCAGCCCTTCTGTCATTCAGAACCACTCTGTGTTTATCTGTTGTCCTAGCTTAAACGTGTTTGTCCTTCTGCTCGAATATGTCTCTCCGTAGAAAGTGCAAGCAAAGCAAGCTGCGCTTGTTTAAGAGATGTGCCCATCCCCATGTCCGCACTACATTACTGCTGGGGATTCACACTCTCTTTGTGTGGCTTGCTTGGGAGCGGAGCATGCAGTGGCGGTGCTCGTTGAGCCTGATTGCCCGCATTTTGAGCGTCTGCCGCTGCGTTTGCTCCGCTCCCGGAAAGCCCTTTTTGAGAATGGGGCTTTCGTTGGCGAGTCTCACGGTTCGGGTCCCTCTTCTGCCGAGGCAGAGTGGAGCTTGCGATCGTGCGGCTCGCAGCTTGATCTGCAGGAGGGAATGGAGACGAGTACAGCTCCATCCCATTCCTCTCCCTCCAGATCGAGTGCTCGCTTTGCGGAGGCGGAAGAACACTCTGAAACAGCGGCTTCCTCCCGCGGTGCGGAGTCAACACTTTCTCTTTCATCTTCCGAGGAGGTGGATGAGGAAAGTATAAATGAGCCTCTGTCCCAGTCACAAAGTTTTGAGGAGTTATTGGAGGTGGTTACACATGCAGTTGAAAAGTTAAATTTAGACTGGCCTACTGTAAAACAGCAAACATCACGAAGGGGCCGACCAACCACCTCTAACACCAGAGATCAGCCACGAGAGGCTGGTTCCCTTAGTAGATTATTTAGCAGGGTGGAAACTACTGCCAAATGTATCTCAATGGGTCCTGCAGACTGGAGAAAAGGGATATCGAATTCAGTTCGCCCATCATCCACCACGCTTTTGCGGCGTTATTCCCACTCTGGTGGGTCCCGAGCAGGCTCTGGTTATGGAACAAGAGTAGACGCTCTCTTGAGGAAGGAGGCCATCGAAGTGGTCCTCCTCATCAGAGAGAGTCCAGGTTCTACAGCCGGTACTTCATAGTTCCCAAAAAGGATGGAGGGCTGAGGCCCATCTTAGATCTAAGGTTACTAAACCGCTCATTCAGTCAGCTGAAGTTCAGGATGCTAATTTTAAATCAAGTCCTGACTCAAATCAGGACTGGTTTGTTACGATAGATCTAAAAGATGCATACTTCCATCGTCTCCATCCTTCCATGTCACAGGAGGTTCCTGAGGCTTGCTTTCGGGGGCAAAGCATACCAATATTGGGTTCTGCCCTTCGGTCGAGCACTCATTTACAAAGATAGTAGATGCAGCTCAAGCTCCGCTGCGGCTTCAGGGCATTAGCGTACTAAACTATATCATTGACTGGCTGATACTAGCTCAGTCGGAGAGCGATTTGATCAGACTCCGAGATGTCGTCTTCGCTCATATGATACGGCTGGGGTTAAGACTAAACGCCAAGAAAAGTATGCTGTCTCCGGCTCACTTATCTAGGCGTTATATGGAATTCGACCACGATGCAGGCACGAATGTCCCCTGCTCGAGTAGAATCGATTCTCAAAACAGTCAAGAGTCAGTCAACAGTCCCTATAAATAAGTGTGTACATTAATGGAATATGTGTACATAGCTCTCTTCCCTTTAAAATTATTGGAGTACGGCATACTGAATTCAGTGTGTTAAACAATCTCAGGCTTTTGCCTCTCAAGTGTCAAACATATCCCCTTCTTAGGGGATTCTCAACGTTGATTGTGAAATGCCATTGGCTCTTGCGTGACTAATTGCATCATTTTACCAGAAGGGAGTATGTTTTCTGAATGAGTCGTGAGTGCTTTAACGATAAATTTTAGTGATTAAAACCTTTTGTTTTACTCTCTTCCTCACGTAATAACTTTGTATGGCTTCAGAATACTTGGAATGTGACACGACTTGTTTGTAATGTATACTGTTTGTCAATGATTAGTTTGTGCAATAAATACCTGTGACTGCATTTGCCTCTGTGTTTTTATATTGTTCAGAGTTGGGTAGGTTTAGGGTAGGGGTGGGGTTTGGTGCTCAAATAAAAGTAAAAAATTATTATATTAAAATTTTTGTCGTCAAAAAGCGACAAAAAAGGGTATTGACCAAGTGTCAAAATGTGACAACTTGGGAGTGAGAACGTGTTGATCTGTTATTAGGTTCTTTAGTTCCACATGTATTTGTATCCTGTCTGTTTGAGGTTTCCTTTGTCCTTGATTATTGTTGTATCAATAGCCAAGTTTCCATCCAGTTTTTATGCTGTTTTTTTATCGACAAAGAATTTGCGGGATATTATTTTTGCGAAATTTACTGTCTCCCTCCAACTGGCCTTTTATCGATCAAATGGTGTGCGTGATGACGTCCTCCTTAAAAAACAAGTTGTAACCTAAGTTTTGGTGTATTCCAAAAAAAAATTGCCCTTAAGCTGTTTACATACATAATTTCACCTATTGCACAAATCATGTGCAAATAGTCTGCTCTTAATCCATTTGAAAAAAAAAAAAAAGAATAAAAATAGCCCATTATTAAACTATATAGGCCTACATAAACATAGCAAGTTTAATGAGTTTTCATGTTTTTGTACTTTGTTATAGACTATTTAGAGACTCCAGCATCAAGCCATAGGCTATTCATAAGCAGGTGAAGTTGTTGTTGTTGTTTTTTTTGTTTTTGCTGTTGTTTCCCTGGTTTAGTTTTATTAGACTCTATTGGAAATGGGAATGCTAATTTAGGTTATTTTATTATTTACCGACAAGATTATGCTAAATTACATGGTACGTGATACATGGCTGTGACCCATTAGAAATAGCTTAATTTGTTTCCAGGGATAAATTTTATACATAAAAAAGCAGCATATACAGAACATGAGGATTCACATCACGTGCAGAGCTTGTGCGAACAGAGAAAAACATAAGCTATAAAAGAAAAATATTAAATTTTTAATTAATTTCAAATTTTTGTAAATAAATTATAAATTAACAAAACGAAAGAAGAAAAAAACCTGCAACAAGTAGCAGTCTATGTTCAGAATTTTAGTTAATTCTTGTGATGCACTCTTGAAAGCAGCATCCAATTATTGACAGAAGCACAACCATTTTTATTGTGAATGTACAGAAATAAAATAAATATTTAGAATAGTTTCAAATAATGTCTTATTCTGGAACGAGTATAGCAAGCTGTTTCCACTTTTATAAGGGGAAAACATCAAGTTCCCCTTCAGTCGAGTTCACTTCGACGTTACATA
The DNA here is from genome assembly GCA_032361165.1 of Enteromius paludinosus. Taxonomy (NCBI): domain Eukaryota; kingdom Metazoa; phylum Chordata; class Actinopteri; order Cypriniformes; family Cyprinidae; genus Enteromius; species Enteromius paludinosus. The sequence goes on from JAUMHQ010000071.1 coordinate 1,768,916, forward strand.
TGGGATCTCGCTTGAGAGACCAAACGTCTTCGAGTCCTTGGAAAAAGGCCAATGAGTATTGGCGTGCAATAATCACAGCCAGGTGCACCTTATAACAGCGTGAGTATAAGAGGACACGGCTGGATTGCATTTGCAGCCTTTCGCTTCGGAGCGCTCGTCGCATGCAGTTTGCTGTACTGGCGTGCGTTTCCCAAAGGCATAGTTAGCCTACTATGGTCGCAAGTTCCGTCATTACCAGCATAGTTCAACGATTCGGTGTTTCCCGAAAGCATAGTTCAAACGAACCTTCGCAGTCAACGTCACAAACGTACGTGGTTTGAACTACAGCATTGGACCTGTGGTTAGAAGCATAGTTTCTTGTTAGTAAGATTTATGAGCTTTAATAAATATGTTCTTGGGCACAAGAAGCAAACTAACATGTATTACTATCTTTATCTTCCATTCTATTTAAATATAAAAAGCGATTTAATTGTGTATTTTTGCACGTCTATTCTAAATGCTGTTTTTGAAAAGTGCGCTTGCGCAAAAAAGGCTAAGGGAACCTCGGAGTATGAATTAAGAGGGAACCCGCGATGATTCAAAGATCAAATAAGGCAAAATGACAGTGAACAAAAATAATAACTTAGTCAATATCTGTCGTCAGCAGATCCCGCAGGGCTGGTAGCCTTTATAAAAGCTTGAGAAAGCCAGCCTTCTGCTTGCCAGCGAGAGACCTCAACCCACTGAGTGCACGCAGTGCCGTGAGAGGTCCTCCCTGGGCAAATGGGCATCAAAAAATAAAATTTTCCCACGGTTTCATAGCCATTCTTCGGGATGTCTATGTGACCGTGCACTTCTGGGTGCAGGTGTTTCCTCTCCTCTTTAGACGGGCACGAGCGTTGTGTTAAGTGTTGTCGCTCGTTCGCAAGATGGCTCTCCTTGCGTCCTTCCCACGGTATCACACGGTGACTGTGCAGCATGATCCGGTGGGTGTAAAAGCCCCGCAGATCTCTGCCGCACCCTGTAGTCCTGTGGTGTCGCTTCCAGAGCATTGAGCTTCCCTGAAAGCCACCGGGCTGAGCGTCTCCTTTGGAACATCCCAAGAGAATGAGATGTCGTCCACAGCATCAGAGGGAGATTTGGGCAGCGAAACTGATGCTGGTATGGGACAGTGGCCGTTCACAGTCGCTGCTCCATCCCAGACAGACGTTGAGCTCTCGGCTATGCTCCTCCGAGCCACCAAGGGGATTGGATTGGAGGTACCACGTGTGCCCCCTTCCGATCCTTCGAGGCTGGTTGGTTGGTTTCGCGGCCCCCCTCAGTGCCCTTCCTCCTGGAGGAGCATGAGAAGCCCCCAGCTCCTCTCCTCTCTCCACCCTCGACGGAGGTGCAGGCAGGGGGTACGTGTCAATCCCCCAGGTCGAACACTCTGTGGCGACGCATCTCTGCCCGCACAGCGCCGCCGCCTGGCATGGACCGCCACGGCCCCCGTCCGAGGCGTGTAAAACCTCATCCGCTCTCACGGGCCGGGCTTACCACCTCCTGCCACCTCCCTGCATGCGATGCCCACACTACAAGTGTACCAGGCCAAAGCATTAAAACATCTAAACAAGGGTGGATCTGACCAAGGGGTGATGCAGGAACTGGAGGACCGACTGTCTCTACGTAGGCTCTACGGGCAACGAAGGTTGCCGCATGTGCCCTTGGCCAGGTGATGTCCACGGTAGTGGCTCAGGAGTGCCACCTTTGGCTGAACCTGGCAAAGATGGCTGACGCCGACAAAGTTCGCTTTCTTGATGCTCCCATCTCCCAGGTCAACCTCTTCGGCGATGCTGTTGAAGACTTTGCCCAGAAGTTCTGGGCAGTCCAGCAGCAGACTGAGGCAATCAGTCACATCTATGCCAAGCCCCCAAGCGCGCAACCTCAGACTGCTTGTCGCCGAGGGTGCCCCCCTGCGGCACCCAGATATTCTGCACCATCCCCGCCCGAAGCACACGATGCTAGGCTGCCTGCACGACATCGAGCTGGCCGCAGGCACGGGATGCTGCCCATTCCTCAGGGCCCAGCCGGGAATACCCGTAGCTCCAAGAAGCGCCCCTGACACGGGCAGCCCAGAGGTGATGGTGATTGCTCCTCGGGGGACAGTAACATCTGCACCCCATCCCCAGGTGGAGGGCTGGGAGCGGTATCTTCTGCAGAAGGAGCAGTCTGCCACACCTCTGGGCCCAGTGCCCCGAGGTCCCCATCTAACCAAATCTCTTTTTTCTCCTCAGATGCAGACCCGGAGCTCTGGATCGCCAGCGTGGGAACCAGTGGAGAAGGTAAGGGCTGCTTAGGCTGATTCTCTATACCCGCGTTAATTCAGATACGGATGCCGCTGTCCTCCGTGCGGAGGTTGCAGTCCTACTGGCAAAGGAGGCAATCGAGCCTGTCCCTACAGCCGAGATGAGGTCAGGGTTTTACAGCCCTTACTTCATCATGCCCAAAAAGAGCGGTGGGTTGAGACCCATCCTGGACCTCCGAGCCCTGAATCGGTCCCTTCTCAGGCTGCCGTTCAGAATGCTCACGCCAAAGCGCATAGTAACATACTGCATCCGGCACCAGGATTGGTTCCCAGCCATCGACCTGAAGCGCATACTTTCACGTCTCTATTTTGCCTTGCCACAAACCCCTTCTGCGGGTTTGTGTTTGAGGGTCGAGTGTGGCCCTGTCTCCCCGAGTCTTCACCAAGCTCGCGGAGTGATTTCTGTCTGGCAGATGGGCATCCACATCCTCAACTACCTCGACGACTGGCTAATAATGGCTCACTTGTGGGAGTTGTTGTGTCAGCACAGGGACCTGGTGCTATGGCACCTCAGCCATCTGGGCCTTCAGGTCAACCAAGAGAAGAGCAAACTCTGTCCAGTGCAGAGAATCTCTTATCTCGGCATGGAGCTGGACTCGATCGAAATGACTGCCCGCCTCATGGGGGAGCGTGCACAGGCCATGCTGATAGGTCATTCAGGCACAAAACAGCGGTTCCTCTCAAGAAATTTCAGAGGCTCCTGGGGCATATGGCAGCCGCAGCCACAGTAACACCACTGGGGCTGCTTCATATGAGACCGCTTCAGCGTTGGTTACACGATTGAGTCCCGAGATGGGCATGGCAACGTGGCACACTTCGGATTGGCATTTCCCCGGAGTGTCGCCGCCTTTTCAGCCCGTGCCTTCCTACGGGCCGGAGTGCCCCTAGGACAAGTGTCCAGGCATGTTGTAGTGCACACGGATGCCTCTTCCACAGGTTGGGGTGCTGTATGCAACGGGCAAGCAGCCTCTGGCTCCTGGACAGGCGCTCGACTGCTGTGGCATATCCAAATTCCAAATTCTTTGTTGAAGCGGATATTTCCGCAAGTCATTGCCCAGTCCGAAACCCTCCGAGGTTTGCCAACTCACTTCCCATCTGAATCCTCAGCATACCTGTCTAAAGGTTCCGACCACTCCTCTATACCCAGTGCCGGTACTGTCCTCAGCCTAGAGCTGAAGATGCCCGCGCTGCGCCGCCTGTCCCCTAATCCCATTCCTGAATCATGGATAAAAGAGTTCCCAGCAGATTCTGTTCTGCTGTTTCCGAGTCCTGTTCCCAAATCACGGCCAGGAGAGCCGTTCCAGTTACCCGCTGATTTCATTCTGCCGTTTCCGAGTCCTGTTCCCGAGTCACGGCCAGGAGAGCTGTTCCATTTCCCTGCAAAGTCTGTTCCGCCATTCCCGACTCCTGTTCCCGAGTCACGGCCAGGGGCGTGATTCTTAACCCTTTGACTCTAGTTACCCAGTCACGAATTGGGATGCCGTTCCCGAATCCAGTTAGGGGTGGGAGAAAAAAATTGATGCGACGATGCAATGCGATTCTCTCTTTAATGATTCTGAATCGGTTATGAATATTTCATAATCTATTTTTTTTCTGCGTATGGCACATGTGAATGCACTTGCATTTTCCAATGCTTTTATACAAAACTGACGTTCACACCGTCAGTTATGTTTTCAGAGCAGAGCAAAACATCTGATCAGTGCATTAATCTGAATGCACCCTGTTAAAGCTGCCACTGTCTATGATCTCATCAGTAATAATCAAGCGGCAATAATACAGAGGAAAAAAAAAAATCTAAATTCGTTAAAAATGCACTAATAAAATATTTTCTTGTTAAATTAGGTAAACAGCTGTCACATTCACCTGAACCTGGATCAGCAGCCACAGAAGACACACAGCCACCAGTCACACGATCGCAATCACCAGATTACTAACACCTGCCGGTTGAGCTCAAGGTTAGACGCTTGTTCTACTCTCACCTCGTCTACCTACCTGGATATCCGCTGTATGCTCTCTGTCTGGATCATGTGTGGACTGGATTATGTGGCTGAAAGGACTCTGTGATAAGAGCGTTCAAAGACTGAGTATACTTACCATTTACCTACCTGTGTGTTCCTGCCTCTCTGCTCCTCACCTATGAAATACTTACATAAAAAAGTACCTGAAAATACTTACCAGCGATGTCCTTATGTTGAATCCTGTTTATGATCACATCACCTTTATTTGAAATGCTGAAGACTGACTTGTGTTTGTTCACAATAAAACTCACCTTTTGAATCTATTCCCTGTTGTCCGTATTGTCTGAGCGTGACAGAAGCTCAGTCCTGCAAATAATGGAGCAGGAGGAAGCGGCTGCGATTGCGGAACCATATTCAGCTTTTCTTCAAATCCTGCAGGAATTACGAAGGACAACCCCAGCAGCCGCTATCAGCCCTGTGCCCAGACCTCAACCTTTCTCTGGAGACCAGTCCTGTTGTGAAGGATTTCTACTTCAATGTTCATTATTCTTTGAAGCACAGCCAGATAGTTTTGTCACGGACCGCAGTAAAATAGCATTGATCACAACGCTACTCGCTGGAAGAGCGCTCAATTGGGCAGAGGCCCTATGGAATTCAGAAAGCCCACATCTCTCATCATTATCTCTTTTCCTCCAACAGTTCAGACTAGTCTTCGGTCAACCCACCTCGTCACTCACTGCCCACGAGGAACTGCTACAACTTTGCCAAGGAGATCTGCCCATACATGAATATATCCTTCGTTTCCGAACCCTTTCCTTGGCAAGTGGATGGAATGACATTGCGCTGTTGGCTGTGTTTAGACGAGGTCTCAACAATAACATTCGTCAGCAGATGGCGATCTATGATGATCATGTGATACTTGATGCCTTTTTAAAGCGAGCAGCCTCTATCTCACAACATCTAGCTGCTTGTGAGGCACCTATCACTGCTACACCTCCAGTTAGTCTCCCATCGGTTAGAGCCGATGCAAACCGAATCCTATAGATTATCCTCCCAAGAGAGATCAAGGCGGGTACGTGGAAATCTGTGCCTATATTGTGGGGATCCATCTCATCGCATCTCCAACTGCCCAGTTAAACCAGTCCGCATGGAGGTGAGTACAGGACATTTCAGACACCATTTAATTCCTCTAATTGATGTAAAGCTGTCCGTTAATACTCACCTCTTTCCACTTCCACTCAAGCCTTAGTAGACTCGGGGGCAGCTGGAAAATTTATCTCTTCACGGTGTATTGAAACTTTACAGATTCCCAAACAAAGAAGTCCTGTACCTTATAAGATTATAACCATCCAAGGAAAGCCCCTGGATGCCCGACCCATAAACTCCAGCACTATCGACCTTAAGCTCCAAATCGGCTGTCTTCACCAAGAAACCATCAGTTTCTTTGTCCTACCTGAAGCATTCATCGACATCCTCTTAGGCCGACCATGGCTTGCTAAACACAACCCAAAGACCCGCTGGACATCAGGTAAAATATTACAATGGAGTCCATTCTGTCTTCAAAATTGTCTGTCCTCTGTTCCTCAGCCTCCAGCCATGCCCTGTCTTTCCACCACAATAGAGAACCCGGAAACGAATACCCAGTTCTGATACCTTCAGAATATCAGGAGTTCGCGGATGTCTTCAGTAAGGAAGCCGCCACTCACCTGCCTCTACATCATAGATGGGACTGCTCGATCGACCCTCATTCCTCAAGCCACATTACCTAAAGGTAAAGTCTGCCCACTGTCATTACCTGAACAAAAGGCAATGGAGGACTATGCCACTGAAGCTCTTATGCAGGGATTTATACGGTCATCCACTTCACCAGCAGCTTCCAGTTTCTTTTTTTGTGGTGAAGAAGGATGGAGGACTGAGGCCGTTCATTGATTATAGAGCCCTGAATTCCCAGACAGTGAAATTTCGCCTATCCCTTACCTCTAATACCATCAACCCTGGAGGAATTGAGACAAGCCCGGGTCTTCAGCAAACTAGACCTCAGAAGCGCTTATAACCTCATCCATATTCGTAGTGGCGATGAGTGGAAAACCACCTTTGTCACCCCTAGCGGCCACTACGAATATTGTGTTATGCCGTATGGCCTGGCCAACTCACCGTCTGTATTTCAGAATTTCATAAATGAAATCTTCCGAGACATGTTACATCGATTTGTTATTATTTACATTGATGATATTCTGATTTATTCCAGAGATCTGTCAACCCATGTCACCCACGTCCGACAAGTCCTCGAACACCTACGCTCCTACCATCTAAATCGTAAAGGGGAAAAATGTGAGTTCCACCTTGACCGCGTCCATTTCCTGGGGTACTTCATCACAGCAGAGGGGGTTGAGATGGATCCCAAAAAGGTTACCGCAGTTCAGGACTGGCCTATACCTACCACGGTAAAATAATTAAAACGATTCTTGGGATTTGCAAATTTCTATCGCCGTTTTATCAAGAACTACAGTCTAATATCATCAGTCCTCACTTCACTGCTGAAAGGAGCTAAAAAGATAATCTCCTGGGATCCAGAAGCCCATGATGCTTTTACTCACCTTAAAACAGCATTCTGCACTGCACCAATTCTAAAGCACCCTAATCCTGAGTTACCTTTTATCGTCGAGGTAGATGCTGCTACCACTGGGTTCGGAGCCACTCTCTCTCAGTGCCATGGCAATCCATCCACACTTCATCCCTGCGCCTACTTCTCAAAGAAGTTATCAGCCGCCGAACAAAATTATGACGTGGGCAACAGAGAGCTTCTCGCAATAAAATTAGCCCTCGAAGAATGGTGTCACTGGCTGGAAGGAGCACAGCACCCATTCACAGTGATTACAGATCACAAAAATCTCCAGTACCTCAGAGAAGCC
>JAUMHQ010000071.1:1801549-1816338 GCA_032361165.1 Enteromius paludinosus
TATAAATATCATTACGTCTATGGAGAGTCCTCATAAATCACAAAAACCAACATGTGTGTGTGTGTGTGTGTGTGTGTTTTATACATACACACAGTGCAATTTCTAGTGTTTCGTTAGTATTGCACCCGTCTCATGGGCATTTAATAATTTTCGACTTTTCAGTCTGTTTTGAATCTCATTTTTACATTTTATGAAAAGACAAGATTTTTCACTTCCATCCTTCATGTCCAATTGTTTTTTATTTTATAAATTGTTAGACACAAATTAAATAGTACTTCTTATGATTGATGTGGTTAGAATTTAGCAAAAATGTGCTTGGAAAAAGATAGAATAAGAATATTGTTTTGCATAATAATTATACTCACACTTTCTATGGATTTTGCAAATGACACAACACCTTTGAAAACAAATAAATTAAAAGTGTCAGATGCCAGCACAAACTCTAGTCTGGTCAATGAATGCCTGCTCAGACATCTCAGAATATCTGATAGACATGTTTAAGTTTTTAACTGTCATTTATTTTAACAGTCCATTACTTATGGACAAACTTATTTAAATAGTAAAGTTATTATTGTAGACTACCGCTTTGTTTCTAGGCAGCTGATAAAACCACAGCATACTGATTCAGTCTGTTAGATAAGAGCTTGCCAGATTGAGCTAGATTCAGTTTTGAATGTCTCTGTTGTCTACACAACTTAAGTGACCAATCTCAGCTCTGTGTTTGTTAGGACAAAAAGATGTGATTTGGCAGTTTGCCTTAGGGTCATGGTGAGACATATTTTAATTAACTCTCGAATTCTTTATTGTGTTTACACAGCATACGTATAGTTCTTTATCTGGCCAACATATATAAACCTAATCAACAGTCAATTGCAAATTGTAACTAATGGCCACAATATCTAAAGCATTTAAAAACATGGCAGCAGATTATTTATATATATGGGAGTGTAACTCAGTCAGATGAGTAAAGTGTTTTGACATTGACATGTCCCACTAGAGGGCAGCAAACTGTACTGTAAAGTTGAACTGTAAACAGTATGAGCGTTTATCCTTATGGGTCACACAGTATTTTTAACACAAATTAACTTTGGCACAGATCTCAATTAACGCAGGTCTTTTTGCAAGGTTTTTCATTCGTTTTATCAACCAATAATACAAATCATGGTAACACTTTACAAAAAGGTCCCATAAGTTAACAACAACAGGCTTAAGCATTACCTAAGAATGAACAATCCTGTTGTTTTTTTTTTGTTTTGTGTTAGTCATTTCAGTTCATTTTAGCTCAGGAAGCTGTATATTAGATCTATGAGCTATAGATTAAATATATGAACAGACACACATTGTATTTATAATAATTTAAACTAAGATTTATAAATAATTTAGTAAGATCTATAAATGCTATCATAACCCCACTGTTTAACAGGCCACATGTTTGAGAAATCATGCATGTCCTTAGCACAGGTCACATGAAAGAAACATAGAAAGATATACAATAAATACTGTAAAATGTTTTAAAGATATATGAAATTTATTCACTTTACATTACAATTTCTTTTAAGGGGGTTCACCCAAAAAATGGGTTTTAATATACATATAGAACTGTGGTTTGATTAATTCACTAACTCCAAAGCAAAGTTCAGTTCTACTGTGTTCTTCATACAGAGCTCATGTTGAGTAAGGGCCCCTGTTGGCCCCTTGTGGCCCTTGAGACAACAGTTGTAATATAATCTTATTTTGTTGTTTGACTCTTGCAACAACATATTAATAATACCATGCAATACATTGTGATATCACTTCATGAACCTACATGGTATTCATTTCACTGGCTGTGGCATCCTATGACCTGTACCTGCAGTTTTTGCAAATAAACCCACAGCAGATAGCAGCATGCTTACTGCAGACACTGGTTATTGATGTTGATACAGGAGCCATCACTTTAATGTACAGTAAAACTTTTAGATTTTGGTTTCAGTTGTATTTTCATGTACTAGGTCAATGTGTGTTAGTCTGTATAAATGTATTGCATGTGCATGCCACCATTTCAGAGGTCTCTCACTTGACAGCGAGCGTGGCGGACTCAGGGTCAAGTGATTTGCCCCCAGGTCAATTGACTGCAGCTCTTCTACCTTCCAGCCATTAGCTGGAATCCCCTGGCAGCAGGACCCTCCACTTTGATGAGATTTAGCTGGACTCATTCTTAATGTGATATGAAGACCCTAAAATTTGTTTGTTATGAAAGCTTCTTTTTTTAAGTCAATTTATTAGCACACTAAGCAGGCTGTTTTTAGGCCTGTTTATTGAAGAATGAGTCTGCTGTTCTCCTGGATTGATTTTCTCTTATGTTGTGTTTTTCTCTGTAGACAAGGGTCGGCATTCAGGATTCTTAATTTCAGGGGTCCTAATTCACAGAGAATACATTTATAATGATATTAAAAGCAGCGTTTGTAGCCTTACATGACAAAAGACTGTGTGATTTAGTATTTTATACATACAAAATAAACACACACACACACACACACATATATATATACTGTATGTATGTGTGTGTGTGTGTGTGTGTTTACTTGCAATATCCAAAATACAAAATAATGTACATTTTGTATTTTTATTGAAATCAGTAATTTGCTGCCTTCTTCATAATGTGTTGAAGATCGTTGCTTTACATACACAGAATAACATTTGCACAAATACAAAGATAAATTCAAATATGAACCGCACATAAATATGTGCATAAATCAGAATGTTTCAACAAAAGCTAAAGTTTTGGTGGTATGTATGACACTTTGGATAAATATGTAATGTAACAGCAGACTTTTACCTGACTATTACCCAAAGTCTTTTTAACCTGCACTTTACTAAATAACAACATATATAACTCTAACAAATGTGTGCGGCTTTCTTTCTTTTTGAAAACACAATGTATGTTTTTCTATCCAAAACCAGTTACTTTCCTTGTATGGAAAACACACACACACACACACACATTTGAACTCCATAGGAGAGCATATGTAAAATAAATTTGGACATTAAAATAGGTAATGAGAATAAAAATTAAAATCTATGTAATATTACTGTACATGGAATAAATATAAATATAAGGTTATCAGAATTCTTTGAGAAAATTTTTAACAAAGCTTGTTCAATGAACGATAAATAACTGTTGCACATGACACTTTACAGGCAGCAGACAATTAAGGTCACAGTTCAGTAACTTGGGACATTAAAGAGATATTTTACCGACTCTGAAAAGCACCAGAAGATGACCAGGGTCCCTGCTTATCTACAGGAACATGGCATGCTGCTACAGGGAGGCTTAAGGACTGCAGAATGGCCAAAGCAATAAACGGCAATGTCTGTAAAGTAAGAAGCCTGGGATAGTGCTACAGAAAAACAGGAAGGACAGCTCATCCTTGTAGGCCATGAAGATGAGATGTACATTCGTAGTATTAGTAGATGTTCAGAATCCATTTCTGCTTGTGAAATGTCTGTGAAATGTTTTTAGTTTACATTTCAGTTATTGAATCTATTTATGTTAATATAAATACAAATATTTGCTGATGGTAGTTAAAAGGTCAGTTCACCCAAAAATGAAAGTTCTGTCTTTAATTACTCACCCTCGTGTCGTTCCAAACACATGAGACCTTTGTTAATCTTCGTTTGTCTTCGTTTATCTAAGATATTTTAGATGATATCAGAGAGCCATCTGTCCATAGACAGCAATACAACTGAAATAATCTCAAATCCAGAAACGTGTCAAAAACACTGTTAAAACAGTCCATGTGACATTAGTGGCTCAACTTAAGTTTTGCAATGCTAGGAAAATACTTTTTTTGTGCAATAAAAACTAAAATAACATAATTTAACTCTATCAATCTTCTCCCGTGACTTACTTTCTAAAATGGCGGAAGACATATCAGCTTTCTTCTAGACGCAAACACCTGCAATTACACACATGCTTTCACCCGAATGTAAACAAGGCTGATTACGTCAAATACGAGCCACTGATGTCACATAGACTGTTTTACCAATGTTTTGCTTCATTTCTGGATCTGGGATCACTTCAGTTGTATTCCTGTCTATGGAGGGTCAGATGGCTCTCTGATATCATCAAAAATATCTTAATTTGTGTTCAGAATATGAACAAAGGTCTTATGGGTTTGAAACGACATGAGGGTGAGTAATTAATGACAAAATGTTTATTTTTGGATGAACTAACTCTTTAAATGTGAGATGACATTAAGCTAAATTTATTTTAAAATATAATTTATGCCTGTAACAGCAGTTACATTTCCAATGCAGTGGTAGTGCTTCTTGTCTTAGCCAACAATTACAATTATGTGATTAGATGCAACTGCTGCAGTCTTTATTTAGCTTGTGAACTTAATATGCATTATGACATTGTCACTGTGTTGGTTTGTGTGCATCTCTGGGGGGCCTGGCAGCAGCAGGGTTTGTTCAGCTTGAAAGACGAACGTCATTCCGGGCCATCAACAGGACACAAGGTCCTCCTTCTGAACACTGACCACATCACTTCTGAAAAACTATCAGATTTCTCTCATGTTGCACTTTCCAGTTCAGAAGCTGAACTAAAAGAAAGCAGCCAAGCATGCGCTTTTACAGCCATATCCAAGTAAATTTGCTGCGAGATTAAAGTTTCAGTCTCTGAAAAAAAAAGAAAAGCTATTACACGGCTCTTCTTTTGTTGGTAATATCAATGCGACATGCTCGCTGTAGGCTTTTAAGTTCCTGGTGTGGCAGAGAAATCCTTTTAAATGCAGATATGTAATTAATTCTTCGTGTTTAGGGAATTAAACATATCTTAGAATGCAGAGGCCGGTGTATAAGCGCAGTAATTTTATTATGTGGCAGATAAAAGAATGCCATTGACCCCCACCTCTCTGCTACGCTGTATGCTAGCGCCATCACAAAACACTCTGCGCCACTACAAATTCATTTCAGACAGCGAAAATGCAAAGTCCATCCTATGATAATAGAGAACAATCACAATCAGGGGCGCTTATTCTCCAGGGTACAGTCTGCAGTCAGCATAATGCGCCCATGCGGGTGCAGTGAACATAAAGCAGTTTTCAGAAACAAAGAGAAGGAGCAAGAGTGCATGCCAACACTTATACATCACAGACATATTATTAACCTTCACACTGCAAGGTGCTCAGAGAGAAACATTTTACAGAGAGAGCATTTCTGCCCTGTTGAGAACAGCTGTGTAATTCACTTGAGCAATATTCAACCTGAGCTAAATTGAACGCTGAAGAAGAATGCCGTTGCGATAGTTGTAGCATGTCTTATGCAGATGTAGCTGGAGCTCAGTGTCTTTTTTTAATTAAAAAAAAAAAAAAATTAAAGGGTGAAGGTTTTCCCCCCATTTGCTAGCTCTGGCTAATGTTATGTAATTAACTCTGCAATTTTCTAATTGTGATTGCCATTTTAATTTTACTCTTGACTGTGCAACTAACAGTGTATAATAATTAAAATGGATTGCATACGGTGTACCTGTATGATTCAGCTAGGCTTGAACTTAAACCATAAGTTAACTATTAGGAATCTAAGAGGCTGTGATCATTTTTCACAGAGTCAGAAATCTTTAGATGAACTGAAGAAACAGGTAGTCAGAAAATTATTTTCATTTAAACTGTACAAGGGAATATTTCTTCATTTTTCAAAATTCTTTAATGACTAATTAAGACATTAATAGTCAAATTATGACTAATTTAGTACTTCTAAAAATTAAGTGAATTTTTACAAGTACAAATTATTCTGTGTAGTCTCTCAGATTATCATGATTACATAGTAATTATGAAATAATTAGCAAAATGCTATTTAAAATAGTTTTAGATAAAGCAGAGTATTTCACACTGCAAGACTATATATATGTAGCTTTTTTATTTCGATGCTGGCTATTTTAAAACTATGCTGTATCATAATTTCATCATAGTTTTTGGAGAGATGTTTTAATTATTATTATTATTATTATTATTATTATTATTATTACTTCAAATTTCTGGCTATATATACTACATCTTCATTTTTCGTTGTGTTTTCCTCAGTGGCGAATACCTTTTTTCCTTGGATCCCCTCGGGATGTGTGCCTCTGTAATGAAAAAGGTTCCTGCTCAGATTTTTAAGTGTATGTTCCAAGTGGGGCAGACACTTTCTAATTTAGAGGAAATTTGGTAAAATGGCTAGATTTTTTTATTTTTTTTGTCACTCAGCCTGAAGTGTCTTGTTGCAGTTTGTGTTTTCCACTCTCAAGTGCAGACAAATGTGGGTCGTTTTCAACCCAAATGTAGAAATTAGCTGATAGACATCAAGGCAGATAACTGAGACCTGCAGCATTAGAACGGGAAAGGACATTAATCTTTCCAAAATTAAAATCTGTGCTGCTGCATTTAGGATTGTGGCCACCACCATACGCCAGCCGCCCGACCGCCAGTTTTGATAAAACTGTTTAAGGAGAGTGGAGATTTAGATAAATTGCCCATGGTGCTACTATAAGTGCAGTTGAACAGAGGAGGGGTCCCTGTTAACCACAAACACATGGATATGAGCAGGCTGTTTACAGCGACCCCAGTGAGGCCGTCAAGACCACCAAACAGATAACCTGCTGTTATTGATGTCAGGGAGCCAAAAGCCAATGCTATCTGCATGTGTTGCATACAATATGGTGTTTGTGAATGATGGGGTGGGTGTGTGTTTGTGCTTTGGAAGTGCATGGGGGATTCTTGGCTTTCTTGTTGGAGGTCAGCACTACTGGTATATGTTCCGGCACAGCCATGCATTGCTTTAGTTGCTTAGGGCTTTGGAGAACACAAAGTATTCCTTGCTTTGAATGATCCCTAAGAGCCCAGAACACCAGCAGCGAGATCACAAGGGGCGGCCTGCTTCACGCTCCAGAAAATGCACAAAGGGTGCATATGTCAATGTAGTAAGCCGTCGGTTTGTTTGGGATTAGAGATCTCGCATGCAGCTACCTGCAGCTAATGTGCTGAGGCTCGTAGTGGTATGGTATCAGTGTTGAAATGAACAGTTAGAAAATATATACAAGTATATTTGCATATGTTGTTTTTTTATGTTGGTTCCTTAAATGCTGATGTTCTGGTGTTCTTAATTTTTTACTTGCACTGTCAAAATGGTTTCTGCATAGTCCCTGGTACAATGAAGTTGTTGTGTTCATTGTTTACTTTATATAATATTATTATATTATTATATTTTTCTTTAATATTAGACAAAGAAAAATAAACAGTGCTGTTTTTGAGTTCAAAAGTAAAAAAAAAAAAAAAAAAAAAGACAGTAATGACAGTACTCATCATTAACTAAGCATTAGTTTCTCATGACTTTATTATGTGTGTGGCCCCTCAACTAAAGTGGTGACTTGGTCTTATGAAATACTAAAAACCAGTATGTTAATTGCAGGAGTCTACAGCTTCAGCTATCTTAAAAAAGAAGAAGAATTAACAAGTTTGTAAATTAACTGCCATGTGTTTGTGCCATTCATGGGCTTAATAGTTGTTGTTTTTTTCAGAATATTAGGCTACTATTTTAGTAACAGTATAGCATGAAAATATGTTTTATAATCTCAAATCCTAATGCTACCTCTAAAACTAACCATAACTATCAAAACATGACAGACAGATAATTACAACCATTTATTTATAGCAAAAATGTCAAAAAAACGTACCAAAATGACACTGCAGGTGCAGTCCTCTCTGGTGCCACCGCCAACATGCCGCTGGCTCTCACTGATGATTTCATCACACGCCAAGCTTCGGATCCAGCTCTGCAAACTATCATCTCTCACATAACCGACCCACTGACTGCTCCCATTTCACCATCGGACCTCTCTAACTCCTCTGACCTCCGCCACCTGCATTCCATCAAGCACATGCTGCATCTCAAAGTGTTCTCACGTATGTCCCTGAGCCCCTCACTATGCCATGGCTCGTAGCTCGTAGCTTTAGGGGGCGAAACGTACCAATACCGGGTTCTCCCCTTTGGCCTTGCACTCTCTCACCATACGTTCACAGAGTGTGTCGATGAGGCACTGGCTCCCCTGAGACTTCAGGGCATCTGCATGCTGAATTATATAATTTTGGCCCAGTCATCGAGATGTCGTCCTCGCTCACATGAAACGATTGGGGTTGAGACTGAACGCCAAGAAGTGTGTTCTTTCTCCAGTTGAGAGTGGTGGCGTGGTGTGGGACTCGACCACGATGCGGGCTCATATGACACATGCTATGACACCAGTTTCGATTCTCACCACAGTCGCGAGAGTAAAAGAAGGCTCACTCACTCACTGTCAAGCAGTTTCAAAGATTGCTGGGCCTGATGGCAGCTGCATCCAACGTCGAACCTATTGGCCTGCTGTACATGAGACCCCTACAGTGGTGGCTCAGGAACAAAGGCGTATCCCTAAAGGGAAATCCCCTTTGCATGATCAAAGTGTCACGCGAGTGTACGTGCCTTAGAAATGTGGAGGAAACCTGCATTCCTAAATCTGGGCCCAATGCAGAGAGCTCCAATTCGCCGCATAGCTCTAGCGACGGATGCGTCCCTCACTGGTTGGGGAGCGGTCATGAGTGGCCGCTCGGCCCACGGTCTGTGGAGTGGTCACCATCTCAGGTGGCACATCAACCGCCTGGAGATCCTGGCTGTGTTTCGAGCTCTCAAGCACATTTTCACAGACGTAAGAGACGAACACGTGTTAGTACGCACCCACAACACATCAGTAGTTTCTTACATAAACCACCAAGGAGGTCTGCGGTCACGCCCCTTGTACAAGCCGGCACACCAGATCCCTGTGTGCCCGGGATAGATCCCTCTCACTGGGAGCCATCTAAATTCCTGGGCATCAAAACATAGGAGCAGACATCCTGTCGAGACAGGGGCTGAGGCCCGGGGAGTGGATGCTTCCCCCCGAGTTGGTGGAGCAGATCTGGAAAGTTTACTACAGAGCAGAGGTAGACCTCTTCGCTTCGAGAGAGAATGCGCAATGTCCCCTCTGGTACTATCTAGTTCATCCAGCTCCACTGGGACTGGATGCCATGGTACAGACGTGGCAGAGGCTTCATCTGTACACTTTCCCCGCGATCGCTCTGCTCCCAGGAGTTCTGGAAAGAGTGCGCCGGGACGAGGTCAGTCTACTGCTCGTAGCACCATTCTGGCCGGGCCGAGAATGGTTCTCAGACCTGATGTCCCTTTCTAGATGGCTCCCTGTGGGAGATTCTGATCAGAAGGGACCTCCTCTCAAAGGCAGGGGGCACCATTAGCACTCCCTGCAAGCCGTGTGTCCAGGTGTCCCTCGTTATGTCCTTGATTGTTTGTGTATTTAATCCATGCCCCATGTCCTGTATCTCTGTCAGTCGTCAACGTTGCCTGTATGTGTGTGGTTCGTATTGTCTTGCTTTGTTTCAGTTTACCTTTTGTTTATTAAATGTTCCTATTGAAGAGTATATCTGCTTCCGTGTTCTTGTGCCGCTGAAAAGGGCTTGCGACTCGCTTCACCACAGCTACAAATCGTGACACCTACACGCTCCAGAACCACCCAAAGAAAATTCCACTCAATCCTGTCGAAGGCCTTCTCCACATTTAACGAAAGGACTACAGAGGAGGCTGAATAGGAGCTGGACCTATGAATAATATGTAGAAGTCGTCTGATATTATCAGAGGCAAACTGATTTTTGAGAAAACCGGACTGATCATAACTTAGTCTATACAATTACTTAGTCTATGAGCTAAAGTTTTAGCAAAGAGTTTTGCATCTGTAGTTATTTAGCTGATAATTGGCACATTCTAGGGGATCCTTGCCATTCTTGAGTAGAAAAGTTATCAGAGCAGTGTTTTGGTCTCTGTGAAGGTTACCATCGCAAAATTAAAAGTGTTAAGGATAAATGGGGATACAATATCCCACATGGCGGAAATTAATTCAGGGGGAATTCCGTCACTACCTGGAGCTTTATTCTTTGGCATGGAATCTATCAATCTAGAGCCTGTTTCAGTTCTTCTGCTGACAGAAGCCCATCTAGCATTTCTAAGTGATGTGTATCAATTTTGAGGAGAAAAGTTAACATTTGCTGATAATTAGAGGATGAATCAGAAGAGTGCAGTTGTTCATAGTAAGATTTAAAGATCTCATTTATATCTTTAGTATGGGTGTGTAAGATGCCACCTTTCTTTATAGCACATATATTTGTTCTAGATTCCATCTGCTTAATCCGTAGCGCTAGTGATTTGCTTGGTCTCTCCCCTTTAAAGTAGTTAGATTGTTTTGTACCGTGCATAATAAATTGAGCTCTGTGTAAGAGCAGCTCTTTTAACTCTGATTTAAGTGCATTTAATTATTTTTCTTTCTATTGACAATACATATTTTTAAGTTCCTGTTCCACCATCTAAACCCGTCACAATTCTACGGCTGTTCCTAGACCTGTAATGAGAGGAGGAGAAAGCAATGCATTTCCCTCTGATAAAACATTTAGTTACCCCCATAGTATTTGGGGATTGTTTGTTAAATCTTTTTTCAGTTCGATACATTCTAGTAATGAGGAACGCAGTTGTGATAAAAAGTTTTGATCATGCAGTAGAGAAGTGTTAAACCTCCATATTTTTCTTCCAGAAGGAATAGAAAATGGGAGAAGACACAATGTGACTGGGGAGTGGTCGGACAGAAGAAGAGGCAAAATATCTGCATTATCAGTTAACGGAATGAAATCTGGGTATATAAGTAGGTAATCGATACAAGAGTAGGATTTATGATGAGCTGAAAAAAAAGTGTAATCTTTGACAGTGTCATTCCTTAGTCGCCATATGTCACATACATTGACCTATTTTAAAAAAGCATTAAATACCTTTGATGAGGTCTGCTCGGAATGTTATATTTGAGATCTATCAAGTATTGGATTATGCCTCCTATGACAAGATAATAATCATTCAAACTCAGTAGCATGTGAACGAGCTTGTTATGGAGTTCATTATCATAATCGTTGGGAGTGTAAACTGAGCCAAAAGCACATTTGATGTTGGACCACGTACCAAGTATACAGGTAATGTGACAGTCTGCATCAATTTTTGAGCAATGTATGGAAAAAAGTAGATGTCGGGCCAACAAAATCAAAGCACCTTTAGATTTCTTTTCAAAGGAAGAAAAAGAACCTAATTTGTAATATCTATTTTGAAATCTACATCACAAGTTTTCAAATTAGATTCCTGTATTAGTGCAATGGAAACATGTTAAGCCCTTAAATAGTCTAAACATTTGGTTCTATTGATTGCACCATTTAAACCATTGATGTTTTACATTGAGAACCATAATTCAAGCAGTTTGCTATATATTTTAAAAGTTGAGAAACAAAAAAATTGTGACTTACAAAAATAGATCATGTCATCTGGAATTAAAGAACAACAACACAAATGGAACAGGAAGACAGTAGGAACAAACTCTCCTGCCTGCCATCACAGTAACCTCGTCTGGATATGAGGCCAACATAACAGAGGCTCACCCGAGTCCCAAGACCGAGTTGGTATCGCAGTATATTAAAGTAGTACTCGGTATGGCCACGTCCTCAGTATAGAAATCTCTTACGAGATACTAAACACTGGCATCCGTTAACATTCCTGATGGCATGCTGTCACCTAAGGGCTGAGGCATAGCAAGTGCATGTTGTTAATCAGCATAGGCTTCCACTTCAGCGGGCGTTTGGAGATGAGAGTTGATCCGCGGCTTGTTACCTTGATCGTGGCAGGATAGATCATGAAAGAGGAGATCCCGAGTTGCCTAAGCCTTTTCCTAGATTGATTCGTCTCGTGTCTTTTAATTGTGGTTTGATTACTATAGTCAGGAAAAAAGAGAAGCGAGTTGCCCTTGTGAAGCATTTGTTCTGCGTCCCGTGCTCCCCTTAATGATGGTGTTTCTGTCCTGGAAATTAAGCAATTTTGTTCGCGGGCCCTTTCTGTTGCTGTCGCGATGAGCTCTCTCTATCTCGATCGGTCTGTTTTTAAGTAATCGGATCCACAGGGGTAACTGAGTTTATATGAATCCCAAAGAATTTCTGCCCTATTCCCCTTCTGCAAGGCCGACGAGCCGAATATTACACTGGTGATTTTTATCCTCCAGTCTCGCCATCTTATTTTGAAGTGAATCCACAGTTAGCTTAATTTCGGCTGTGAATCGCTTTACCATCTGAACCGTTGTCTGAATGTTTTCAAAGTTATTACTCATCAGTCTCATCTCTTTCTCCAGAGATCCAATTCTTTCTGCGGTTGGAATTTCTCCTTAAGGAGAAATTCCTGAAGGACGCCAAACCCAAGCTTTAGTGCATCAGCCACCATGGCACGCAGTTCTTCATTACCGTGGTCTTTCAGACATTTTTTCTCAAGGAGCGGTTGGTAAAAGATGTAGTTTAGCCATTGCAGAAAAGTAACGAATTCAGGTAAGCAAATATGTGAAAGTTTTGCTGAGACTAAACATTAAACGGATGGTTTATCGACACAGAGTCGGGGAGCTTTAAGCTCAAGCAGCCATCACTGTTAGCGGGTCCCACATGATCCAAATCATTCTTTCTTGTTTTTGATGCAGTTCGGAAAGATTATCCGTGAGTTTTGTTTCTTTGACATGAGCCTTTTTCTTAATATTTTGTTGTCTTTCCCACTCCAAACTTTCAAACCTAAGCGTTGGATTTCATTTTTCAGCATACTTGTTGATAACTCGAAATGATGCTGCAGTTCTACATACTGTTTCTTTATAGACTTGAGCGCCACTCAACCCCTGTCTTTATCATCACTGCCATTATGCTTGCTTATTGTGTAGTTATTTCGCTGACAAACTCTAATAAATCATTCACATGTTGTCGAGCTACATCCTCCGCTTCTGCTTCGATAACATTCTGTACTGCTTTACATATTACTCTGATCAGGGAGTGCGGTTTACTATGTCCTTCAGCCTACATATTTTCATACACACACACCTCGTGCAGTTGGTCAAGCCGCAACTGGAGCAATGCCTCGTTTAGCCAAATTGCAACCATTCCATGTCCATGCTCATTGTTCAATGTCACTGGAACTTGCTCAGTACGGCACCGCTGATCCCATCCTCATCGCCAATATTTTGTAACACACTTGAAGCATGAAACAAGCGTGGATGATGTTTGTGGGTTCGTTTGTTTATTCAGCCAGCAGTTCTTTTCAGACATTCACCATAGCTCTTTGCAATACAATATCATGACCACTTCTATATCTAGTCAAGTCAAGTCAATTTTATTTATATAGCGCTTTTAACAACACAGATTGTAGCAAAGCACTGAACATTATCAAACAGAGAACAGAGAAGAACAGAGTGATAGTAATGTATAATGACGGGAGTTAAACTTTATTCATCAAATGCAGAGATGGTCTCTGTAGTCAAGACGATGGTAATCACTGGAAATCAGGTGTCCCCAACTAAGCAAGCCCGAGGCGACAGCGGCAAGGAACCACAACACCATCCATTAGAGAATGGGGAAAAGAAAAAACTTGTGACAACCAGGCTTAGTTGGGTCCAGTTCTCCTCTAGTCGGACACCCAGCACCTAATTTCCAGTTCAATTTAAACACATGTTAGATTGTGTAAGGACTTATAGTTTATGTATGTGTGCATCTACAATCATCTACAATCCCTGTGGGGCGCGCCCTGCTGTCGCAGAGGCGAACCGGCGTCTGTCCTCATTGGGATCACAGGTTGATCTACTGTAGGAAATGGAGACGAATGATCCTCTATCTCCTTTCCAACCGGATCAGCCGGGTCCAGCACTAAGTCAGGAAGCGCCGCGAGCGGCTATTTCCTCTCGGGTGGGTCCGCCGAGTGTGGAAATCCAGCCAGCAACGCAGTCACCACAGTACGATGAACTGTTAGAGGTGGTGAATCGTGCTGTTGAGAGGCTCGGTCTGGACTGGCCGGAAGCCCAGCGGACTGAGCCACAAACCAGTAGGCTTGATGAGCGGTTCTTGCGGCCGAGGCCGGTGGCTGCTCGCAGAAGCCTACCCTTCTTTCCAATCCTGAGCATCCTCGCTAAACCCCCCCTCCTTGCCATCAAAGCCTCTGAGAGTCACATCCAATCTTGTTGGGCGAGGTTATGCAGCTGCTGGTCAGGCTGGTGCATGCTTGCACACCCTGGTGGTACTGCAGGCCTACCAAGCTGATCTGTTGACCGATCTGAGCAAGAGAGACTCCCCCCCCCCTGCGAAGCTGGGGTGCAGGGGATAGACGCCAAGGGGCTTCCAAACCGTCAGCACCCAGAAAAGACCTGAGGGAGGTTTTGACGGCCAGGGACTGCTAGAAGCAGTGAGTACCCAGCCACAGGCACAGCCGCAGGAAAAAGAAATCCGGTCGCCTGTGGCTCCTCTTGGTGCTACTCAGCGACCCCTGGGATGTGTCTCAGGGGAGCTGAGGGGTGCCCTTCCCCCGAGGGGGTTGGCACAGCCCGCTCAGCGTCGTCCCGGCGAGCCGGGGGAGCAAGAGTCATGCCCTGCTTTAGGGGCTGGTCTCGAGAGGCTGGTACCCTTAGTAGATTATCTAGCAGCATGGATAGGGCTGAGGGGAATATCTCACTGGCTTCTACAGACAATAGAGTTTGGTTATCGCATACAGTTCAAAACCAGATCTCCAGTATACAACGGAATTATTTCCTCAGTGGTCCGACCGAACCTATCGCGAGTGTTAGTTCAGGACGTGACTTCACTGCTACAAAAAGGGGCCATCGAGGTGGTCCCCTTGGCAGACAGGGAACGGGGTTTTTACAGCCCGTA
>JAUMHQ010000071.1:1831331-1854163 GCA_032361165.1 Enteromius paludinosus
CCCCCCCTTAATCCCCGGTCCAGGACAGAATATCCAGTTGTGTGTTTGTGTACTTGGAAACTTTGTGATTAAATGAATATTGACTGACTGACCAAGTGATCAAGAGAAGCCCCAGAATGCTGTCTTTTCACCTCTGTTTGGTGTATGTGTATATATGCTGGATTTACAGCCAGCACTCTGTGTGTTAATTTAGCTTATAGGATTCCTAGTTTCAATGCATTTAAACAGCTTTTGTCTGCTGTGATGCACAATTTAGAGCTCCATCTGCAAGTGCTGCAGGAGATACCAGACCACCCTTGCATAAATCCCCCCAAACAGTCTTTCACCAAGTAGAGAAATAAGACGCCTGCAAAGGTAAGAAAAATTCAGATGGTCATCAATATGTCCCCTTACCTCACTCGCCAGGGAATGTTTATCAGTGAGTCAAACGGCTGTATTGCTTATTGACTGAGGCACTATAACCTCAATGTGACACAATAGCAGAGGCCTCTAACCTGAAACGATTTCCCACAGCATACATTTTTCTCATGGCTTTAAAGTGTTCTTTATTTATAGTTCCTGATTTTTGTGTCCTTTTTTTGGCCTCCAAGTAGAAGCATCAATTGTTTAAAAAGAAGAAGAATGAACCATATTATTTAGGCTAGAGAAAATTTATAATTGCCTAATGTCAATGAAGCACATTTTCGAAATATGATGACTTTTTGCATTGTGACATTATTTTTGTCACAATCAAATATTTCCCAAATTACCATAACCATAACTGCAAACAGTTCCATTTCATAATATATAAACATGCCTAAACAATTCAAATAATTTGTTCTGTAAAAAATAAATAAATTATTTTCTTTATATGTATACATTATAGTAATGAGAATTGTGTGGAAAACTTGAATAATTGTCAGAAATGTCAATAAAAATGTCATAATTTAAAGTATTAATGTTAATTACATAATGTTGAAGGCTTGTACAGTATAATAATAATAATAATAATAAAGAACCCTAAAAAGCTGTTTTTATGATTGATAATAAGAATAAATGTTTCTTGAGCATCAAATCAGCATATGAGAATGACAAGTGACACTGAGGCCTGGAGTAATAGCTGTTAAAAAGTCAGCTTTGTTGAATTACATATTTTTTTATTTTTTTTATTGCAATAATATTTTGCCATTCTACTCTATTTTTGATGTGTAAAACAAATGTGGCCTTGTTGAGCATGAAAGAATAAATTAGTCTAATCTTTTTATTCCTTCAAATATAGGTAAAATTATTTGTATTGATCCAAGTAAAATATAATTCCAGTACTCTGATGATTAAAATGCTAACATTTTCAGTTTTGCTCTGGTACAGATTCTCTTCTATGCATTCTGACAGTGTTATTGTTGTAAGATTAAAGAGCAGCGCGCCCCCCTCTGGTCAGATTTAACATATTTCATAGCAGCAGCTTCTTGCAGATGTGTTTGTGTGTCCTATGTTAATTAAGATTTTAGAGGGGAAAAGTGCAGAAATTACCCCCCCCCCCCATATAATTAGGTCATGGAAACAGCTTAGAATTAGATTACGCAATCATAATCATGCACAAGATGTAGTTGAAATCTGTCTGTAATGTCGTTGAAAAACATTTTTATGGGTGTAAACAAAACATCCCTCTGCTTAAACATGAATGCATTCTCATTCTCTCCTCATTTCTTCTCTTGTTTCCCTCTCTCTTTCTCTTCACTGTTTTAAACAGTCAGGTGTATATTTGTCCATTCACAAACCCTCTAAGATTGGAATTCTCCTTTCTCATTACCAGTCTTAATAGACCCCCTCGACCTCATCCCACAACGAGATATTATCTGATCCATAGAATTAATTAATTATAGCCCAAATATTATAGATTATTAAAAATAGCATAAGTAATAGTGTAATATCTCAAGCTGTCGAGTTTAATAGTCAACATTGTCTTGGCACCTCTTATCAGTGGGAGACACCCGGTCAGAATATTGATTTCTAGTCGTTTTAACCATCATCTGCTGTTGTGATGGAGAATTGTCAGGCTTTTACTACTCTGTGCTCATTTAAAATCATTAGATTGCTTCTGACGCTTTCCTCCCAGAGCACTAGAGAACAGCACCATATTTTATATTGTGTAAAATTACTTGCAGTTGTGCTGTCCCAGCAGGAAAAAAAAAAAAAAGGTTTGCTATAATTATTCATTCATTTTAAGATGACTATTTAGAGCTGAAAAAACGTAATTTAGTGTCCCAAAAATCACTGATCTACCCTAGCTTCCCTGAATCTGCCGGAAAGAGACAGATCATATTTTCCAGCAGTCATATTTGCACTAATGATCTGTTTCTAAATATTATAGATTTGTCAACTTCACACGTACTATTCTTGTCAGTTTTAGCTTTTAATGTTATTTTACATATTCAGCACAATAGAGACCTGTGTTTTTTTAATTATTGTCTGGTCAAATGATCTGGAATAGGTAACTGTTTTGTACTAACATGACAGAAAGGGTGTGCTCATGCAAAATGGTTTGGGAAGCTGTTGTATGGGTGCTTTGGTAATTAAACTGACAATAATGAATATGCTGTTGTCAATGATTTTCTCACATGATTTAGCCTAAAATAATAAAGATGATGTTCAATCTGTTTCTTGTGTGTAGACTTGGGGGTCTGTGAATAGGACAATTGTGACAACATGCAAATTATTTTACATAATATGATTAAATTGACAAAATCATTGAGTGGTCTACTGGGAGAATTTTTTAACAACAGCAATTCCCCAATCAGCTAGCAAAACAGTCTGGCTGGCTCAACACTCAAAAGTGTTTTCATGGATAAACATATCTGAGGTTTACATTTGAACCATAAACAAGGTCCAAATGCCAGGTTTTGTGCTGTAAAATGTACTTCATTTAATCAGCTTGCTAAAAGTAGGATGATAATCTGTGCAGACGTATGTGCAAATTTAGGCTACAAAACTGAGAAATACTCATGGGAAAACCTATTATAATGGCTATTATTTGGCCCCTCCATAGATCAGATTAAAAGTTGAATGTCGTGGCCCATGATGCTGCTGCCTCTTTGCAGGAGCTTATATCGTGATTCCCATGGGTCCGGTCTTGATGGGATAATCATGTTCATTCTTACAGCTGATTGTTTTAGCCATTTTTGTGCAACTTTTAATTTCTTGCTTATAAAGGATCATTGCCTTCAGTAATTGCAAAGAACTGACCTTGTTCGTGTTGCCCATCTGAACCAAACAAAAGAAAATTAAAATTTGTCACACAATTTGGCTTTTTCATCAGTAATAAACCATTAGACTTTGCTCTTATGGCTGTATCAGTTTTTAAAAAATGCTTTTTGGCCACTTGTTTGTTGTAAAATAATAAATAATGTTTATGTCCGTTTTATTTTCATTAGGGTGATAATTTGTGATATGCATGAATACGGCCAATTAAAAATTAAAAACAGCGTCTATGTGTTTTCTGTTTTGTCATCAAATGAAAAAGACTCACTGCTAACCACTTCAAGACATCACTGCTTTCAAGTGGCCCATTTTCTCATTAATTTCCCTGGAAACAATGATTATCGTAACCTTAACCCAGCGCAGGAGATGGGAGGGAGAAAGTAGGGAAAAATAAGCCTATTTAGTGTGTTTCCAGTCCAGTGCCCACGTTAGGTGTGAGTTGACAGCTGTGTATATCAGAGACCACATCATCGCTCACTCTCCTGTGGTGCTTCTCATTCTCAAAAGGAGATAATAGGCTATTAGAGGCATGGGATTAATTTGTAGCCAATTACCACTCACAGTGGAATATGAATGCATAAATAAGCCACGGCTTGTGTCTAAGTTTTGAAGATGATCAGAGCTGTGTAAAGGGGAGGGTGGCCAGCTGGGTGCGCGCGCGTGTATGTGACATAAACGACGGGGTGTCCTAAGGGGACGGTTCAAACCCAAAAAGGACCTGAGCAAGGGGACATCAGCATCACCATCCAGAGACCGGCTGGATCAACTCCTGACCAAAATCATCTTAAGTAGCAGACTGCACTTATTTGATGCCTTTTCACCAGTATGTGTCCTGTTGAATAAAAAACGGCAAAAGAGAACAGAAATCAGACGGCTGTGCTGCTCTCTGGAGAGCTATGAACCGGGATAAAGTGCAGGTTGGCGACTCCCTCGTACCTGCCGCAGCCGGCGTGATCGTGGTCGCTCCGCAGGACGGCATGGACGACAAGCGCCTCGCTGCCGGAGAACTGCCAGTGTTTAGCTGCGCAGGAGGGAGAGACGCTTTACCGGCGGAGAGTCAAGAAACCTCACCGAGACACGAACCCTCACCCGCGGGCGCGCCTCCTACCGTCCACCGGACAACCTCGTTCTCGGTTCTGGACATTTTGGACCCCAATAAATTTACTAGTAAGAAACAAACGCCTAACAGGACAGGTTGTGATTTCACGTTTGGTGCAGAAAACAGAAGCGATGACTCAAATCATACGATCGAGCACAAGTCTTATCAAGAGGACTACGACTGTAAAAAAACATCAGGGATTTTAAGTAAGTCACCATTGTTTTTCCCTTTTTAATGTGTGTACGTTTAAAATGATTAACATGACAGCGCAAAGTACATCCAAATAACACGGACAAGCACTTTTTCAACATCAACACTGTCGCCTTACATACGTTACAATTATGTAGCTAATTGAAATGTGGGCACATATGTTTTTTTTTTTCATTCTTCGATCTTAATGCAAAATGTACAGGGATGTCTTAAGCAGTAAAAAGTGATTCGTTTTGGAAAAAAGTTTTTTACGATTGTAATTCACTTTTCACTTGACATAAAACTGATGAATCAATTAATTAAATTAAGAATATGTATTCATAATTATTTAGGTCATACAAATAAATGTTGAATAATACCATGTTTAAAATAGTTTTTATGACGTAATTCCAGAACACCGCTTAAATGTCCATATTCAGACCAGTTTTGTTTCTTAGGGTGTTAAATTCTAATAAAAAAAACATCATTTATTCATTGTTAACAAATGCAACTAGACTTTAAAGCACATTTTATGTACATTTTATATTAATTTTGTTACTAAAATCCTTGTAAATGGGCATGTTAAGTGGTTGTGGAGTGAAATAAGGAAGCTATTAGATATTATTTTACAGTTACTCTTGAGACTGGTAAACATTTTTTTTTTTAAATGTAGCATGTGTAACTTGGTATTGCAATTGTTAAGTGAATACATTGAAACAAATCTTCAAATAATTCATACGTTTTATAATATATTTGGAGCACTACGGTCATGCTGTCCCACAACTTTCTGCACTTTTTTTTTTTTGAGACCAATGATCGATATCTCCATTAATATGTATAATTGATTTTAATCTTGTAATTATCCGAATTTTGGTCCAACAATTTAAATGTTGAGAAAGAGTTTGCAAGCTGTCTGAAAGAGATATACTCATTTCTATAATAGGATATCGACCAGTCTTTAACAGATCCTCCACATTATCAGCGTCTTTACGTAGCAAGTTGCGTTAAATTAAACGCAATCGAATCGTTTAATTGTTTTTTTCTTCTTCTTCGGGTATATTAGTGCTTTGTATCGAGTCTAAATAGTGAAAACATAAAGCGCGGTCTTGGGATCATCTTATCTTGTAGTGTCTGCATTTGCAAGGACAAATATGTGTCAACCTCTATGATTGATTGAAGGGAGCGCGCGAAAGCAATTTTCAATAAACAGTAATTGTAGGCTGCAATAATTTGATAAGGTTTGTGCCGTTTTTAAACAGCCGCTTTAAATGGATGAGTAAATTGAGAGTTATCGATTAGACGACCGTGCTGTGATTTAAGAAGTAAATAGAAGTGCCATTTACTCTGTCTTCACTTTATATAAAGAGGAAAAAGAACGACTTGAACAGAAATTTCGTTTAAATTTCAAGTTATTTTTTTTTTTTTTTGTTATTCTCTGTTGTTGTTTAAGTATTTAAACTTTAAAGTAGTCAACAAAATGCTATAACATAATTAGGCATATGTGCTTAAGTTTCAGACAATTAAAGTGGAAAACAATTTCGATGTTACTTAATCGAAATCACATTACAAACAAATATATATATATATATATATATATATATATATAAGTTTCCAGATTTACCCGAGTTACTTAGCCTATTTAAAAGAGAAAATTAAGGGGTTGTTTTAGAAAAGATATAAAACATTTTGGAAATAGTCTTTAGAGTAAGAAATTTATTTTACTGTTAAAACTGTGTTAAAATGCTTTTCTTCCCCACAGTTAGTATCAGTGTGTGTTAAACTGTTTAAATCCACCTGTGCATTCAGGTAATTAGTGTACTTTTGACAACAGTGTTGTGTGTTTCCACAGAAGACGGATTTGTGTTCCGATCAGAGGAATGTGAGGCTGATTTTACCCGAGGGAATCA
This sequence comes from Enteromius paludinosus, assembly GCA_032361165.1. Taxonomy (NCBI): domain Eukaryota; kingdom Metazoa; phylum Chordata; class Actinopteri; order Cypriniformes; family Cyprinidae; genus Enteromius; species Enteromius paludinosus. Next base: position 1,837,764 of record JAUMHQ010000071.1, read on the forward strand.
GTCGGACAGCGAGCTGCAGGAGGATCTGTGCAGTGAGGAGAGCAGCGCCCTGCTCGGAAACAATGTCGCCGAGTTTGGGCAGCACGATGACGACGACTCACTAAACAAAAGTCCAGAAGGACAGCAGAATCAACAGTCTTCATCAAACGGACAGAATCACTCGGTGAAACCCAAGCGTAAGCGCTCCGGCTCGGACTCAAAGTCCGGCAAACCCAGAAGGGCCCGGACTGCGTTCACGTACGAGCAGCTGGTGGCTCTGGAGAACAAATTTAAATCGACGCGATACCTGTCCGTGTGTGAACGCCTCAACCTGGCGCTGTCTTTGAGCTTGACAGAGACTCAGGTGAAAATATGGTTTCAGAACCGCCGGACGAAGTGGAAGAAACAGAACCCGGGCGCGGACACGAGCGCGCCAACCAGTGGGAGCGGAGGTGGACCGAACGGACCGGGCAATGGGCTGGGCAGCTTGAGTCCTCTGAGCCCGTCTCCTCCTATGGGCGGTCATCTGTCCATGCATACCAGTTATCCGGGTCACACGCCAGGGGGACTCGTATGCACCACTCAGTTACCCTTTCTGCCGGGTCACGCGGTACTGTCACCCTTCATGCTCGGCTCTCAGACTTACGGAGCTCCCACATTTTACGCGCCGCACTTATAAGAAGAAAGCTTTAGGAGATGTCCTGGATCGGAAGAAACAGTGTCCGGTCAACTTGGCACATGGAACATTTTTAACACGAAGCACTATGCTGTCACACACTTGCAAAAGACATTTGATAGGTTTGTCTTAAAAACCGAGATGTAGCAACCATTCTGCACTGTGGCAAACCCACAATTAAGTTTAGGAACCATTTTCCTCATCTTCGGCAATACATGCTAATAATTAGATTTGATTTCAATTTGCTTCATTTAAAACAACTGTGAATATTTCTCAAGGTCAAACTGTATATATTTAGTTATTATGAAATGTGTTTAGACATTAACTTTGAATGCAAATGTAGTAGGGAATTAAACGGTATGTACTGAAACAAAGAATGAGATTGGACTAAAATCGTGTAAACATAAGCCTAATGAAAGTTCTTTTTAATTTTTTTTTTTACTGTGGGCCATATTATTTAATTCTGACTTTGCATTTACTATGCTATTATTTAATTGTTTGTCTCACAATTAAATGGTTGAAATAAAATGACAGATGACAAAGATAAGTTGTCAAACATTTCGTTGGCATAAGCCTAGGTTTATGAACTAAATTTAAAATCAAGTTTTACATGATCTTGCACAATATGTTAATGTCTGACTTTGAATGGAATTTTATAAACGGAGAAACCGCTTATTCCTGGACGAAACGCTGGAATTAATCGCGGTCAATTTTGTTCAATGACGCGCTTGTTCTATTGATAATCGTTTACTTTACACTTCTCGTCATTTTTAGTAATGTAGAATTTTCCCCATCTTTAAAACCCGTGTTTAATGACGCAGAAATAGATTATTTTTGAATCTCCAAAAATACGAATATAGCTATCATGTAGAGAATATCATTTTACATTTATAATAATTTTCATTTCAAATGTACTTATTGTTTTGATCAATACTTATACTGATACTTGTTTAAACACCAATAACGTAAATGTCAGCTGAGGACTACAGAAAGGCAGTTAAAAAGTAGGCTATTAGAATAGGCTATTTTGGACTGCATTTTAGTTTTGCTCGTTAAAAAGATTTGTGTCTAATATTGTTAGATTTAATGTACTGAAAGTAAAGACTGTGATGTTTAAAACAGTACTCTAACGTTGAAGCGTCTGAAATTAGCGTAGTCTACTTTACTATTATTAGGTTATTCAGTAGCCTAATATTAAGGGGTCCAACGCCTCAGTCCAATTAGTAAGACGCTGCTACAATTCGCACGATTTTCCGTTTTTCAACCTTGCTGGTGCGACGCTTTTTTGATGCATGCTTTGTGTCCTGCTTAAACTTGCAATGGCGTAAAATATTTCATTAAATGGATGGGGTTTTGGTTCCTTGCCGCTGTCGCCTCTGGCTTGCTTAGTTGCAGACACCTGATTTCCAGTGATTATCGTCGTCTTGACTACAGAGACCATTTGATAAATAAAGTTTAGTTCTCGTCATTACACATTACCATCACTCTGTTCTTCTACTTGATAATGTTCAGTGCTTTGCTACAATCTGTATTGTTAAAAGCGCTATATAAATAAAAGTGACTTAAACCCAAGCAAACTTTTATTTTCCGCGATATTCAACGGGAAAGTAATGCTAGCGATTGTTTAATAAAATGGGCGATTAAAACAATTAAAAAAATTAAATTGTTATAAAATATATTTTAAAACAATTGCAAGATTCGTTTCCTGCATGGCGACGTATGATCTTGTTTCTTGTCCAGACATATAAATATACAAAGAAATTGGGCGCAAAAACTAGGCTACATTTACAACATATAATATTAACTACGTTTCATCATTAATCATTAATATTACGATTAGAATTTATTAAATGGGCTACTTTAAATAGGCTATTCTTTTAATGCCCATTTTATTTTTCTCCAATTTTGCAAGTGAATAAAATATTTACTTATTCTGGAAATTAGCCTATAGTGTACGTTAAACAAGTATCCTAGAAGAAGACGGACCATAACTACCTATTTAATTTAATCTTATTTTTGTCCGATTAACATATTCTTCGTCGTCCGTTGGAAACCATCATAATTATCTAAAGAAATAGGCTTCTTTCTTATTTTTTTTTTTAAGTTAATTTTCCAAGGCAGAAACGAATGCTATGGCTGATGAAAATAGCGTCCTATGAGAAATCCATATTCGTTATGGGGGGAAAATATTTATTAATTTATTTTGAATTAATTTAGAAATATATTTAATGTATTTCTTTTATTATTATTTTGGTGGAAAAAGACAGCACGAACTACACCAATGTAAGTGAACGCTAATTCTGTAACAGCGAAATCATTTTCCCAATTACCAACTTCAGGCAGGGATCAAAACTAGTTTTCTGCAATACGCAGTCAAGTTAACTTAGCTTGCCTCATTCAAAAATTGTAAGCCATTCTTCATTTGTTGTAATGAAAAAATGTTTTAATATTATTGCTCTAAAAATGTGTTACTGGTTCAGCGGACCTAATCTATTAGCTAAACTGTCGCGAGACTGTTACTTAAAGAAAATGCAAACATTAATGTAAATGTCTTGAAATGAAAAAAAAAAAAATCCTGCATTGCCTTTGCCTTCAAATGTTGCAGTGGTGTGTTTTTAATCTTCACTACAAAGAAAGTCTTATAAAATCAGTAGAAATGCACTCTATATTAACACTCAAATCATTCTTTAAAAAGACTTATATTTTACATTCTAGATCACAAATAGGTCTACTACAATGTAGCAAAGACAAAAGTTTGGAAAATACAATGGATTAAGATTTGAAACACTTCACTTTTTTTAAATTAGTTACATACCATGCAGAACAAAAATAAATAAATACAATTATTCAGGCATTACAAGTGACAATCCAAAGTTGACAATGCAAAAATTATAGTTCATTTGAGGTACAGCTTTGTATTGATGCACTTTTGTTCGGTGTAATAATCCAAACAAATGGGGTGTGGCAGTATGGATGTATCCTTCAATTCAGTGCATAGTTAAACTGATTTGAAAATTTCTCATGCTTCCTCTTGTCCATCTTGTTCATGACCTCCGTAACTCGTCTCATGGAGCTCCTAGAAGGAAACAATGCAGTTAAGACTCAAATTCTTTATTTCCCCATCGTTTGTCAAATATATTGTTTATTAAAATTCAGAACAAATATTTTTTACTTCAGTTATCTCCAAACATTTTGTGATCTTCTAATTAATCTCGAACGTCTACTTACTTGTTGAAGACTTTCTTCTCCAGTCTCGAACGAGATGTACTGGCATTTTGCTTTAAATCTGTAAGGTTTGGATACTTTTTCTTTGACTTTCCTTTGTTGCCATTCTTCCCGTACGTCTTTGAGGAGCCCAGATCTTCTCCAGTTGCAGCTTCAATCTCCCTCATGAGCTCTGGGTCTCGCCAATCTAAGCCAATAAAAGAAAGGTTGCCAGAAATGGGATCAGTGTACCATACATTTCTAAACATTTCACATATTTGACTTATTTGAATTCCAAATTTAAACAGTTTCATCTGTTAAATAATGTATCCAATTTAATTAAGAGATCTGATCATCCTTAGATTTTGATCACTTGAGTAATAGTTATGGTAGGGACATTTTAACTTATTGATGAAACTAGGACGTGGAGATTATGCTAATATGCTGATTTGGTGCTCAGGAAATATTTCTTATTATCGATGATGAAAACAGAAAATCAGTTTGGAAACCAAAGGATTCTTTGATGAATAGAAAGATCAAAAGAACAGCATTTAACAATGGTAAAGTTTTTACTGTCACATCTGATCAATTATTAATTTTCTAGAAAAAAAAAAAAACAAAACCTGATTGCACACTTTGTATTGTAGATAGATCAAAACCATCAACTTTTCACTAGGCATACTGTTGATACATGCATATCTTGCAATGATAAAATGGTAGTTGTTAAATTATTTACAATCTCCAAAGTGTTTAATTGCACAAAGTACTGCACTTCATCAGTCTGTAGTGAAACGCATGCATGCAACAAACAGCTTTTTCAAATGTCTTTAAAATAAATAGAGGAGTTGGTCGTCCCTATAAGGATTTATGGAGTTAAAAAGGCCCATGCTACAATCCTTCCTTGCTTAAGTCAAGACTTTAGGGGCTTCATTCTCCCTGATGATGGGGGCCCTGCATTTAGCTTAAGCTGTGCAGCAGGGCTGACTACTCTGTCAACAGTTCGCATCTGCATAAGTCAGGCACACATGAGTATCATAGGCAACAGCTGCAGTCAGCTCATTTGATTATCTACAGAAAACACATTTAAACACAAAAATGCTACAACAAGTTGTGAAATGCACTGTAACATTGCTCTTTGGCAGGCTTGGCAGGTTTGCATGCATTGCATTTATGTGTTTGATTAAACAAATTAGTAGAAAAAAATGAAATTGGCCACATTCAATTTTCAATTTTTGCTTTTTTAACAGAAATGGAGGAAAATAATTGTTATGTTATGCCACAAATTCTGTCAACTGTTAACCTGTTTTGAACCTCGAATATTTCTTAAAGACAACAGACAGAAGCTCTGAAGACCGAACCAAATACTTGGCTAATATGTTGCCGTCAAAAGTGTTTGCCACCAACATGGGCTGTGTAATTATTCTATAGGCATGGTGACAGTTCAACTAAATTTCAGGCAGTTGATCTTGAAAGACAAAACTGACCATATCTTTAACATGTTGTGTGTAATGGCTCCACAGTGCCCATTTATATAATGATGACAACACAAAATATTTTTGTTTCATTTTGTTGAGACCAGTATATTAAATGGTAAATTTCCCGTTGTTAAAAAAGGGGAAAAAAACATTTTGTCTTTATTGCAGATTGTAGGCTCGGTAGTAACCACCCACTGCTATGATTGGCAAACAGCTGTATATGTGTGACACCCTACCTTCCTCATAGATTGACACTTTAGGTTAAAAATGCATAAACATTCAGTACATATCAAATCATCTATAATAACAGACAAAGCTATGGTGAACACATTAGAAAAACAGTCCCTCCTCATCGGTGCCGATAGCCTCGTGGGCAGTGTGTCAACATATAGCACTGTTGCCCTGTGTTTGAATCACAGCTCACAGACCTTTCCCGATCCCGTCTTTGCTCTCTCTCCCACTTCCTGTCTTACTACTGTCCTATCAAATACAAGGCAATAACTGTAATTAATAAATCATAACCAAAAAAAACAGTTACACCACTCGTGTGTTGCAACGTCACTCTCTGATCCAATAGTCGCACAGCTTCGTCTTTTAGTTTCAATCTTTCTGAAAATCCTTTGTCAAACTGTCAAAATCTGCGGTACATTTAAGTGTTCTTACAGAAGTGTTCTTTAGCACTTCATTAAAAATATAGTTAATAAAATAAAGTTTATCGTTTTGTTACAAACGTGAGGCTAAACAGCCAGCGATGTAGAAGCAGGCACTGATCTTCCTTTGCGGAGGCAGTGTTTATGCACATTATTATATGATACAGTGACTCATTCTACAACCTGTCGTTTTGGCAGATTGGCTTCAAAAGAAGCAGATTTTTAAGTTTTAAATTCTGAATCATCAATGTTACAGAATATTTTTAGAAAACAATGAGCTCTTACATATCAATTGTTCAAGCAAATTTTGATTCCTCAGTTCATGACCCCTTTAAACTTGGTGTTACGTAGGGGATGCGAGGGCATCACTAACAGTTACTAAGGAGTTCTGAATGGTTGTTCTCTGATGTTAGAGACTCGCACCCTCACGTCTTCCACACTCTCTGAATTTTTTTTTACAAAACGTGCCACGGGTGTGTAACATTTTTAAAACTACACCTTTGTACTTTATTTATCCTTGATATCAGTACCTCAAATTAAACATTATATAAATGGATCTGTATGAAATGGTAATATCCAAGTGGCAGATTTCCTTTTGACAATTTATGGATTCAGCCCCTCCTTTAATACAAATCAAAGGGAAAAATAGTTCTTTTTCAAATTTCAAGTCTGAGGGCTTAGAAAAGCAACAGTACAAGTGTTAGATTGGAGTTCACACTTGAGTATGAGCAGTATCATGATGACACAAATTACAGATTTACGTTAGAGAATCATGTCGGGCAAAAAAATTTTGGGAAGGCTGAAGACTGAAGCAGAAATCAATGGCGCAGCAGGGGAGCAAGTGTTCAGTCAGTCAACTGATGGACATCATGAGCACACTAGCAGCACAGGAGGACGGGTGGGGTGTCCTGTGGTTACCCTGACAACCGGCATGTCGACAGGGAGAGGGCGTGATGGAGTCGCGGGGATCGATAGCTTACTTAGTTACAAAAGATGCTATTTCACAAGCCAGTGGTCAGCAGGCCCCCGAAGTCAGTTGCCTCAGATAACTGTTTGTTAACAAGTAAACTGTGGCCAAAGAAAGCACATCCGACGCTCCAGTGACAGCATGGAGACGCTACTTAATTGGCTTTTAGCACCCGACTCCACAAGAAAAGAAACCAGAGCGAGAAGGAGAAAAGTGAAAAGCTGAGAGGCAGAGTGAGATGCAGCCTGTCCTATTATCTGAGTATTGATGATGACTTGGATGGGATTCCATCAGTTCATCTCTTCCTAGAGTCTCACAGCCACATGATTGGACTGTTGTGTTATAAGGAAGGAACTATGGGTAATAGAGGGCCTTGGTGACTAAAGGGCTTTGGACAGTGTTGAAAAGACCTTAGTGTCTTCAGCACTGGACTGACAAAACATGAAAAAAGATTATCAAGCTTTCAGGTGTGGTGTGCGATATTAATTTGGCAAGAGTGCAAGATCCTAAAAATGCCTTGAAAATTTTGCAAACATTTGCAAGCAGCAAATCACCACATTTAGTCAGAATTTACTCATTTTGTGTCCACAAATGCACCTGCAAAAACATGAGATTCTCATGCTGCTATACCATGCATGTTTGCATGCAGCCAAATAATCAATTTGCATAGCGATTGAAGACTTCATTCTAGAACATATCACATTCAAAAATGCCTTGCTCGAATACAGGTAAATTTATATACAATTAACATATTACAACATAATTCCAGAGGGAGAATGAATATTTACTAAATAATTGCTAAAAGCTCTTGTGACTTAAATGTCAGCTGTCTTGTTAGATATTTCATCAAGACCCCAGTGATCATTATGGTGGCTTTCTCTGATGCTGAATGTGGTGACTGTTTTGTTTTTTATTGGTATATGTGTAAACCACCATGTAAATGAGGGTGTGAATTGGACTTCAAAGCTTAGTATTTACAGTATAGAAATGCAGTAAATGTAAACATGATATGCAAACCCATAAAATGGATCCACAACACCTAGTAAATGATAAAAGAATGAGAAACAGAACTATCCCTGTTATCATTCTTGAGTTGAATATAGTTAAATAGGTTGCATGAATGGTCTAACCTGACTGCTCCTCCTCACGCTTCCTCTTTTCCTGCTCCAATTGCAGTGCATCTTCTGGGTTAACAGGTCTGCCCAGTTCATCCCGAGGGATAATGCGTCCATGAAACGGGCACTGAAATGACATCTCCTAATTCAGCTTTTTTTTTAATCAGTGTCCTGCTTGTATCTCTTTATTTGCACAATGAAATAAGAATATGCTTCTACCATTCTACCAAACACACCTAATTATGGGCAAAAATATTCAGTATCTCTTCTGTGTATATTTTTAGGGTCATCATTATTGTTACTTTTCTGACCTTTACTCTATCTTGGCGTTCACACAAAGATCCATTCGGCATTGGTGTTTTGCACTTGTGCTCCACACGTTTAAATTTCCCAGCAAAGGTGATATATCTAGACTTCATCTCTGCAGACAGTTCCTCGTTTACTACTTCCTCCTCCACCTCATGAGGCACCCAGAACTGGTGCTGTGATGTGTTCCTAAAAAACAGCGAGGAACTCAATGAGTGATCTTTAAAAAAAAAAAAAAAAAAAAAAAAAAAAAAAAACACCATAGAGGTTTGCCTTTATAAAGTGCATTGTTTTCTGGCAAATATTTTAGGGGTAAGCATTACTCTTTAGACTTTCTATAGTATTAAAAAGTTTGGACTTTTTTAGATTTTCATGACTTTTCCAGGACATTAAATGACTATTTACAGGTCTTCAATGACAGCTGAAAACATTTATTGTATTTAAACGTCTAGATCAATGTTTTCATTTAATTTTGAGGAATTTTTGATAAGTTGATCTGAAGTCAGTAGCATACAATGGTGCTCTCTAGTGGCTACAGCACATAACACAATCCATTCATACTTCAAAAAGAGACTGATGAATGTGTTATGAAAAACATTCTCAATGTTTCTAACGAATGAGACTGTACTTGATGATTTTGCCAGCAGTGGACTGCTCCTCTCCCCAGTAGTAAAGATCCACACCAAACGGAACAACAGGGGCCTTAACAGAGGCTTTGTTTATGCCCCCCTGGTCACTGCTGCACACTGCGACCTCGGTGGAGCCTCCAGACATACTGAAACAACCAGAATACACTTCAATCTCAAAAAACAACAATGTGTCTTGTATGAAATATATTTTTATGAACATTTCCATATTAAAAAAAGAAAATGTTTTCTCAGATTTTTCTCACTATATTTGACATATTTGAAATCATTCTGAAATATCTATAATGAAACCAATCTTAATTATTCTGAGCACTTGATCATTTCCAAATGTTTTTTTCACAGCCCTACTGTATCCTAGTCTAAATAGGGCATTTAAGTATAGATCACCTTGTTGAAGGAGTAGAATGAATTCTCTGTTTGAGCACACACAGCGTTGCAGCAGCACAGGTGGGGTCCTGCTCTTCATCATACATCTTCCTCTTAAGTCGAGTGAGGCTGGAGGACACAAGAGGAACAGGATGTTTGACCACAGGTTTTAATGGCTTGGCTTTGGCCCCAGAAGTTGACGTTGAAGGAGTTTCATCAAGTCCTATTAAAGACAAAATGAAGAAGGAAACTATGTTATGTAAGGTCAAATATTCAGAACACAACATTCAAACTTGTAGTCTAATGGACAGAGGGGGTTTCAGCAGGAGTGTGCTGGGGCTTAAGGTGGTCTTAGGAGTGACACAAAGATCTAAGGCTCACACTTAAGATGAAATTAAAAACAATACGGCGGATTCCTCATAATAATGATTACGGGACACCTGACAACTTTTCAAAGACAAATGATCATTGTGGGTATATCCTTCATCCTATATATATATTTATACAAAAATACAATAAAAAAAACCTTTTGTCTTTCCCTTTTTTTATTCCTTCCCTTTCTAGCTTGTACTTATTTGAACAATGCCTAAGACATTTATGAGGTATTATGAGCAGATGAATGCCTTTATGTATTCCCCATTTGTAAGTCGTTTTAGATAAAAGTGCCTGAAAAATGACTAAATGTAATTGTACATAAGGAACCTGGTCTGCTCTTATTTTATTGTCAACAAATATGGTTTTCAAAAGTAAACAAAGAAATCTACATAATAGGCTGTATTTTTAGACATCTGAAATGCTTAAATATAAAAAATCTTAATATAATTTATAAATGAAATACATTTAGGTTTGGTATTTATTTCTTTATTAAGAAAACAAAAAATACATTGTGTCAACTAATCTGTACAGGATTGCAAATTTTTATTGCAAAAAATTATATTCTTTATCCGACTGATGTTCCTTATTGCTTATTTTTTATATTTGAAACTAGTCCTTCATTTAAAATACCTTTATCAAAAAGATTAATTATCCACATTTACTAATTTTGTGAAAACTGGAATGAAATTAGTATAATGATGCCTTCAAGAACATAAAGACTTATATTTTGAATATTATATATATATATATATATATAATACATTTTGTACTTTATAACTGACCAACACTACAGAAGACAATATATTGATACCTCATTGAATGACCAATTTTACAAGGATTTTCTGTATTTTAAAGATACAAAATACTGTATTTTTATAATAAGTAATTCAGGTTTATTTAATTGTAAATACATTTTTATCAATTTGTGCCCATCTCGGCTCATAAAAGTAGTTTGCAGTTCAGAGAAAAAAAAAAGCTTACTAAAGTCTAATATTCTGATCTCTAGTACTGTTCAGGTCTAGTTCATAATCTCACTAATTTGCCTATTTTATTGTCTTCCTGAAAATTCAAGTCTGATCACATATTTCTTTAGCAGGCAGGACTAGTTATTTGCTGATTACTTTATCAAATCACTAGACCTATAAGCAAAAGCAACAGTGATGCCTCGGTAATACCAGCAGTTCAGTTCAACCGATGTAATGGGTTACAAAAAAATAAATTATGTTTTCAGGTCAGGATGAGAATCCTGATTGTGATCATCTGATGTATACCGTTAATCCAGGTTCACTCCCTTTTAATGACTCAATGCATCATAGCAGCACTCGGGTGTGCAAAATCATAAAGTACAACCAAAAGCTTTTTTTCTGTTCAAATTGACCAAAATGGTAGCTATTTGTCTGAAGCAATAAAGTTGCAGGTGCTAAAGAGATAAATCAATAAGAGGAAATAGAGAGGCCCAGCAGTAGACATAGAGTTGAGCTGCCAATGGTGGCATTATTGATTTTCCTGAGTTCAACAGGCCTTGTAATTAAAATGTAAATTTTGAGAGAGATAACGTCCTGACAGGAACGCTGGGATAAAGTGATAGATAAAAGCTCTGTTGTGAAAGGAACGGTGGGAGAAAGGAGGAGAGGAACGGACAAAATGCTTTTCAAATGAAAGTGTTTCCCTCTGGATGAGGGAGCCGATGTGATTTTGAAAAAAGAAAGGGAAGGATTAGCCAAGGATGAGCTTAAATCCTGTGACAGGTTGATGTAACATTAAATGAAACTGCTGATGGTAACTTGCACTGATTGATAAATTGGAAGTGATGGAATTAAGTTGGCAGTAAATTAGAATTATTTTTTCTGAGTTCCGTTTTAGGAGTATTATACTGTGAACGGTTGCACTCTCAATGTACAATTTCCATATTAATCGATATTACTATTGCTCATATTTGGGGTTTAAGGACTAGTACAACCATAAGAATTAAACTTTAGCTCATCCTGCATTCATATTAAAGAGAGTTAATACTAAGTGATCATGAAAAAAATAAAGAAATAAAAATCATCACAACCACACAGCAATGCTGTAACAAAGCAAAAGAAAAAATGTTGAACATCTAGTTTGTATTGGTATTTGTATGATATATGAATCAATGAAAAATTCTGAATAACACGGTCTTCGATGAATACACCCGTTTTGTAGGTGAACAGTTTAGTGCACAGAGGTTTGTGAGGTAAGCATTGTAAATTATCACTCCAAGCTAATGGGTGCTCATTAACACCATTGCATTGTTAATTTGGCATGGCCAGTGCACTGATCATTACATACTTTACTGCAGAAAGCAGCTTGGCTCTGTGAAGCTGTTGAAATTATATCCTAATGAATCTTCAGTTAGTGCCTGTTTATAGATGCTGAAAGAAAATAAATGAAGAAAAAGAACAGGAGAATCTGGTGAAATCATATTGCATCTCATAATTAGTGTGCGGCGTGGAGCTCATCATACATTACAAGAAAAATCTGGAAATTGCTTAACTGCTTCCAAAGTGCATGCCGTTCCTACAAGAACTACATAAATTCCATTAGCCAATGAAATTGATTATTTTCATGACAGTAAATTTAAAATTGGACAGGATTTGAGGTCAAATATAATCTGTGTTCTTTAGCTTGTGTCTGACCTATTGCTTGACCTCTGTCTTTTGCCTGTGGCTTCTTGTCAATAGAGCTGTCCTTGCCCAGATGGACAAGAATCTTTTGCATGTACAAATAGTCAGCTGTCAAAACAGATTTCTATTGGCGGCCCCAGGTTATAATTGATTTAAACCAGGCTTAAAGCAATTTATTACCTTTCAAAAAGATAGAGGAGTTTTTAAATGAGCAGCTGTTTTTACACTGAACGTCATATTATTTGATATTTGATATTATGTGATATTCGACCAAAACATTTTCTCAAATGGAGATTCCTGCTACTGTAATTAAGCATTTTTTTTTCCTTACAATGATTTCTGTACTTATAAATAAATTAAAGGCAATACGACAAATTCCAAATACAATGTAATGTATAAATATTTTACAAATTATTCATTTATTAAAAAAAAAAAGTGTAACCTGGCAATGTTTTTCACAAAGCCGACGAGACTAATTTTTACAATAAAGCAACATATTTATTATATGAATCTGTCATTTTTTCCCAATTAAATTCACTGTAAACATTAGTTTTAAAAGTAAAACTCATAGCTAAACAACCACAAGTTGTATGTTGCTTTGAGCACGAACACTTCATGCTTTACACCTTAACACTATAAATAAACTTTCCTTTGTGCTTTGAAGCATTTCAACAGCTAACCATTTCTAACTACTAAACTTACCACATGTAAATATCCTGCTGCTTTAAGCTTAAAACTACAAACAAACTGGAATCCCCAGAGGACTTTCAGCTCATATCTACTTTGAAGCAGCCACTATAAGAGTGTGGCGATATCCTATGAAAGATTATTTGGATTAAGAAAGATCCTATAGATGAAGCTAGTTCCTTTACTGATGAACAGGTTTGTCTTATTGCATTAGGCTTCAGCTCTGCACCTGAACAAACTCACCATACTCTGCACGCAGATGTTCAGGAATGTGAGGTTCATAGCCCTCCTTTTCCGGCACGTCCACAAAATCATCGTCATCATCTTCTTCATCCTCAGGAGCTCTCATCTAGCTCGGAAAAAAGCAGAATTATTTTAAAGCCATGATAATACATAACACCTTATAGAGATGGTAACACCACGTCAGGATATTAAGTAACTATGAGCCTTTTTTTTTGTTTTGTTAACTCAATTTGCATTTTACTTTGAAAATGCTATAAAAACTACTGTTGCAAAACATTTCCTATTTTTTGTCATTCTCAAAACAACGCTTGTTTGCTGACAGTTTACAAAGAATGTGTGCAATTCTCTTCTGGCTGATTAACACTCAGATGGGATATTCACTGTGGCCTTAGGATATTCCAGAGATTTACAGCGCTATGAACGGCAAACTCTGCAGTAACGTGGGACATCTTAACATTTTAATTCAAAGCCTTAATAGAATTTCCAGTTGACCACATCCAATTTTTTTCTAGCGCTAGTCTATCTGAGTATTGCCCCAGCTAACTGTGACCGCATAAAATAATAGTTGTTATGTTAAACAGACTTTTTCCTGCATCTGTCAGCACGCAAAGGAGACAATAATAATTATTTGCGATAGTTCAGAAAGCAGGGCTACATGGGACTACTGACAACCCAAAATCAACTAAAGCTGCTGGTGGATGCCCACTTAATATTGGGTGTCTTAGTATTGCCTAGAGATGGGTGAGGTTGAGTTGTTACTGATTACATCTTTGTGCAGGTTGTTCAACAAATGCGCAGGGTGAACTAGGTGATACGATTTTTACTCTGAAGTCCTATGTTCACATCCTGCAATCACTGTAAGGAGATCAAGTCAACACGAGGCACCGGATAAACCCATCTTAAATGCGATTCAAAACATATCAAGGTTTTAAGAACTTGTGACAAGAAGAGAAGTTATGGTTTCTCTGATCTTATGTGTATCGTATCAGTGGTCAAGGTAAGCTGAAAAGCTTTTTATAAATCTTAAGGTTTGAAGAAAGATATGACAGATTAGATTTTTACCAATGTATTACACTCTATGGGGGAGAACATTAAATATAAATAAATATATGTGTGTATATATATATATAAATATATGTGTGTGTATATATATATATATATATATATATATATATATATGTGTGTGTGTGTGTGTGTGTGTGTGCGCCCACCTGGCAAGCAAAACAAGGCTTTGCTCCACTGACCGCCAGTTATTTTTACGAAGATTTCATCAAGCAATATTGTAGAAAATGCAGATATTGCATACTGGTGATGTATATTTTGTACAGGCATGCAGATGAAGCCAGAATTTAAATGCAATGTGCAAAGTTTTACATTAAATGGTTTCTCTTAAAAAAGCATTATAAAGACAACACTGAACCATTGGCCGTTAATATGCATTGCAAATTGCCAAAATTCTGTTCACATACCTTTGTTTTACTGTTTTGAGAGGTAATCTAAATATATGAGAGGCTATCTAAATAAAAATATTGACATCAATTGAGTCATGTGACTGAAAACTACGAATAGTGTATGTTTTATTGGATATAATTAAATTGTAAGTAACATTTTTGTCAGTATTATATCAGCCCAATTAATCAACAAACAGATCTGAAATATCCTCAATGTCCGTACCAAAATGCAGGGCAGTTAAGGGCCCTAAGTTTAATATCTATAGTTACTAAAGCCAAGTATGTTCAATAGTAAAAGTGATAACTTAAACACAACTAATTCAAAAAAAGAAATTATGTATAATCGCATTGTAGATAATCTTTAAGGGCTGAAGACGATGGTGACTGGCTCATGGTTTCAGGAGGCAGGTGAGCTTTATTCTGCTCTCCCTCCGAGCATCTACTGCTGCCATCTGCACCTGCTCATCCATCACCCACGCTGTAAGTTTTGTTATCACTCTAACACTAATCAAAAGAGAAAACTGTCACTGCCACTGACCTGTGGAACCTCCCAATTATGCTCTTCAAGAGTGACAGCAGCACTTAACTTCCACTGCCGGGTAAATGACCACCATCAATCTAAACAGAATAGCAATGAACCACCGGGCTGCAAATGATTTTTTTTTTTTGGGTACAGAAATCCCCAGCCTGGAATTTATGAAAGGTGAAAAGCAACTCAAGGCTATTTTACCCCCCTCCTCCTGGACCCCACTCCTTAGACGAGAGTGTTCAGACTCGCAGGCTTGGGGAGACGACGTCTGCATTAGTGCTAAACAGAATTTATGCTTTTTAATCTACTCAAAAGGTGCTTAAGCGGCCTGTGCGCTACAATGCATAACAGAATGCCAGTTCTTAAATATGGGGGTCGTTGGTATAAAATGGTATATATAATCTGTGTGCCCTTCTTTTTCGAGGGCAATGCTAAAGCGTACGGCTCTAGTGTGCCTCTCCATTTTTTCTGTCTAATTGTCTCCATGATTACCTCAATATAAAGTACTAAAGACTGTAGCTTGCTTTGCTTTCATTCTTTTTTTTTTTCATTATTGCAGGCAGGCTATGTTGACAATTCCATATTGAGGTATAAACTGTCTTTGCATGAGGTCTCAATTATGTGCACTGGTGGCCCTGGATCAGAAACGAGCCTTCTATGGAGAACACATCTGTGTGTTTCCAGTGGTTATGAAATTAAATAATCCCTTAGTTTTTTTATTATTATTATTATTTGACTAAACTATATAAAACTATAAAAAATAATTAATTACACTCACTTAATATATTCTACTATGAAAAATAATACATTCAGTGATGAATTGCAGGCAGTTTCTTAGGTTCATACCATATGCTTGTCAAAATGCTGTTATCATTTCTGTGATGTTAGGTTTATGACATAACATTTATGTTTATGACAAATATCTATTATATATATATATATATATATATTAGGGCCGGGACTCGATTAAAAAAATTTATCTAATTAATTAGAGGCTTTGTAATTAATGAATCGCATTTTAATCGCATATAAATATTTGACCTGAGAACAGTGAGAAGTAAGTTTTTTCATATGGATTTTTA
>JAUMHQ010000071.1:1931523-1961013 GCA_032361165.1 Enteromius paludinosus
GTCTTTTGCAAACACTTGATTTATATAAGAAGTTGGAAACGATGGTGTTTGAGACTCACAGTATGTTATGTCCATGTACTGAACATTATTGTTCAACCATGCCAAGGTAAATTTAGTTTTCCATTCTATGGATACCTTTAAGTATCTTGGGGTCTTGGTCATGAGTGATGGAAGGATGGAAGGTGAAATTGACAGACAGATTGGTGCAGCAGCAGCAATGCAGTTGATGTACTGATCTGTTGATGTTTTTTTTTTTTAAAAAGCAGTTTTCTCATTTTTCCACTTTCCATATTACATAAAATAATGGCTTAACGAATTATACATAGTCAGAATAGACTTCATCTTGCAATGAAAGGCTCTTGTTTTGTTTTTTTAAACCGCACAGAACAGCACCTATCCTTCAGTTTCTCTGAAACACTTTACAATAAGGTTTATTACTTAACATTAGTTAACTACATTAGTTAACATGCAGTAAGAATGAACAATACCTCTACAGCTAGGGCTGCATGATAACAGAAAAAATTATTATCACAATTATTTTGCTCAACCTTTTTTTCACAATTAATAATGACAATTATTCCTTTGGTAATTAACTTTTATTCACTTGTGTATTCGTATTGCACTTTACAGCCACAAATAAAGAAAAACAAACAAACCAAACATGTTTAGTATGGAGAGTTTTTCTTAGCTGTGAATAAATATAAATATAGCTGTGTAAAAAAATTAAATTAAACTGCCTCTTTTACATCAACTGGTAACTATCGCACCTTCTGCACCTTCCTCACTTTGCTCCAAGTAAAGCCGGTTCTGTAATCAGCGGAAAATTCCATCAGGTGAGTGATCTTACATTGAGCCGCATTCACTACACACAGCTGTTATTCACGGACGAGCTGCGCAAATTCGGGTTCATTATCAGCGTGATTTTGTGCAGCTCGTCAGAGAATAATGCGTAGTGAATGCGGCTCAATGTGAGATCACGCACCTGATGGAATTTTCCGGGGCCGCAAGCTCATATCAAACCCTCGCGCGTGCTTGCAGTGTCATCCGCGCACAAGTCAAGCACTCGTGCACGATCACTCATGCGATCAATCCTCTCTCACCTGCTCGCGCGAACACTGTTTTGTCAGTCGTGGGGCGAGGCTTGGTGTTTTAGTTACAACTATATCATTGTCATAAATATCATTATCGCAATAAAAATACGATTAATCGTGCAGCCCTATCTACAGCATTTATTACTTTCGGCTAATGTACATTTCAGCATTTACTAATGCATCATTAAAATCACAAGTTACCCTTTCAGTCAAATCACTTCGACGTTACATATGGGAACTTGCCAGAGAGACCAATTGCCTTTGAGCACTTTACTAAAGGCCAATGAAACATTGGCCTTTAGGTGCTCAGGTGCACCTCATCACTGCGTGAGTATAAGAGGGCACGAGCGGAATGCAAATGCAGATTTTCACTTCAGAGCCTTCACCGTTTTGAGCTGCTGCAGGAGACCCCCTCTGCGAGTTCTGGAGAACTGATTTCGAGGAAGAGTCCTGATTTCAAGAGAGCTGCTCAGGGACCAGCCTTTAACACCCGGAGGGGCGGGAAGCGTTCCTGACACAGGCAGTCCGGAGGTGATGAGGACTGCTCTCCGGGTGACGTCGATAGCATCTCCGCCCCCACTCCTGGAGGAGGGCCAGGAGCTTCTGTGTACACAGAGAGAGCAAGTCTTAACAAAAAAAAAAAAATGTCATAACCTCCGGGCCCAGTGTTCGAAGGTCCCATCTGTCGCCAGCGCGGGATCCAGGGAAACAGGTAAGCTCTGCTCAGCGCAGCCAGGCGAACAGTCCCTGTCCCGCTATGGGCTGCCCCACTGCTGGCAACAACGCGGCTCGGAGCCTGGATTGCGCTCCCCAGCCCCTCGCGGTGGTTGATTCCGACGGGACGCATCGGCTATGCGATTCAGTTTGCCAGGCGCCCACTCCGGTATCGTGGCATTCGCGCTAACTCGGCCCACTCAGAGAGCCAAGCTGCCGTACTGCACGCAGAGATTGGTGTCCTACTGTCGAAGGAAGCAATCAAGCCTGTCCCTCCAGCCGAGATGTGGTCAGGGTTTCAGCCCTCACTTCATAAAAAAAAAAAAAAAAAAAGCTGAGGGTTAACCCTCCAGGATCAGATATGAGCTTTGAACTCGCCCCTTCCTGAAGTGAAGCTGCCGTTCAAAACCGCTCTCTCCGAAGCGCAAAAAAAAAACATGCTTCCGGAGCCAGGGTGGGTTCGCAGCCACGACCTGAAGTACGCGTACTGCTATGTCTGGATTTTGCCTCAACGTCAAACCCCTTTCGATAAGCTGGTTGCGTTGAGGGTCGAGTTCATCAGTATATTACCCTTGGCTGTCACTCTCAGTTGATGCTCTCTTCCCGCTGAAGAGGCTGAGGGGCATCCGCATCCATGATCCCTCTCCGCTATAATAAATAGCTCACTCGCAGGTCTGTCCTGCATGCTCAAGGACTTTGTGCTTCAACACCAAACAGCCATCTGGGTCTTCAGGTCTAACAGAATAAGAGTAAACTCTCCAAAAAAAAAAAAAGGAGAGGATCTCTTTTCTCGGTTGGAGCAGGACTCAATCGTAATCACTGCCCGTCTTGAGTGAGCGCGCAGGGCGCAGGCCATGCTGAACTGCCTAGAAAAAAATAATAAAAAATCCAGGCACGGAGTAGCGGTTTCTTTTGCACTCCGGACTGGCGTTTTCCCGCAGTGTCGCTGCCTTTTCTTTTAGCCGCAGTCTAGGAAGAAAATATGACACGGCTGGTGCTGTATCGGGCAAGTCAGCCAAAAAAGAGGCTGTGTTCCCTTCAATTATATTCATAATCTTATTGATATATTGCATTCCTTTTATTCCACTTGCAAGAACGATGTGTTAAGTCATGTGCTCCGTTCCCCCAGGGTGTCGGGGAAGGTTACGTGCAGATCCTCTGCTGATGAAGTATCTTGCCTGTCGGCAGGGGGTCTCCACGTAACACGGCACCAGAGTCGTGGCCTTTTCCATGGGTGTTCCCATATGTAACATCGAAGTGATTCGACTGAAAGGGTAACGTCTAGCTTACGAACGTAACCCATGTTCCCTAAAGGAGGGAATGGAGACGTACAATTTCTCCTGCCACGACTCTTGGAGGAGGTCAGGAGGTCGTTAAATTAAAAATTGTAGCAAATACATATCATTTTCAAAATAGTATTTTACTTAATTGTTTTTTATATTTTGTGGATAAATCATCCCGTTGGCCAGATTGAATATGGAAGCTATATTCCATATGTTGAACTCCCTTGTTCTAGGGCAACACAGAATCTCAAAATATGTCCTTTAAATCAATCAAGATATCAAATCTCAAGCTCAGGTCATGGTTGAAATTACGAATGGGCTGCTTAATAAATAAATGCAACCCAAACATTAACTGGCAATTCCTGAAACTATTAGAAAGACTCCATTTTATTATCCTTATAGCAACTGTCATTATTCTTGTACTCTGGCTTTTAAGGTCTTTATGAGATATAGCAGCTGGATGCTAAGTGCAAAATGTGGGCTACTATAGAAAAATATGTACTGTTTCAATGCATCAATAAATTGTTAAATATTTGAGATGTAAAAGGTAAGCAATAGTGCAGATTGAGAAAGATAAGCCACTGACCTTTCTACCTCAGAAAACCATGATACAATGAACTGTACATCCAGTGGATATTTGTTGGTAAACCACCTTGCATATTCAGTCCAAAATATGTCCAAAATGTAGTCTTTGAAGTCTTAAATTTCAGGTTAAGGGCTTCTAGAGTATCCGAAGTTCGTTTGACAAACAGTAGGAGGTTGCTGAGTGTCATGTTCTTTAAAGTGCCGTAACACATAAACAGACACAAGATAGTGTGAACCTTGACAACAGCGGTCGACCTGTCTGACAAACCCCTGAGGTCAATAGAGGTCAAATACCAAAAGTATATTTTAATGACTGTCCTAAAGTAGTCTTTTTCCATCTAGAGGAACATTTAACTGACCGAAACCTGGTAGAACAAGTTCAGCAGAACACCTGGTAATGGTAAAGTTATTACATTACTGCCATAAATTGGAACAATAATAAATTGACTATTTCAGGCACTGAAATCTGACTAGATCAGCCACATTTAAAGCTGTTGCTAAAAAAAAATCAATCGCTTTTATTTATATAGCGCTTTTAACATTACATATTGTAGCAAATCACTCAACATTATTAAGTAGGAGAACAGAGTGATGGTAATGTAGAATGATGACAAAATTAAACTATTTATTTATCAAATGCAGAGATGGTCTCTGTAGTCAAGACGACGATAATCACTAGAAATCAGGTGTCCCCAACTAAGCAAGCCAGAAGGCGACAGCAGCAAGGAAAAAAACCTTGGGAGAACCTCTGGCTGGACGCCCAGCACCAGTTCAGTTTAAGCACATGTCAGATTGTGTAAAGGATTATAGTGTGTGTAAATAGCCAATACACTCACGCACAAACCTGTGATGGAATATCATTGCAATTCTGTATTTAATTACTTTTTAAATTTCAGCATTGCCTGACAAACGTAAATAGTCATTCAGTTAAACTAATGATCTATAATAATTAACAGAAGAATTTCTTACGTAAAATAAAAGTAATTCATGGCCTCTGTATTGTTTTAATGTGGGGCTACACGAGAGAGCTGTCAGCGAATTCAAAATGTCGTGAGTACAAGCGATCAGCATGCGGTAGTTAATATGCGCATATGGATCCCAGACACAAATGCTTCACTACAGTGACTTTTTACAGAGAATAAAAAGAATCTTTTGTGATCAAATTCCAACAATGCAAAAATGTTAGATACATTGTTGAGCGGTTACATGAACACCAACAAAAACAAGTTCAAAATGTGGCATCTGATATCTTGAGGTCAAAGGGTGGTTAAACGTGGGAACCAGCATGTGTTCCTCAGATGAAAGCACACTTTACAATTTACAACAAAGAATTTTCATATTTAGACAGTTGTAATATATTGCTTTTAGTTAATGTCTTTGTTTAATTAGTTGTTGCTACAAGTTAATGTCTAGACATGACAAAGAATTGATGGTAATTCCCACTCTTACTAATATGGCACAATGCTGTCAGAATTCTGTTTTTAAAAACCAGTGGAATGTAGCCATGTGTTCTAAACTGGGCTTACACATCGTAAGATTTAATGGAAGCCATGTGACTTTAAGATTAATGAGAGGTAAATTTGATATTTTAGTAATACTGCTGGTTTAAGGGAATCTTTGTACCCATATCAGCAACATAAACCAAAACTATTTGAAAAAAATGTATTAAACCAGATTTTTTCTGAAAAAAACGAAATTCTCTGTTGAGAAGTCATTGTCATGGCCAGGTAATTCTAGGGTGCTACATTTTACCTTAGAGGCCCCAAGTCTATGATATAGTCTGCAGGGTCTGTTTAGTGCCAAATTTTAATACTCAGGGGGTATGATATGAGTAATACTAGTAGTGATGAATGGTCTCTGCATGTCTAAAAATGAAAAACATCCCTGTTAAAAAGATGGATAAGTTCAAAAATGTATTTGCATTGATGTATAATAGTAGAGCAGTCTATCAAGTACAAAAACATCTAACAACATCATGTCTTTAGTTATAAATGCACATTTCAGAAGCCCTAAGTAAGACAGCTGTTCTGTCCTTTGAATGCTATTTTAATACTCTTTCAAGCAACTCCAAACTGGCCTGTAGGGCTTTGTGTCATCTCTCCTGCACAAGGTTAACAACACCCTGTGAGCTGTCACCAGAGCACAGAGGCCCTTAAGGGAGGTGGGCCATACAACTCTCCATGGGAAAGAGACATTGCAGGGTATTTTGGGGCTAAAGAACCCATTTGAATGCTGTTTGTTGACCTTGGGTATAACTGGTAGTCTTGCTATCTTGTGTTTAATTTAAGTGTTGTGAAAAATCTAATTTTACTGATGGCTGACCCAGTTGATATATTTTCTGAAGCAGAGTGTGAGACATAACACCATTTGCTGGCAGTAAATGTCTTATCTCAGTTCCTTTTTATACAGGTGAGTAGTGTCTAGTTTTTTAAATGTACAAATTACTCCTTAGTGGGTATAAAAAGTGCACACCCCTACTAAAATGTAAGCTTTTAGAAATATATAAAAAGTATTCCAGTAAAACTATTCCAGATTTTTTTTAATGATGAATGACTTAATGATGTAAAGCCAATTATAATAGTTTTAAGTTTCATGTTTTCATGTTCATGTTTTTGTCCTCCGAAAGACTAATAGCTAGAAGTCAAAGTTAATAGTAAGATTACGTGTATCACAATGTTGTATTATTCTGCATGTTGTAAAATGTGTTTTGCAATAGTTCTAATTACATCAAGTACATCATGTTCCTGGATCCTTGTTGATCCTGGAACAACATTTCAATCAACCAATCAGAATTAAGAGATAACTTTTCAGGAAACAACTGTTTTAGGCTTACAATCAAGGTTAGGTGCTTCAACATTCTTTTTAATCAGCTGTCACTTCCCACTGATTTTTAAAATAAATTATGGTATAGTGTTAGTGTATTTTTGGACAGTAATGACATGTAATGTAATGACAGAACATGTCTAACTTGGCAAAATCACGGCGACCACATTCTGTCATTTAGCCAAAATGTCACGATTTTAAAGACAAAGTGCTACACAGTCTATTTAAGACTTATTAGACCTATTATTTGCTATTACTGACGACAAATGCTCAAGATGCGCAAACTCATGATGCGGATATTTTTTATAGATTGCTTTTTAGTTAACATTTACAGTACTACTTGATTTGAAACCGACAACTACAGTACAAATATAACACCTATTAGTAGAATAAGCCTCCTGGAGAGGCAAACACAATAGCTGTAGTGACCAACAATAGGATCGTGCATGTCAGCGTTACTGTTTTGGCGGTTTCCAGGGCACATCACTATCACATGACTCGCTGAAACAGCTGCAGCATGTGCAGCAGTGGACGTCTGAAGATAGTTTGCTTGTTTTCTTGTGATTAAATCTGCTTATTTTGGCACCCTCTTGAAGTGTTCCTCCCTAACATAAAAGTATTGTGAAGGGGACTTTTTCAAACACAAAAAAGCAGCTTTTAATGCAGCCACTTCCAACTGTCTCTTGTTTTGGAGAGTTTCTGCCTTTAGTCTGCTCTGACACTACCTCCACCATGTTTTACAGATGAGGTAGTATTTTTAGGATAATTTGCATTTTCCTTTTTACTCAACACATTTGCTTTCCCATCACTTAGATATAGCTTGATCTTTGTCTCATCTCAGTTTTCTCAAGTTAGCTCCTCCATCTTTATCCTGGTTTGTCGGTGTCATTATCGAATGCAAGACTCAGAATGCAGAAGCAATGGATATAACTAATATGGCACATTCTCTGCTTTTAATATCTGAATGATTAATTCAACAGGACATGGTTGATCACTTAGAAAGACCTATGTGACAACCGTTTCTAATATTTATGCTCACATTAGGCAGAGGGATGAAACTCTGATCTTCTTAGCAGGTAAATACTAGGGGTGTGACGAGACACTGGGTTCACGAGATCGAGACGAGACAAGATTTTGTAATCAACTTTTTGAAAGTAAACAATCAAACTTGTTTCGGGAAAAGGGTGTGATGGCACGGCTTTATACATAATCTCCGCCTCCCTAATTTCCTAATTATCCTATCAGGTTCTTCGTCTCGCCCTATAAATAACCACAGCTCTCTTCCTTCCTCATCCTCGATCGCAGTATCCCTCCACCTCCCCTACTCCTCCTTCTTTCTTTCAGGGGGGGCACTCAGGCTTAGGAATCGGCCGCCCACCTCTTCTCTCCCTTAGAGCTATTTACCCTAGGGCTCGGCAGCCCTTCTAACCCTGAGTCTTATCCCCAAGCAGCACACCAAACAAGCTCGCTTTGTTATATATGCCGACCAGCCCGAACTCGTCAAACTATTTTAATGAATAACATGCATTACATGCATCACATGAACAACATGTGAACACTGCAAAATATTTTGCCACAATATGACAGACAAGTAATTAACAATTAATAACAAAAAATGTAAAATAGGATAAATAAATAAAAACAAATAACACAAATATTCCTTTAAAAGCAGGGTAAGCGATTCTTTTTTTTAAAGCTTCAGAAAACAAAGTCGGGCCAAATACCAAAACAAACTTGCCTACTGCGCCAGCTTAAAGGCCATAGTATACTTCAGCTATCGGCATGACATCATTTTCGTCACATTCATCTTTTAGTCATATTTACAGATTTCTAGACTCCACTCTTTACTGTTGCAATACTTATCAGCTAATACTGATGGGGTGTGTTTGTGTATACAGATGGTATAAGTATTGTAACACTTGCACATCCTTGTTACATCCCTTAGTAACATTCCCTTAGTAACTTGGCTTGTTTTCATACGTTCCCCTCTGTGTTTTGTTGCTCACACACGTAAATAACAAAGAAATCCAGTTGCAATACCATGGAATAGCAGAATTTCATACTGTAAGTCTACTGTATAACAACACATGTAAGTGATATAAAATAAATACATTTTAAAAAAGAGTACCATAGTGAGACAGGTCAACATGTATAAATGTGAGTCTGCTCACTGAGAAAGAGCAATACAATTTTCCCCAACAAAACTGCAAAGATGAATGGTTGACAAAGGTGTTAATAGCAGGTCATAGATTCTTCAGCATTACGTAATGGTATCCCTTCTGGTTTTATAGTTTCTGGTCACTTTCCTCTACCCAAGCCCAATATCCGTGCATACATGCCCTTTTTCCCTTTTTCCCTTCTTCCCTTCATGTTTTTACTGCAAACTATGACATCGGTCTCATCCATGAGTGGGAAAAAATCTGGGCCCCTCGCCTCTGAAAGGGACACTGCTACATGCCAAGTGCTGTTTACAGGGGCTATTTTAAGAAGCTGTAAATATGGGAACTTCCTCTGTGTAAGGGTATCTCATATCCCAACTGATCATTTTACATTATTAACAACAAGCTTCAAGCACAGTAAGCCGTGCTGCCATATGCTTGACTTTGTACTCACTAACTGGGACAGACCAGTTGCCCTGATTGATATTAAACTGAACATATAAGTATGTGAATGCTATGACTGTTTTCTTGCTCCGTTTAGATGAGGATTGTGAGGACAATTAAAAGTTATTTAATGTCAACATAAATTTGACCCTATTTACTTCCTTAATACATGTTTGAGACAGGCACCCCAAGAATTTGCATAGTCTCAAGCTCTTCACTGGCAACTATGCTAAGCTGTATATACATACCTGTACACACACACACACACACGGACCATTGGCCAAACATTGACTATGTTCATGTAATATAGGTTGCAACAATTCCAACATTTAGGTCATTCTCTTTTCTTGCAAGGATCACTCTCACTCACTTGTTTCACCAATCTAATCAACTTCTCATTAATAAATCCATCCCATCACAGAATTAAAACAGGCTGTGTTTGTCATTTCATGTTCCATATAAAAGTGTTTATACGTAATTATATTTGACATTTAACTGACTTTAAAACTTGGTCCTTTTTGTACTGTACGGCCACAGAATTAAAGGTTTAATGGAATGCATTATTATAGTATTTTAAATTGTTCTCTGATATCTACTTAGAAGTTATGTGGCTGAAGTAAGGGCGGAAAATCTTCAGAAACAGTTTTACATTCCATTTTTTGAGCTCTGCACTGATTGACTATTTCACAGTGCATCTAATTTCAATATTTTACATAGAAGTTCAGAAACACAGGGAGGAGAATGTATATTATTATATTATATTATTTCTAGCAGTTATATCCTTGGATAATTCTCCAGTAAAAAAAATGTGGCATCAGGGAGCTGCTATTAATATGCACGATTGCTAAGTTTCACTTTAACTTTAGAGATTCGCGATCGGGCTGGTTATATTATGGAGCATCTCAGTACTTACCACACATTTTACAAGATCAGATACTTGTCAGGGGTGCTCAGGATCTGTAAATCTCTCTCTTTACTCCGTTTATGTGGTAAGTGAAATCTTATGTGCTGTAATGTAACAGGCTACTGCTAAGAAGCTAACCTATATTTATTTTCTCATTTCTACAGTTCACATCCCCTGCACAGCCTGGAACATAACGTTTGTTTCAATGATCTGTCATTTCCGCCATTGTCCCGCCATTGTTTCTTCACGATAACTTTCCCTGCAGAACTTCTGATTATTAGTCTAGAACATGGGCGGGTATATATTATGCAAATGTGGGGGGCGTAGGGATCCCAAGTGTGATGTCACAGTCAGTGTTACGTTTTGATTCGCCTGTTTTTGAGTGCACAACATTTGCACACGATTGCACAATGGTGTTTCAGGCTCATGATATATAATTTCCATGTACAGAACTGTTATTATTTAACTATAACAAAGTAAATACATGTAGATAAATGTTATTAAATGTAGGTTTTACATTCTATGGCACCTTTAGGGTACTTGCTCAACTTTGCTGCAGCATCATCAGTGTTCGCTAACGATGCTTGAAGTCACCAATGCTTCCAACTTTTTACAGCAACTTTTTTGATTGGAACGGAAAAACTGATAAATTTGTGTTCTTTGAAGGCCCTGCTGAAAAGACCGGCATAATTGGTTAAATCTCTGTAAGGTCAGTAGTGCATTCAGGTAAGTACTTTACTTTGGCACTTTGTTTTTTAGTCTATAAATATAGATTATTATATGCTGCGTGCTGTCACTGTGTCTTTTCTTCTTTATGTGCATGTTTGTGTTGTCTACAACCAATGTCTGGTCTTTATCACTCACTGTATGACACTATGACCCCTGCTCTAGGATGTGTTAATCCTCACTAAACTTTGTGCCTGCTTGCCTGACTATCAAAGAATAGCTGCTACAAACCAGGGCCAATAAAGGATAGCTGGCCTATGTCTTGAATGATTTGTTTGATTCGTTTATTTGAAGAGTTAAAATATATACCCTTCCTTAAGGTATGTCCTTTCCCTTTAAGGTATACAATAAATCTGATACTCTTTAAACATTTTTATTTTACAACACACTTTTTGTTTTTTTGCATTTGGCTGACTGGCCTGTGACTCAGTAGATGATGGAATGCAGACAAACCACTCATCTGACTTGCTGCTAAGCAGGCCCGGACATAGGCATGGGCAAGGTGGGGCAATGCCCCCCTAAATGCTGTGACTGCCCCCCCAAACGTGAAGGCTTGCAAAATTCAGAATTTCATAAAAACTTTAAGTAAAATGATCAGAGCGCTCTCTGCTCGCTTTCAAACTAGCTAATGATTGGTAGATGTAGGGAGGGTGTGGCTACTCACTTCATTTGCTTGCTTGTCTCACTTGCTCACAGTCACGGCACGACAGAGCTCAAAACTAAAAAAAAAAGACTTTTCTTTCTCACCGGAATTATTTAATTACTATAACTCTGTTCTTCTTCTCTATCTTCTCTCTCTTTCTCCTCAGTCATTTACAATTTGTTGAAGTGAATCAAGTAACGAGTCGACAATGCACAGATTTCTGGTTGCTAAAGCTAAACCTAGCGGTAGCAGCGGAGCTGCCAGCAGCAGTGCTACGGATTTAGCAGCATTGGAGACTGAATCATTACCCGGTCCCGGCCCATCGGGTGGTACTGCTTGTGGACTCGCCACAAACCATTGTGCCCGGTCCAGTACCAGTACAAGTTTTTCTAGCTGCACAAGCACCACAGCCCCCGCTGCCCCCACCATTCGCAGTCCAGTGGCCGCTGAGGATGATGTAGACATAGGCTTGAACACCTTAGCACCGTCACAACCCATAGCTTTTGTTTTCCCCAAGCGTAATTTTGGTAAAAACGCACGCTCATTCTGCCCAGGGAGGCATCGCGGGAGACCATGGCTCGAATATTCAGCAAAGCTTGAGTTTTCTTTCCATAGATGATTAGAGAAGCTCAGCCCCCCCCCCCCCCAAATATGATTATAACTAAGAATTAAAAACGACAAAAAAAAACACACAAAAAGAAGACAAAAAAAGAAATAAAAAAAAATATATAAATTAAATAAAAGACATAAAAATTAAAGGGTAGATAGATAGACCGACAGACAATCAGACAAAAGCAGACAGACAGAC
The DNA here is from genome assembly GCA_032361165.1 of Enteromius paludinosus. NCBI lineage: Eukaryota > Metazoa > Chordata > Actinopteri > Cypriniformes > Cyprinidae > Enteromius > Enteromius paludinosus. The sequence continues at coordinate 1,943,704 of JAUMHQ010000071.1, forward strand.
ACATTTAAAAAGTAAAAAAAAAAAAATCCAAAAAATAAATGAAAAAGAAAACATACATGCAGTCATTGCACCCTTTTGAGGCTGCATTTATGTTTTTTGTGTTTTTTTGTTTTTTTGCAATCCAGTGTCCTATTTGTGCCGTTCCCAAGCCTGGGTAAATGCCCCCCCAATATTCTACATGCACCCCCTACTGGGGCTGGCTAAATCCGGCCCTGCTGCTAAGTGTCTTACACAATGTATATATGTTCAAAGAGTTGTTACTCAGTTAAACAAATGAGAAACATACATAAAACCGCATGATAGAGCCCTGCATCTGTGGTTGTCTGCAGGAAAACACTTTAAATGAAAACTAAGTAAACATTAAAGTATTTAATAAAAGCAAGAGAAGCTTTAGCTGTGACTAAAAATGAACAAAATTGCACCAATTGTCATCAAACTGTTAATTGATGCTATTATTAAAATAAATAAAAAAACATATTTTGTTATTATGTTTCCCATTACAGTATATCCAACACATAAAAAATGTAAATAAATTGTTCATTATTCAGTCAGATATTAGCTGCCATCTGCTGGTAAGATTATGCCATTAAGTGCAAACTGCCCTCTAATGGTTGTATATAACAGTATGATAAAACTTCCACCAGGCCACCATCAAGAACTGTAAACTCTAAAGTTTTTTTAGATAAAGACTGTATACTTAATTTCTGAGACTCTAAGATATAGTGTTAGTCAGTCAGACCAAATGATTCTCAGAATCCTTCCTCATTTCTGTACCAGAAATAATTGTTCCCTCTCTACTGTTCTCATCAAGGTCCTGGGAAAGCCACAACCTTGCCAACTTTGCATAGCTCAGAAGCCAGTGGCCACCCCTCTCTCATCGTGGGAGTTACATTTCCTGTTTGACTCTGAAAATTACTGGAACAGTGTCCTTTCTCATGGTATTTTCCAAAATTGTAATAAATGACAACCCAACAATATTATAAAGTAAATAACAGAATCACAGTATTATAAATGATATATGATGTCCCAAATGTTGTAGATTTATAGTAAAGAATTATATAATTTCATAACAGACTATAATATCACGTATGCACACATGAAAATGTGATCCAGCAAAAAATGTTGAGTCAACAATCACTTGTCGCCAACAGTTGGTGGGTGTACTGACTTATCAGCATACCATGACTGTTTTTTGGGTTGTTGGGGGGTTTTTTATGCTAAAAACATTACAACTAACATCAGATTACTTTTTTCAAGTAACTAGTAACGTAGCACATTGGTATTACATTTGCAAGAAAATATCTGAGTGACTTTATAGAATAAGTAAGTTCATTTCTTTCTTCTCATGCCCGAGCAGAGAGAAATTGTGAGTGAGGTGCAGAGGCACTTCGTACACCCTGAGGCTTTTTCATTTCACTTTTGGTGTGAAAAGGCATTTACAGTTGCCAAAAATATCATTTTTGGGTTATATATAGCATGAATGATGAGTTCAACATGAATATAATCCAGACATGTTATCATGATCACATGGCCAACAATCACTTAAAATAGTAGGTCATCTGGGTACTTTTTTATTAATACTGTGAATTTGTAGCTAAATTTAGCGAGTGGCTCAAATGTTTTTTAGGTACAAATAAGTTTTTGTTAAACCTTATCAAAGTTCTATCTCACCTAGTGACTACTTTTAATCGAAATCCTTTGGCAACACTGCCTATGAACATAATGTTCCAGTTCCACAAAGTGTCACAAATTTAAATATTATAAGCTGTATCTGAATATGTCTAATTCCCTGCTAGGGGAAAGTGAGTAGTATGTCCAAACTTGCTAAACTGGCTACACTGTTCATAGGTAGTGTGATAATGAAGTACACAACCCTAGTAGTTACACTGCTAGGATACCTGAGGGGAACTGACGTCACACATCCAGTAAAACTCACCTAAGCAGCCACTGCATGAACGGCTCAGAAAATTTTCCGGGAGAAGCTTAAACGCAATCATTTAAAATGGCACTGGTTTGTACGCTTTGTGTATAATTTTAAACTGTTAAAATACTTTACCATACACTATATTACTATAGTCACAAAATAAGCGAGATACCCACCTTGCAGACTGCTGCTTTGCCACTGAACTCTTGTCTTGTGAATTGTCCCTTGAGCGGAAAACACCGCGGAAGATCCGTTATTCCCCATCGAAACACTTTGCAGTTTAACAGGTTACGAATCTAATGCATCTGAATCATTCCAAAAAGTCGTCACAGAGCTGTCGGATCTCGAGACAGGCTGCGGTGGAAAACAGAAAAACCCGCCTAAATTCAGTTTGAAAACTAAAAACACCTCACACGTGCATGTGTGTATCTGTCGCGTGCTGTCCAATCGCTGTGTCCGACTCTTCGCGTGAACGCCCCAACGGTCCGGTCCTGACAAACACAGCCTCTCCCGTCAACGCTTCGTAGAGGAATGTGCACAAATGTTGCTACATAATGTACATTCGATTCATTAGTGAACGTTTTTAAGATGAATCGCTTGTTGTATGTTTGTAAGACCCTAAGAATTGTAGAGATTCGTTCTGTCCAATAATGCAACTTATTTTAAACCGCAAACATAATCTAATTTAACAAACAATTACGGAGCAATTAATTAAAGACGTCTGTATTGCCTATAAGAGACCACTTGTGGGCCAGGACTTTCTGCAGCATCATGCAGTTTCCTGAGATGACTTGCCCTGGTAAGAATGGGCTTGATCTATATGGCTGTATCATGTAATCATTGAAAAGCTACATTTTTAAAACACCTAAACGTATAGATTCCCTCTTTGATTCCACGTTTAGGACTGTACTGTAGTTAAAAAGGTGTGAGGTGTACAAATATCTTCTATTTTGTTTATTTCTGTGAAGTGTAAGATTCAATTTTGTCGCTATGTCCTCAAGGCTAATAGATTTTCTGTAAGCATAGATAAATAAAAAAAATGTAAAAAAGAATTGTGGTATATGTAAAATGTAAATAAAATGCATCTGTTTAGCTGATCTAAAAGGTAATTTTAAAACGATAATACACTTCACATTGGTAAATTTATACACGTGACATCAGCAAACACACTCTAGTTATTTATTAATTTTGGTTTGAAACTTTGTCCACTTGTTGTCATTAAATCATACAATGTCTTTAAGGACAAGTTACATGGATATATAAACAAATGTATATAACCTTAAATTAGATATTGTGCATTTGTCAACAATAGTTGGCAATTAAAACAAATGTTTAAATCTGTAATGAATTGTCATTGCCTGTGCTATAACAACAACTTTTGATGTCAAGGGGAATGTGTATGGAAAAACAGATTATAAGTTAAATATTGAATGTATATATATTATTATTTTTTGTTTATAGTTTACTTCAGTCTAGCCGTAGGATGCAGCAAGATTTTAATAATTTACTTAATACCGCTAGAGGGCGCTCTTTAATCACTGTTGGGTCTTTAGGGCACATAGAGGAGTGCTTTGGGGGTTTTATTTTGTTTGTTTTTTCTTAAAGTGCCATCATTAACGGTCATGTCTGCCTGGATTTTCACGAAATGTATAGAGCTATGCCAAAACAAATTTTTCATCTTAACCAGTTCAGGGAAAAATGCAAAACTGGTAATTAAAATAAAAAGTCAGTTTTATAAATTACAGGAATATGTTTTTAAAGCAAAAAGAAACATACAATGTACAATGTTTACATATATAGTACACAAATGTCAGAATATTTCATTTCAAACAATACACAGCACATATTTCTTCACTCTTCTTACGAACCAGGTGAGCTGTTTCCAAGGGCTATAGATTTGGACCTTTTGGACAGTTATACATGTTGTCATATGTACAGTGAGAATTTAAATATCAGTGTGAATATTGTTTTTACGCTTTAAAGTCTTTCATAGGATCCTTTTTAAGATCTTGCTCAGTCTGTGCTTAGACTGATTGTCTTAACACCATACCAAAATGAATTTTCACATCTCCTGTGAGCCATGACATGACATCAGAACAGCTCCTCAAGCTGCTTTATTATGACACACACAGACAGATTAACAGTAGCATTAGGCAGAGCTGGATAAAGATCACCTCCAAATAAAATAAAAACAACACGTCATTTATCCCATCTATGATTTATACTTAAGGAACAGATGCAAAAAGATTTTGCAATAAGTGCCCTTTGCTCAGTTCCATGGTGTTTGACACCCACTGTGTCTGTGCTTGTTTATGGAAATAATACACATTTGTGCAACGACAGGTACAGTTATATTTAAACTTTCATTTGAAAAACTGCTGCATATGTCTACAAAAGAAAAGAGGGGTTTTTTTACACTTTTGAAAGAAAATATTAGATATACCAAACTCCCAGGGTTGATTCCAGGCAATGCTCTGTGGGTTCTAGGACATTATCATTTTTGGCTAGCTGTTTACTGGCCCAAGTCAAAATAGCCCACTCTCAAGTCTCTCTAAAATTTTGATCCCTATATAGGGCTATTGTTTGACTGAAGTCCTTTCATGTAACTCTGTAAGTGTACTGCCCGGTTGCTTAGAAAAACAATAACACATCTCTCCTCAACCCACTACACAATTTGAAGACAAACTTACACTCTAAAGTTTAAGGGTTAAAGAATTGTTCATATCACTATCTATAAGTAACCACAAGCAAGAGTAATTAGCAAAGTGCTTTCTGTTTGTTTGTTTGTTTGTGTGTGTGTGTTTATACTGATGAGAGATTTATTTTGACCTCAGTGATGGGTGGTTGAAGGTAGCTTTCTCCACCCCTCCCCCCAAAGACTAATGAACAACAACAAGCGGGCCTCCCTTTCTTCACAGGCACAAAAGATCAGTCTGGATACTGAAGAGAGCATATGCCACTGAAATCTGCCGGATTTAATAGGTAAACAACATTTAATCGCAGTCCCCTATAAGAACATATTTTAAAAATTTTATCTCAAATATTTTACAACGGATAAAACTGATTTGACATACTATTTGTCACCTCAAAGCAAAATTTGGCTGTGTGTAATGGTTTAATATTTTATTTATAGCTTTTACATATTTTACTCAGAACATGAAACTAAATGGTTTAGTTTTGTAGTATAATTATAGCTGTGTTGTTTCAGCACCATCAAACTGATGTATGCTGGTCATCAAGGAGGCAGCCGATGAATATTCGAAATGTTTTATATGAATAAAACATTATTTTCCTGTTGCTTTGACAAACTACAATCTGTAGTGTTATATGAATAAAAGTAATTAGACTTTTATTTATTTCACTTTCGTTTTGTTGTTTTTAAAGATTCATTTACATGTCAAGTATTAATGCAGTGTACTGCAGTGCAGGGTTAGTATCATTAGCTAAAACATTTTCACATATGCAAAATAAAACATAACGGTATGTAAACTTATTTTATTTTAGCTATTGCAGTGGCCACATTTCACCATTTTCGTGTAAGATGTAGTTGCCATATGGCCTGGCTAAGTTCCCTTTTATCAATTATGGCCTCCTAATAATCCTCATCTCCACTCTCTTTCGCCTCTTTGCGATTGTGGATGCAGCACAGTTGTTGGTCTGTGGGGACTGTGCGCTTTGGGTGCCAATAATAGTACATGAGAAAAGCACTATATGAATGCTTTATTTATTCATGCATTTGAGTACCCGGGCTGTGGCTGGGCCACTCAAGGACATTCACAGAGTTGTCTTTAAGCCACTCTTGCTGTTGTCCTGTTGGAAGGTGAACCTTCTGCCCAGTCTGAGTCTCTGAATGCTCTGGACTGGGTTTCCTTTAAGGTTATCTCTGTATTTTGCTGCACTGAGTGTTTCTTCTGCTCTGACGAGAACCTTTTGGGATGGTACTCTGCAGGTGATGAGAAGAGCTGGTTTCCTTTATAAATGATGCTTAAAATTAAGGTTCATCAGACCAGAGTATGTTGTTTTAGAGTATGAGGGCCCTTTATCAGCTTTTTTCTTTTTTTTTTCTTCTTTTTTTTTTTTGCTAATTCCAAGTGTGTTTTCATGTGTCTTATCTGAGGAGAGGATTGAGTCTTGCCACACCACCGTTAAGCCTAAATTGATTGTTGCAGTGATGTTTTTCCTTCTGTAGATTTCTTCTATCTCCACATGTGAGTGACCATCAGATTTTTGGTCACCACAGTAACCAAAGCCATTCTCCATCAGTTGCTCAGTTTGGCCAGAAGGCTAGATCAAGAAAGAGACATGTTTTTTTTTCAATCTACAATCCATTAAGGTTAACAGTGAAGCAGAATTGTTTTCTGAACTCATTCACATGTGTGGCTTTCCACATGTGTGGCTTGGCTCAAACCTGTTTCTCACCTCTTCAGACAGTTCCTTTTGACCTCAATGCATGACCTTGCTTCTGATACACACTTTTAGCTTTAAAACCTTTTATTAAGAAGTGTAGTAACATCTACAACAATATGAATGCTCCTGAGCTAAACTCCAACTGTCCAAGATAAGGGTATAAATACTTATGCAATGAAATCATTTTAGTTTTTTATTTTTAATACATTTCCAAAGATGTTATTTGCTGTACAATTATATGGAGTGCAGACTGATGTGGGGGGAAAGTAATTGAAAGCAGTTTAACATAAGGGAGAAACATAATAAAATGAAGATATGCACACAAGGCACAGTATATATACTGTAGTCAACATTTGAAGTGGATCATAAAAGTTCATCAAAGTTGTCCTAAGACAAGAATACGTATTGTTTTTGATTTTGGGAGAACTTTGATGAAAGGTTTTGATCCACTTTGAATGTTGACTACTGAGTTTATATATATATATATATATATATAATTTTTTAGTTTCATTAAAATTAAAACTTAAAGATTTCCAAAGACATGAGTTATTCACAATAGAACACAGAAAACAAAAGTTTTTAAATAGAGAAATACACTTACAAATTTGATGCCTGCTGCAGGTCTCAAAAAGTTGGCACAGAGGCAACAAAGGTCTGAGAAGTAAGAAAGTTTTTTTAATTCAGCTGCAAATCACATCATCTACAGTGCACAACATCATCAAAAGATTCAGAGAAACTGGAGAAATCTCTGTGAGTAAGAGACAAGGCCTAAGACCTTTGTTGGAAGCCCTTGGTCTTTGGGCCTTAGATGACACTCATCGACATGAGTCTGTCATTGACATTAGTAAATTGGCCCAGGAATATTTCCCGAGACCACTGTCGGTAAACACAATCCACCGTGCCATCTTCAGATGCCAATTAAAGCTCTGTCATGATAAAAGGAAGCCACCTGTGAAGATAGTCCTGTGGGCCAAGGCTCATTTAAAATGGACTGTTTAAAGATTAAACGTGGAAAAAGGGTACCCTGTCCGTCAAATTGACAATGTTAAAGCCTAATGCAACATAAACCCATATATATATATAGTAATAAGCATCAAAAAAATTGTGAAAAACAAAAGACACTTTTAGGACCTATGGCTAATGCATTTATACAGTTATATGTAAATGCCCATTTTATTTCCCAGCTACCCAAATTCACTGGTACATTATAATCCAAACTGCCTTTTATTCAAGGCCCGTATCACTGGCAGTGTTGTGCTAATTACAAAGCCACCGTAATTGAGGCTTGTGAAAACACTCCATGCTGCCATCATACATGACACAAAGGATGAGGCACAGAACACCCTGTGCTTGGCCGAACACTGAGTGCGCTTTAGTCGTCACACTTTTCCCAAACGCCTTGCAGCTGCTCCTATTGTGGTCCCTGAAGGGCTTGAGCAGAGCCTATGCTTCTCTGACCACCCCCCCTGCTGTCTGACAGCACTTAAATGAGCTCATTGAGACCCCCGTGCTGGAACAATTGCATACACTGATTCTATGCAGTGTGACCACAAAGCGTTCCCAGTGCAGGATTCCAATGCACACGCGAACACAGGTCAGAATGCCCCAACATGTCATGGTCAGGGTGAAAGGGGATTGTTCAGATATTTTCCCAGCAATATTTGAAACGTTCACACGGGCCTGAATTCCAGTTCAAACAATAAAGTCAGCTGCATTTGTTTGTCTAGTGACCCCTCGTTAAGAACAAATGGTGGTCATCTGTCTGGTTACTGAAACATGCAGTGGCCCCCAAAAAAAGTATTTGGACATTTTAGTCTCTTACATTTTTTTTATGTGACTGCATTACACACAGTGCCCTCCACTAATATTGGCACCCTTGAAAATCTGAACAAAAACAATTGAAAATAGGGAGAAATTCCTGTGATGAAATAAATGTTTTTCTCCAATACAATTATTGGCACCCCTAGAATTTTTGATGCGTAAAATATCTCTGAAGTATATTCCCATTCATATTCACAATTTTGAGAACTGGGTGATAATGGACATTAAATTATCCAGCCATGGTTTCTTGTTTCACAGAAATATATGTAGGAGGGAAAACAAAGCCCAAAATCCCTTAATCATCAACACAATGAAAAAACCCAAATCATATATTTATGACGGGCAGCAAAAGATAATAGAGATTCACCAATTAGTGAAGTGTTTTTAGTAAAAGAGCAAGAGCAGTGAAAATTACCTTTCCACCATCAGGGAAATTAATTAAGAAATTCCAATCAATGTAAAATGTTACGTAGCTGCTTGGAAGAGGATGTGTGTCTATCATCCTAATACACAGAGAGGAGTAGAGTTTGAGTTTGACTCTTCAAGGACCACAGCTGGAGAATTACAGAAAAAAGTCTCGGGGTCAGAAAACCTTTAAAAAAATAGTTAAACAGCCCCTACATCAGCACATGTTTTTCAGGAGGGTTTAAGAAAAATTTTCCTCACTCAATCTCCAGCATGTTCAGTTGTCAGACAGGACTGGAACTACAAATGGGACTGGCTTCTATGATCAGATGAAACTAAAAAAATAGCTTTTTAGCAGCAAACACTCAAGATGGGTTTGGTGAACACCGGGATAAAAACTATTCCATGTGTACAATGAAATACACTGCTGTGTTTCTGATATTTCTGTTGGAGGTCCTGGACATCTTGTTTAGACACATGGCATCATGGATTCCATCAAATACCAAAAACTGACTGACTTCTGTTAGAAATCTTATAACGGGCCATGGTTGGGTCTTCCACTGGTTCAATAATCTAACACAAACATCAAAATAAACACAAGAATTAGTCACCGAGCACAAAATAAAGTTTTTGCCTTGTCTGTCCCAGTCCTCTGACCTGATCCTGCAGAAAATGAGTGAGGTGAGTTAAGGAGGAGAAGCACCATCATGGAGCTAGTATTCTGAAGGATCTGAAGAGATTCTTTTCTCTTATCAGGCGTTCTCCAAACTCTTCAGGCATTACAGGAGAAAACTCAGAGCTGTTATCTTGGAAAAAGGACGTAGCAATAGTAGTATATAATAGTAGTTTTTCTCCCCATTTTCCAGTTGTTTTACTTCAGTGATAGGCTTGAATTTTTTTAAAGAAAGATCAAAAGGATAAACAACGCAGATTTATTTTCCGTCACCTTTGATCAGATTTACCAAGGGGGCCAATATTAGTTGAATGCACTGTATGTGGATTATGGTTTTATGTTCCATTTGACCTGAAATGCATTTCTTTGCAATTCTGTGTAAACCAAAATCTTCTCTTCAAGTCTTTCTTAATTCTTTCAAAAATCAGATCTATGCTAAAATATCATTGGCAACCTTGTTTACTTGTCATATTGACATGGTCTCAGGTTGTATGATCAGTGGACAGCACTAAATGTAAATGGTTTGAAATTGTACTTTTCTCTTTGTAAGATTCCGAACAGCCAAAATACATGTGCAGTCTTTTGGTTTGTCTCATATAAATTTAAATGACCCAAAACATACAAGCTGTAGGAGAATGTTCTTTATTTTCCCAGTGTTTTTATGCCAATTTTGCTGTGCTTACATATGCTTGCTGTGGTATTGGAATCCTTGAATGTCACTGGTATTGCTATGAGATACTGTTTCTGGGTATCTGGGACAACCCCACTTGGACGCATTATTGTAACATGCTACTGCCTTGACTAGAACTGCTAAATAAACCCCAATGTGACAACTCAAATTTGCAAATCCAGTATATATAAGGTCATGGAATTACTGCACATATGACTGCATGTATGAAAAAAAAAAGTTTATTGTCAACAAGTATCACAAATATATGAAAAAATATAGCATAAGAAATATATTAATTTAGTCAATAAATAGTCACACATATCAAAACAGCCTTGCAAGAGTCCCTCCTTTTAGTAGTGCTTATGGGAGGACTCTTAACAGGCTGACAACAGTACAGACACATGAGGTATTCAGTGTTTGTTTGCAGACAAACTAACATTTTGATGAATTGGATTGCATTCTAAAAAGGCATGACAGGCTCATTGTTTCAGCTTCCATTTTCTTAAGGCAGAGCCTACACTGAACTACATTCACTGTTCAAAAACAAAACAAAAAGTAGCAGTACACATTAGCACCTTCACATCTAACAACTTCTCATCTCCCCAGAACTACTCTCCTAATAAAAAAAACATTAAAATAATAATAGTAATGTTGTAGACATAAAAAAGGAAAACAATCCCTGAGCAACCTGTAAGACATGGGGCTTCTTTTGATAACCACAAACATGATTATCAATAGTCAAACAAAATCAACAAATAAGAAGAAAAAAAAAAAAAAAAAGGAGAGATTCTCATGGAGGTAAAACGGAGTGTTTCAAATTGGTTTGTGTTACATCAAATTGTCAACGTTTTTAAGTCAAGTATGGACCACGGTGTTAAAAATCTAAAACAATCTGGGAGAGCTAGGCTTTATCACCCATTCTCTTCAACACGCAAAATATAAAGCAATCATGGAATATTGGAGGCAAGACAGGAACTAAAAGTTCCTGAGCCTTAATACTGGAAAGATCACCTCAGGGATCATACAGTCATCATAAATAAAACTCTCCCCTGTCAAGAGGTGAGAAATGAGTCAGACCACATTTAGGAGTCCATCTCAGCAGGAGGGCGAGGTAGTAATGGGACTCTGCATGAAGGAAAGAGGGCTGGCCGCTGTGTGGATGGGGAAATTGAACACTGTGCTGCTTTTGCTAATGGCTGGGCTTCCTGCCTCCGAGGAACACGTAGAGGAGGCGAGCACTTGGGATTCGAATTGCAGAAGCTGCCCCATGAAGCTGAAGTTAGGAGAGATGATGCTGCGGCGCTGTTTGACAAACTCAAAGGCCTCTTCAAGTTTGACACGGTTGGTGCGCATCAGATAAGCCAAACATATGGTAGCAGAGCGTGAAATACCCGCTTGGCAGTGAACGAAGACGCGTCCACCTTTATTCCTTACAGAATCTATGGAAAAGGGAAAAAAATGTTGGTTAAAACTCTAAAAATTAAACGAGCTCAACCATATTACAGTTTCAACAACTTCTGTAAACACACATTCAATTGCTAATTACTCTCTATTGGTTTGCTGATCAAGGAAGCCATCTCATTAAAGAGACTGGAAAAGTTAAACCAGGCAGGGATTCGATTAAGAGGGGAAACACCCCCCCCCACACACACACACACACACAATGGGGGGTTGAGGCATCCCTGCTAAGTGCACTGATCTGATAGGAGGGCAACAGAGACCCAGAGACACTACCTTTTGTTCAGACTAAACAAAGGATGCAAAGCATTCAGACGGAGCCAGTTGCCCCCATGAAAAGATCAGGTCACAGCCTGGTGTTATTTGAAAAGGGGGCACCTCTTTAAACAGGATGAGAGGATGATGTAAGCTTTAGTTGCTGTCAGTCCTGGGTCATACAGCTGGTCAAAATGGAGGGAACTTTTGAAAAATTCAATTCAGACTTCAGTTGAATGGGGGTTGGGCTGTAAGTCTGCCTGCCTGCCAAAGCTCCTCATATGGGGACATCTGTTCCCCATTTCATAACAGAGGTTTGAATAATATCATCAAATAATGATACTTACTGATAAATTCAATAGCTTCGTTGAACCAGGAACTGATGTTGGCTTTGTGGTTGTCTTCAACAGGAATACTCTTGTACTGATAGTGGTCTTCAAAATGGTTGGGGCAGTTGGAAGAGACGTTAATGAGAGCTGTGATTCCCAACATGTCCAGCATGTCTTTTCTAGAGGCGTGATAAGCACTGCCTAAATATAGGAATGGCAAAATTTCAACTGGGCCACCCTAAAGAAAAACAACAAAAAAAAGTAAATTTGTGGACAAGTTCACATTAGCCAAAGTCATTTTTATTCATAGCACAGTCGCTTATTTAAGGAATAAGTATAATTTACCTGATCATACAGAGGGGTTGTACAGGAGTTGCAGGAGGAATCAGCAGGGTTTGAATGGCAGCTAGAGCTCAGAGGTAAACTCAAGCCTTGTGGGGGAACTGGCTTCGTACACATTTCAGGAAACTCGGAGGAAAAGGTTTCGAATCCACCTACAAACAAACAGCAAAAATTATTTTTTCAAACAGTGGTATTTACAAGCCTCTTGTTGACAACATTTGGTCGCACTTTTTAAATAAAAAACAGTTGTACACGAGTTCACACCATATATATGGAATGGGATTATAAAAAAAAATTAAGTTATAGTTCAAGAAGAATCTTTTCGTACCTTTAAGAAGGAACACGCTTGCTCCACATGGATTGCGACACAAAGCGTTCACGGCGAGCATTAAAGTCCCGTCTTTCTTTACTTCTCCCATTTCCAGACTGCGGTCATCCAAGAACACAACACTCTGGTAATCCCCGGACAGAAGCCTGTTCCTGGTGTCTTCGTTGGGTACAATGTGCTCCAGACCCAGGCCGCCTCTGGCCCTCCGGCGTACTATAGTACTGAAGCGCACATTACTGGAGCCCGATATATGGGACGAGCTGAAGGAGAAAAACGAACGACAGTCCAGAACCAGACAGTCTGAGTCATCTCCCTCCAACAGTTCACGAAGCGAGGCCGAGTCGATGGTGGGCACTTCCATGATGACCATAGTAGAGAATGATAGATCTAAATACATACAACGAGATAAACGACACGAGACGAAACGGCGAGCTTTGAAAGTTCTCTCTAAACTCCTTTGTTCGAGAGTCTGATCCAATAATAGTCCGTTGAGAGGAGCGGAAATTTGAATTTTGTTTTGTTTTCAGTTAAAACCCCGATACGTTGTTTCTTGTCGTTCTTATTCTGATATCGAAGGCGCTAAGCGGCGGTTATATACTGACCTCCACGGCTTTCGTTGAGAACCATGACGTCAAAGGCTCCGCCTTTCTTGGCCCGAGGCCCGCGTGAATTCGCACGTACGTCAGTGTGTGATTGAGCTTGACTAACCAAGCCCACATTATCTGATCCTGTCAAAACCGACCTCTACACCAAGAGACTAGTGATCTAGTCCAGTTTCCGAGTGGTGTCAGTAAATTTATGTGGTGTATTGATGGTGATCATTTATTCATGTTGTTTTGTTTTTGTTGTTGTAGGAATGATGCTTTAGGGGTTTTGAGGGACAAAATAGTTTTCCTCACAAACTGATCTTTAATCTTAGATCCATTTATCAGCCAGGTCGATGTTTGGCCATTAAAGTTTATCAGCATTGGCCAATGTTGCTGTCTTGGCAGATTTGTTCAGTTAGTTGGTTCCCTCTCTTGTCAGTTCTAAACAGGGCAAAGGACATTTTGTAAGTGGGGTATTTTATGTAATGGTCTACATAATCTTGTTTTAAAATATGCTCCAAATGGTAAGGAGATATGCTACACATGTGCAGGTTTAAAATTTTAAGGTTTAAAATAAGTGCACATAATAAAGAATTAGCTAAAGTGGCCCACTCTACTGGTATTCGACAAAAATAATTTGCTGAAAAATGTTTGAGATCAAATTGAGATCTCCAATTACTGGGGAGTTTTTCTCAGGAGAAAATCAAAAGGTTTATTGAAGATATCATGTTTTTTTTTTATGTGAGGTTAATAACGCTTTATCATTTATGAAATTCAGTAAAAATACAATAATAATTGTCAAAAATGAAAGAATGTTTAGGCTATAATATTTCCATTGTTTTATGTGATTTTGTAAAAAAATATTGTTTGTCACATAAATAACAAGATAATTAGTGAACCTGTACTCATAAAAGTTTATACTTTGTTTTTATTGTACAGGAGTACATAGTGTGCAATGCTGCGAGAGCAAAGGAAAACCATAAAAGTTAATCACTGTATAGAAACTTGAGGTCTAGTAAATTTCCATCAGCTTAAAACGCAAACCAAGAGGCCATGGAGTAAGAGACCTATATTTTCTAGATGATCAACATGTTGATTGTGGTGAGGAAAAGTGAATTGCTACGGAATTGGAGTGTAGTGCATGCAGTGTGTTGGTTTAGACATGTTTCATAAAAAATATGCAAGTTAATGCTTGTAGCTATAAGAGTGAATATGCTTTAATTAAATGTGTAATATTGTGTTTATCCCTGCTTTGTTTACTTAATACTAATAATGGGGTTGTTATAAATAATTCCTGGGGTTGTTGTACAGAAAACGCAAGAAACAGAATTACTGTTAAAAAAAACGAATGAGTCAGCAGAGACATGCAAGCCACAACATGAGACTGTTCTGCCCCAGGAAGAACACTGTGTACTGCATCTATGAGTTAGAATCTAGTTTGCATGCATGAGAATGCCACAGCATTTTTCACTTGTTGATTTAAATGTACACTGACATTTGCTTTACATAAACAATTATTATTTCTATCTATAATATGAAAACCATTAAATTATATACAAGTTAAATTTAAGATTAGCCTGCTTTTTTCTACAAAAAGATACAGACACACAAATATTTTTCCACAAAAGTACAAATGAAGCACTTTAAATTCTGCGAATCAAATCTTCAGGGCAGGAACATGAGCCATGTAAAATAATTTAAAACATATATTTCAGGGATTACTCATACTTGCATGTTCTGATTGTTAGAAAGGGAAGTGAAATCGTGTGACAAACGAGGCATTTCCTTGGTGTAGCAAATAGAATATACCAATGTCATCACAGACCATTTACGGACAGAGGTGCCTCTTGGCAACAGTTGTTAGGCCTGGGAAAATACTCTGTATGTCCTTTTAAACCATTTATAGTTTTTTTCATAGATTCTGAACATTTGACAGCTGAAGTTTCTAGAATGCATCCATTAATGACATAGTGAAACATACTGCATGATGCACCACATAAATCATAGTTATAAAACTATAAGATTTAACTGTTATATCTAATAAGGATCTTACAATATCCTAAGTGTGTGTTTGTTTTTTACTTTTTTTATTTTGACTTTTGTGAATGTGTGTGTTTTTTTTACTTTTGTTTTTTTCAGCTCTATTGGCTAGAAATGGCTCTTTGTCTTTGCAGTTTCTGTAACATATTTGTATAATACATCTCTAGTAAAAGAAAAATATTCATTATGTGAAAACTCTGTAGAACCCTGAACGTGAGTCCTCAAAGTTTAGGTAAGATAAAGTATATCACTCGAACACTGGAGTTAATTTCCAATAATGAGTAATGAAACATTTTTGTGTGTAATTTTGGGATAACCCCAACCCTACATTACTTGAGACTGATTGTGGTCAGGACTCTGTTCCCATTTTGAAATATTCAATTTCTTGTTTTTGAGCCATTGCTGTTGATTCACCCATGTGTCTAGAATCACTGGCTGAATTTACTGTCATTATGGTCATTGGAACTTATGTTGTTTCAACTCACAGAAGTATGCTGTAATAGAACAAAGTTGTAAGTTCATACTTTTGACATAAAAAACAAAACAAAACTTGCTTTACGCTGACATGACAGTATAAACTGACTAATTATCTAAGCCTATCATTATAAAATGAAGATCAATTTTTAGACAAGCAGAATTACAATAGGCTCTCATTATGACACAGCCTTATTCTAGGATTATACTGAGAGATAAGCTACTTGAAGAACGCGGTTACCACATTTACGCTTTTGTATAAATAGTTTTTGGACTGTTGGACCACATAAACGGAAGCAAAAGCAGAAAAAATAAACTTAATCACTATAGGCAACGCATTAAGTTTGCATGCCACAACCGGAAACAGAATCACGCTGCTCGCTCCCCTCTGACCAATAGGATTGTGCAAAGCGTCCTAAGCGGATGTCACATCCTGTCTGAACAGCCGGCAGGATTGAAGGAAGATTTTGGAGTATCCCCCTACTTGTGTCGTTTATCTTTAAACATTTCTGACTTGATTTTATTCGTGCAGACACAATGACTTTCGATGTGCGGAGGTGAGTAAAGGACGTAGTTGGTGGTGGGCTTGTGTTTTTTCTTTAGTGCATGAATCAAACACGTCCACCATAGACACAATGGAAGTGTTTCAAAACCTAGTGAGCTATCTACCTAGTATTTATTTGTTTTGTTTTTTTGTTTTTTTTTGATGATCGTTCGAAACGTGTCTTCCATGCATTAAACAGCTCACTGGGTTTTAAGACAGTAATTCCATAAACTTCAACAGATTGCCCAGTATTGTGAAAACACTTCTACTAATTGTTTTTTTTTTCGTACGAATGTTCTGTAAAGCATTATTTATGAGCACCAGACCGCTCTAGATAAACATTAATGAAAAACTGAGCAGGACTCCGCATTTCATTTGGCTGCAGTTGAAAAGTTGTAGATGTGCATGTCTCCTTGTTAAGTAGCATCCTTAATTCGTTTTCAAAAGACACATCAGAAGTTATGTTCCTTGCAAGAATTAGGTCAATTGTTGCCTTTGACATAACAATTAATAGTAATGTTGCGTATTCCACTTGGCTCCACTTGTTTGAATGGTTGTTTTGTTTTTTAAGCATGCTCAATTCCTGCTCATACTGGTTACACTGCATGGTTATGCAAATGCAAAACAGGACCAACAAGATGTGAAAATGACACATATCACATCACAAGTTCTGCTGCTTTTTGGAAACCAAATAATTTTCTATGAGGAACATATTCACATCGAATCTGTAACTGAATGGTTTATTTGGATGTACATTTGCAGAGATACATTAGGCACTGTCTGGTATAATCCACAAAACATGTCTGTAGATCAGAATGCACACAATACTTTGGGTTGTGCTATGTGCCTTGTGTTGCCAATTATGGATGACAAATCAAGACAAACATTGATTCATTCCAAGACTGACTTTGTTGTACCATTATAGTTTGTTGAAAGAAACCATAAGAAATTATATACATACAGGTCCTTTTAAAAAATTAGCATATTGTGATAAAGTTCATTATTTTCTGTAATGTACTGATAAACATTAGACTTTCATATGTTTTAGATTCA